>CM045467.1:25170439-25522443 GCA_024666655.1 Dascyllus trimaculatus | reverse complement strand
ATAGAAAAGGGCAAACTATTAAACCAAAGAAATATTATAAACAACCAAGGAGGGGAATCCAAGGCAAACAGATAACGTACACGAAAACTAACTAACAAACGGGGACAGAGGACACTGACTACAACTAAAACCTACACTGAAACAGGAAACTGAACTGAGGGGGAAAACAGAATGGAGCAACCTGACTTAATACAAGAAATAAGCTACACTACAAAACCAAAGACCTAAACTAGCAAACAGAACAGGATAAACTGATACAAATTAACTGAGGCAAGACAAACCAAACAGGATACTCACATAATAGAAACTAAACTAGAGGGACAGGCAGGCTGAGGGAAAGCTGACAGGAGACAGGTAGAAACACAAGCAAAATTGCAGGATCCAGGTAGTGGAGAAGTCACTAAGGAAGGGGGGTTAAGGTGGCAGGAGATTGTGGGAAGGCAGGCAGGATGAAGGCAGAACAGGACTGGCAGAGAAACGGGGTTGGAATGTCAAAGGTCTGGCAGAAGTGGGCTGAATGAACTGGAGCTTTTATAGAGGGCGGATGATTGGACACAGGTGAACCGATTCTCACAGCTGCCTACAATTGCAGCAATCAGGGAGTCTACAGGCAGGGCTGGGCTGATTGTGAGGGGGAGAGAGAGAGTGAGGGCAAGGGAGAAAGAAAGGGCGAAAGAAAGGAAGGAAAAGAGGGGAAACGGCAGGGGCTGAAACGGGAATCATGACAGATGTACCAATGTCATTTAATATTTATATTCCAATCATGAAATGTTGTTAATTTTGAACATGAAGACAACAGGAGAGCAGCTTGTAACTTTGAACATATAATAACTGCATATAGACCCCTTTGCATAACAGTTTTTGTCTCCTGCCAATGAGTCCATATTACTATTTTGTCAAAATAGCAAAAAACAGGAACTTTGGGTAGCCATTTTTTAAAACATTAAATTCTACTGATGTTAGGGCCTTAAACCTTGGTGAAATATCAACCAAAGACTGTATTTTTAGTAGGAAATATGGATGCATCCATATATATACAAGCATACAGGAACTTTCCAGGGCCTGAAAATCATCCTTGTATAAAAAATGTGCCCTTTTCTTCCATTTTTATGTGAAAATAATGAAAACTGTGGCCACTGATGTAGCCTTTCAATTATTTGGATCTGCTGGAGACAATTTTGTGTGCGTCTTTATCACATTTAATGGCTGTGGAAGTTTCATTTCTGGAGATATTGAACTCTTAAAATTTCTGCAATTATTTAACAGGACCAAAATGGACAGTTGAAGTTGTCAGCTGTTTGAACTAACTCAGAATAATATTTAACCTTTTGTTTTGCAGATTTTTTTCCAAACTGTGGTTGCAGTTTGCTGCTACATTTGACAGTAACTTCTTTCTCACTTTGTATGTGTTTGTGAGCAGGACAACTTATCTGAACCTCTATATGAAGAAGATCTGGATGGTTCAGCAGGAGTTCTCTTCCCGTTCTTCGACCCGGACACACACATGCTGTACCTGGCTGGAAAGGTCATAAAACAAATACTACATTTACCCAGATATCTTTGCATTTTGGGCTGTTTCCCTGCAGCTGGTTGGGTCTGAAAGAGCTTAAAATAATCTTAAGTAGCTTAAGTGCATTAGACACAAGCAAAAATAAGGATGTTAAGGGTCACATTAAGTGTTGTCTTTGTGTTTGTAGGGTGATGGAAACATCCGGTACTATGAGCTGAGCGCCGAGAAACCTTACATCAACTTCCTGACGGAGTACAGGTCCCTGCTGCCACAGAAAGGACTTGGTAGGATTGACAAATGCCCGTCAAGAAAATCCACACACACCCATAACTGTTGACAACAATTTAGTGGGATCTACTTTAAAACTGACACCAGTAAAAAACAGATTTGTACAGACAATAGCAGGTTCCATAAGCTTTTTAACTATAGCAGAGGTTATTGTGTAATAAAGACCAACTTAGCAAAGTGTCTAAACACTTAATTTGGTAAAGGATCACTTTCAATCAATTGTACCAATATGTAGTTTCAATAAAAAGTTCTATCTTTTGCTAGATGTAACAGTACTTGTTTTCGGCCAATCTAATTAACTTTCATAACCTAGGTAGCTCTACAAATAAAACACATATTAACTTTAGTTACTCATACTTATTACAAAAAAGACCAATTTAGGCAAGCTGTATCATTACTTATTTTAGAAAAAAGACCAACTTGGCTCGGTGTAATGATATTCGTTTTAAACAGAAAGAAGTAACTTTGCCTTTTTGTACCGATACTTGCTTTAGCCCGACATAGTTAACTTATTTAACTTTAGCACTAAGTAACCCACGCACAATTAAAAAAAAAGCTAAACCTCTGTTATCTGTACCATTACATATTACTAATACATTATTACTACAGAAAAGAACCAAACTTAACCAAACTATAACAAAATGACCAATTTTACTCAATTGTACCAATGTTTATTTCAGACAAAATGTGCTTACTTTGGGTAGCTGTACTGGTATTTGTTTTAGCCCAATTTGGTTAACTTAATGAACCAAGTAGCTCTGCAATTAATTCAAATATCTACTTCATTTATGTATACCAATACTTATTACAAAAAGGCCCAATTACGGAAGCTGTGCCAATATGTGTTTTAGACGAAAAGTACGAACTTTGACTAGCTGTAGAAGTACCTGTTTTAGTGCAACTTGGTCAATTAAATTGCACTAAACATCTGAAGTAGTTCTACAAGTACTTGATTTATAAAAAGAACTTTTGTTACCCATACTTGTCACAAAATGACCCACTTAACCAAGCTGTATCAATACTTGCCAACGAAAAAAGATCAACTTGGCTCAGTGCACCTAAATTTATTTCAGACAGGAAGAGCTGACTTCCGCTAGCTGTACCAGTATTTTTTTCTACTCTTGATTAACTTAATTGCCGACAGCACTAAGTAGATCTTCAGATCATTGAAAAACAATAACCTTCAGTTTTCTATAACAAAAGTTCTTAAGTGAAAGAAGCAACTTTAGCTACCTGTGCCAACATGTTTTAGACCAAAAAGGGCTAACTTTGGTTAGTTCAATACCTTTTTTAGCCCAACATACTTCACTTAATGAACTCAATCAACCCAAGTAGCTCTACAAATACTTCATTAAAAAGTCAATCAACTTTAGCTAAAATAATATTAAAATAAAATTTTTAAAAAAAGCTACCCATACTTATCACAAAAAAATGCCTCCTTAAGCAAGCTGTATCAATACTTACTTTAAAAATGCATTTCTAACACAATGTGCTGACTTTGGCTAGCTGTTCCAGTACTTGCTGTAGCCTAACTTAATTACCTTAATTAACTTTTGCACTAAACATGATTAGGCAAAATATAATGCCACTCTTTGCAGGTCTGCCATCTTTTCTGCATGCAGGTTGCTCTCTTTTGACCTCTGACCTCACTACAGGTGTGATGGCAAAGCGTGGCCTGGATATAGGCGCCTGTGAGGTTTTCCGGTTTTATCGTCTAATTTCCATCAAAGACCTGGTGGAGCCGCTGTCAATGATTGTACCACGAAAACAAGTTAGTGTCTACCTCACTTTTCTTACTCTGATAATATTAGTAAAGCTAAGGACAGAAAAAAACACTGTTTTTACCTCATCCTTCCAGTCAGGAACTTTCCAAGAGGATCTGTACCCAATGACAGCTGGAAACCAGGCCGCCATGACGGCTCAGGAGTGGCTGTTGGGAATCAACAGGGGTCAGTACATCAGGGTCTTCAATCCACGATTGATACCACAGCCACCACCAGTTTCTTACATCTCTCCACCAGGCCCAGTGCTGATGTCTCTGAATCCTGGGACTCGAGTAGCCAATCCTTACCCAGAAACCCAGGCTAAGAGGGGTCTGATGAGGCAGCTGAGCTCCCTCCGGTTCCAGATGAGTCCAGCTGATGGCACTGTGACAAGGACAGACCTGGACTTTATAGAGCAGGTAGAACACAGTAAATGTGATTTAAAATCTGTAGTTAATGTTTTATAATAAATAAATATTGGAAATGGAAATTGAAATATTGCACGTTAAAAATGTTGCAGATAAAAGTGAAATATTGGACATTTAATTAAAGCATTGCACCTGAAATTGAAATATTGCAGCCAAAAAATGAAATATTGTACATTACATTGAAATGCAGGACATTACAGTGAAATGTTGCATTTACTTAAAATACTGGCCATGAAAATAGAATTATTGTATATTACATTGATATGTTGTACATAAAAGTGAAATCTAGACAATTAATTAAAGTGTTGCACCTGAAATTTAAATATTGCACATGATAATGAAATTGGAATATTGTGTTGTGATGAAAGTTAAATATTGCACATTTAATTAGAATACTGCACACTGAAGTTAAATATTAGGCATTAAACTGATATTGCACAAACTATTGAGAGAAGTAATATTGAAAAATTGTATAAATATTATTACTTAATAACATGGGCCAAACAAGATCCCACACTAGATTTCTCTTCCAATTGTCTGGAGGAGTAAAACAACCTGTTTCAATTATCGTTTTCAACCAAAGTTGGAAACTTTAGAGCCTTTCCTTCAAGTTTTGTTTGGCGGTTTTGTTACTGTTCTCTGTTGAGGCCTTCCTGGAGGAGCAGCTGGCCTACCAGGACGCCAAATACCCCAGAGATGTGAGCGATCTGTCAGGTTGGCAGCCAGACGAGACCCAGATCCCACTGTGGACGTACTGCTGCACCCCACACTGCTGCGAACCTGCCGAGAGGCCGCCACCGACCACTGAGAGCGAGGTCAGGCAGGAATTCACCTGTACAACAGAATAATGGACGTCTGCGAACGCTATGAACAGTTTCTTCTCCTGCCTTACTGAACCTCATCCCAGGATTTTTTGTGTTTCAGCTGCTGCAGGCATTTTACAGACAACAGGATGAGATTCGAGGCCTGAGGGAAGAGCTCAACCAGAAAGATGTTTGTACATAAACAGTAGATTGTGTGAATTCAGATAGTGCTTCATAAAAACTAATGTACCATATTTCAGTGTGTCTGTTGTTTCTGCTCAGCAGGTGAGGATTGCTCAGCTGAAGCTTGAGATTAAAAACACCAAGAACAACATGAGGGCAACCTTCTGATTCAGCTGCTGCTATAAACCATCATTTCCAACCAATAAAAGACACACAGCTGATATCTTTACATGTTTTTTATGTTTGTCTCCGTTTCTTCTAAAAGTCCATTAATTCACAAATTATTATTTTTTTAAAGCCTCAACAATTCTATGACAGTGTGGCCGTTGTAACCAAAAAAACTACTGTAGAGTTTCTCCATGTGCAGATATATGGTGATTCGGTTTGGGAAAAAAAAAACTATTAAAATAACAAAAACCTTTTGGAAAGCTGCAAAGAGGTTGCATTTTTAGGCCCGATACACCCAGAATCTCTACAACATGCAAAATTCGCCTGATCCATAGAGACACAATATTTTTGGGAAATACAGCAGGTTGAAATAACGTAAAAATATGCTCTACAGTCTCAGTAGAGTTGAGGTCAGAGGATGATGTGGCAATCAGTGCATCAATTTTTAAATTATTCCCACAGCAAGTGGAGTCAATGGTGACTGGAGACGTATAAAAACTGTCCAGAACCAAAAATATTAAGTATATTCTAATACACATGAAGCAGATCAAGGAATGTTGCAAATTCTTAGATTTGACTTCTTTTACTTAAACGTTACTGAAATGGTTATTAAATCCTGTTATCACAGACCCATCAGGAAAATGGTTCCAGAATTATGGCACCTAAAGGAACCGTTTCTTGGATGGTTCTTCAAGCCACCTTTAGGAGTTCTTTAAATAACCTCTTGCTAAAAGGTTCTTCGTGGCAATAGTCTGACTCACCAAATGTAGACTGTGGGTATAAGCTCGTTTTCTAAATCTCCTTAACTACAGGAAACATCAACCTACAGGCAGAAACTTATTTGCAGAAATTTAAAATCAATTCCCGAGGTGATTGTAATTGGTTTAGCATTTTCTTAAAATAATGAGTAAAAGATCATTCTACACAGCACTGATGAATGATCTATCATGCAAGACTGTTGTGCAACTAAAACAGTTCTTCAGTGGAATCACTGAAAAGGAGCGTTTTTGGTTCCAGTTAGCATTTTTATTTTCTTAGTGCCGCTCTAATTGAAGCCACAAATATTTGCAGTTTATCCTTGATTAAGCAACAAAGCAAAAAATGGTATTCAGGACATACTTAGAAATGCAAAACCTGTGAAAAACCCCATAAATCTAGTCTATTGGAGCACCAAATGGGATGTTTGCTTAATCAGGTGGTTGGAAAGGTGTTTGACAATTATGGAAACGCCTCAAACCAGAATCAGAGTTGAGCGTTGTCTAAGGACTGTCTGGGTTTTTAACAAAATGAGTCAAATTGGAGATAAAAAGAACACAAAAGGTGAGAGAGAGAGAGAGAGAGAAAACGCCACAAGCAAAATGTTAAGATTTTATTTACAAAGCTCTTTTTTGTATGTTTTTTTTTGTTTTTCATTTAACTTACAGAAAGTAAAAAAAACACAAACTCAACTAGTCAGTGTAAGTGTGAAGGAACAACTGGATCTCTCCGAGTGGGAAGAAATGAAAAGAGGCAGAGACAAAGAGGGAGGCAGAGGGGAAGGTAAAGAGAGAGAGTGTCCCCAGACAACCATACAAAATTAAACAAAAAACAATTTCTCTGAAAAAATATTTCTTTTAAAAAGCTCTGCTGGCAAAAAAGAGAGACCACAGTTTGCCCTGAGCGCTCGGCCATGGGGGAAAAGGGACAGAGGGCTGTTCTGGGATGTTTAGGAGGGGATCTTGGATAGTCACTTCGATGACATCACAGAGCTCGTCTGGAGCACAATGATGACATCAGAGCTGCGGTTCAGTCCCAGAGTGATGATGTCAGAGGGACGTTGGGGAAAAAGGAATGGAGGGGAAAAACAAAAGGAGGATGGAAAATGAGAAATCAAAGGTTCATTTTACTTTGTTATTGTTGTTTCCAAATTATTGTTATTTCCATTCACAGACGTCACCTTCATTTATGTATTTTTTGTTTTTAGCTCTTGGTAAGTTTTCTTCTCATGCAAAAATTGTAATGTGAAACCCACAAAAAAAAAGTTCTAACACAATTAACTTATCGGCTTATGACAAACTTTTCTCGGGAACATATTTTGTTATTTTTGAGTTTTTGTTCCAATTGTAAAATAGGCATCTCAATTAATTCGAACCTGCACTCGCCTCTTTGACACATTTTGAGCTTCTTATGACTCGTGGAGTTCAGGTTGAACAAATTCCCATCCTGTTTTCTTTTTACAGGGACAGACAGGGCCTCATGACTTTTAATCTTGAAAAAATTGAAGAGATGTAAAAAAATGTCTTTATCTCTTAAGTGGGATTTTGCTTTGCCTATTTTTGGGCTTAAAACTGAAGTTGCATATTGTGAAATAAACTTTTGCTCAAAATCTGCTTTTTTTGTTTGTTTAACGCCATATCGAATTTTCAGGTTTCCAAACATAAGTTTTTTTTCCTGAGTTCACAAACAAACAGGAGTCAAAAAGCAGTAATGTGAGAGCAACTTAAAAGATTAAGAGGATGATGTAACCTGTCGTATTACTAACAGGTTTTGTTGCATTCCTGAGGATATATTAGCTGTTTTAATGTGGACAATCAATGGGAGCTAGTTTTGGATCAAGATCATGAAATATGATAGACTGAGCAAGGTTATTTAGAAGTTAACGGAAGTTTTTCGGTCTGCAGTGGGATGAGACAGGTTCAGAAATGGGATGCAGCCCAGGAGCTGACCAAGTGGAGGAGGAAGAGGGCAAGCGTTGGGGAGAGGCTGAGCGAGAGGTCAGAGGGGTTCACGGGTGTCTTTAATCATCATCTTCATCGTCCTCATCCTCAGGGTCCCTCTTCCTCTTCTCTCCTTTGGCTGGAGATGAATCCTCATCTGCAGAGGAGAGATCAGAGGTTAAACAGTGACGTTGTTTCCCGGTGATTCTAACAACACCACTGATGTATTTCCTGGTTCAGCTAATTTAAACTGATTTAAGCAGGATCCTTGTCACATATGGTGCAATATTTTGGAACTTGGGATTATTGGTTAAAAACATTATTTAAGAGAAAATTGTGGCTAATCTTTCCACTTTTTTTAGGCATTTTGTAGACAGAAGAAATGACCCAAAAAACTGTTGCAGTCCTGAATGTGTGCAGTTTCTGGTACCCTGTGGTTTAATTACTACTCTGCAGGATTATTTGTATCTTTTCTAATGTAATTTGAATCCTTAACGTACACTTTACCTTTACTTTTTATGCTAGTATAAGATAGATAAATAGATGGAGAGATGAACAAATACTGCTTATTTTTGGTGGCACAACGGGTTAAGCACTGATCAGAAGGTTGGTGGATTGAGCCCCTGCAGTGGCCACTGTTGGGCCCCTGAGCAAGACCCTTAACCCTTCCTGCTCCGGGTCGCTGTACCGTAGCTGACCTTGCGCTCTGACCCCAACTGGAATATGCAAAAATTGAATTGGCCCCCAGGGACAAATAAAGTTTAAAAAAAAAATGCTGCTGCTGCTTCATTGGACTCTGGATCCAGACGTTTATCAGCATGTGTAAAGTCTCAACTTGCCATAAAACTGCATTACTTATGTTAACTAATCGACAGCAGAGGCCCCACATCTGTTGAAGTATCGCTAAAAAAATTCATCAACCTTAAAATCAAAATCCAAAACAATTTACCTTGAAAATAATCCATTTTTGCCTAAAAATGGAATTAATACAACTCTAAACGGTTGTCTCCTTTGAAAATGTGCAGATTGATTGAGTCTCCATACTTGCTGCAACTCTAATACACCAGCTCACATATAACTCTATAACACTGTAAAACTATTTAGCCACTCATGTTAGATGTGAAATTGAATTCTGAAGAAGGGCAATAATAATTAAAGCTGCAAGCAGCGTTGAATGGGCCCTCGCGCACCCACTCGTGTCGGGACGTGGCACACGTCCACGTGTGGCACATGTCAGGATGTGGCAGAAATTTCAAGGTGCTCAGACTTAGCTGGCCAATTTCAAGGATTGTATCACAAACTTTCTCGCATGGCACGACCACCATGTACATCAGGGGTGTCAAACTCATTTTCATCCCGGGCCACATCAGCATCACGGTTGTCCTCAAAAGGCCTGTTGTAATTGTAAGACTTCATAAATGTAAGTTCTCATCCATATTGTTAAATAATTGTCTCTGCATTCAGTGTACAGATATTGTGACTTTGTTTATATAAAATATATGTTGGCACGTTGCTGTGCTGTTTTAACATATATATTTTATTTAATTTGGGCTCCAGACTAACTTTTCCACTAGTAGCAGTGGTGCTACCAACTGTCTTGTTGCACCAGCCAATGATTTGGTCGCCCCACCACACCTCTTCAGGGTTTCCCCCAGAAAACTTGCTAAGCCCGGTGGTAGAGAAGCCCACTGGCCGCCCACCGTGTTTTTGTAAAAAAAAAACAACAAAAAACAAAAAAAAAGGTAAAAGTTGACAGGAATTTTGAAATTATGACTATTATATGTTATTATAAGCCATTTATTAACAATACTTAGACGTAGAGTCTTATAAAAAGGCACAATCTTGAAATACGGTTTTAACAAACACAAAAAATACAATTAAAATAAATAATATCAATTGTTTTCACTTAAGTTAAATCCTTGTGAATATTAAAACAAGCTGTTGCTGGTCACATAAAGAAACCTATTTAAAATAAATATACCAGTGACGCTTAGCCTGGCGGGGGGTCAAGGAAAGCCTGGCGGCCACTGGGGGAAACCCTGCTCTTTGTTTTGGTTCAGCATTGCTACAGCTATTAATCCACTATGCCTGCTGATGAATAGCTGTTTTTGTATAACCCACTTATGGTGCATTGATTTTCAGTGACACAAGAGTTGATATTTGTAAAATATTTCATTCAGAAAATATATTCATGTTTTCACCAGTCATCTTCTGATATCAGTCATAAACTGGTCACAGGCTAAACACTTGCTGAACATCTGCTCTTTGGTAAATCCTACATTTTACTGATGTTCCATAAACACCACACATACTTAGGGTGGCCCTGAAGTGCAAACCACATCAACAAATGGCTAAACACAAGTAAAAATTGAAAAAAAGAACCACAAACACAACTACAAAAAATTCAAAATCACTACAACATTAACTACTGGTGACCCTAAAGTGCAAAACACTACAACATTAACCAAATCACAACTACATGAACCAAACTGGAAGAGGTGGGTACCAGTGGGCAACATGACACGTTGCTGATTGGACGGCGCCGCTGGGCTTTTGAAGTTTTGAAGTTATTCTGCCAGTATGAGAAAACTTTCAAAGGTAATACAAGTTTTCGGGGAAATACTACTGTTATACCACTACCATATTTTCTTTTTATGAATTAAAGAAAAGACAAAGAAAATATAATCATTTTCACCTATTTCGGCCATAGGTGGTCATATTGACCGCACATGAAAACGAAGTGGGAGTTGCCCCCCTCAGCCCCCATGAAATGGGACAAAGAACAAGTGATTCAGTTTTGGGAGTGATCCAGATCATTGTCTGGATCCAGAAATTTTTTAAAAGATGTTTAACATTTGGAGTGTTAGAAAGTCCT
Source organism: Dascyllus trimaculatus (assembly GCA_024666655.1). NCBI lineage: Eukaryota > Metazoa > Chordata > Actinopteri > Pomacentridae > Dascyllus > Dascyllus trimaculatus. The sequence goes on along the minus strand of CM045467.1, from coordinate 25,511,729 downwards.
GCAGTGCCACCTCGTGGTAGGACAGAGCATTGCACATATATGTTGGGTGTTTTTTAAGGATATTTTGTCATTAGGAGATTGTGTTGGGGTGGACTGAAGCTCCTTGGCGGAGGTCTGTGCTCTCCGAGTGCTTTTCTAGCTACAATTTGTGATGACATAAATATTGACAAATGTATAATTCAACTTGTTGAAATGTATATTTGATGTTAATCATTGTTTTTAATACATCATAACAGAATAAATCCATTACTCTTTCATTTAGTTATTTATCATGAAAGTTTATAGAGTTTACAATCTAGCTTTCAATATGAGCGCTAATGGCAGTTCTAGTAGTTCTGGAATTCTGGCTGTTCTAGTGTTAAGCTGAATTCTATTGGAGAGACAGCTGAAGAAACCCAGATCCTCACTGACTGCTGGGAGACTCCATGGCTGTGATCTGCTATTACTCATTACTATTCATATGACTGCTACCACTTATTTTTCATTTTCATTAGGTCCTACTACTCCCAAATAACTAAGGTAAATCAAAAATGCATGGCCTAAAAAAGTTCTGGTCTCAGGAGACAGTGTAGCCGAGACAAGGCTGCTCTTTGCGGGCTACTGTGAGCGCTGACGTCCTGGCTGTAGCTGTCTAACCGATACACTCACATCTCCGACATCGTCAGAGTAAATTTTTAGACAGACTTCATTTTGATAAAATGAGCACAGATTTGATGTCTATACAACCACTTTCTCACTTGAAATAACCTTAAAAGTGCATTTTGTGTCATAATAACAGTAGTATTTCCCCAAAACTTGTATTACCTTTGAAAGTTTTCTCATACAGGCAAAATAACTTCCACTTCCAACGTCTCATGTTGCCCACTGGTACCCACCTCTTCCAGTTTGGTTCATGTAGTTGTGATTTGGTTATTGTTGTAGTGTTTTGCACTTTAGGGTCGCCAGTAGTTAATGCTAATGTCAAACTGCAGTTAGAACAGCAGATGTCAGTGTTGCACCATTTATCTGTTTTTCTGAGCCTGAATGTGTGTGTGTCTCTGTGTGTGTGTGTTTGGGTAGGGGGAGAAAGCATGCTGCTGCAGCACGGGGGAGAGACAGGAGCTGCAAAGGGACAAATTTCAGACTGACAAGACTCAAAGTTCAGAAGGGCACCGGGTTTCACTTTTGTGGAAGATTTTGACAACTTTTCATCATTAAGGCCTGTTGTATATATTGGCCAAATTTGAGGATTACATCACTAAGTTTGGAGCAATGGTAACTGCAAATGTCCTGCCTAAAACTTCCTGTTACCACTAGGTGACGCTTTGACTATGACTAAATTTTAAAATGTGGATGTGTTCAAAAGTGGACTCTTGTCCAGAATATGAAATTTGGGCCAGATCGGATCATGTACAGCTGAGATATAAACACTTTAGTAATCATGGCGAGACATCGAAGTTCGCCACGCCGCCACAGACACGCCGTTTGACAACCAGTGACAGTTTTCTCCATGAATCATCATCAACGTCTTAAGGCTTATGTCACCACATTTCAGGTGAATACGGTCAACCGGCTAATAATAGTAAAAAAAAAAAAAAAGCTGAAAGCAGCATCGGACGGGCCCTCGCTACCCCCCCCCCACGGCCGTTTGGGATACGATCGGAATGTCTTTAGCACGTAGTAGTATTTGTCTCATCCTGCTCTGCCCATGTACCAAATTTCATATCTGTAGGACAGACCAGTGATTTTATAGGAATTTTTGAAATTTGTAGGGGGCGCTGTGGAGCTGTTTGAAATTTGGAGTGTGCAAATCTGTTGGTCTTGGGATACTGTACGTGTGTACCAAATTTCATGTTTGTAGGATAAAGCAGTGATTTTATATGAGTATTTGAATATTTGTAGGGGGCGCTGTGGAGCCGTTTGACCACGCCCATTCCTGAATTGTATATTAATTGTTAATTCTTGAGATTAATGAGGATTTGTGTGGATTTGGTGGTATTACATGGATGCTTTCACCTCCAAATCCTGTTTCATTCCATATGGCGATTTTGTTCAAAATGGCCGCCATGCCACGCCCACACCGTGTGAAGTCGCGGCGAGATTTTAATAACTTTTCATCCTGGATGGGTCTAGATGACACACAGCCAATTTGGTGAAGATGAGACAAAAATCCAGGGAGGAGTTCGTTAAATTTAATGCCTGCGCACCACGTGTTCTATGGGGCACCATGGAGCTTTTTTGTTCAAAATGGCCGCCATGCCACGCCCACACCGTGTGACGCAGCCGCAAGATTTTAATAACTTTTCATCCTGGAGGGATCTAGATGCCACACAACCAATTTGGTGAAGATGGGACAAAAATCCTGGGAGGAGTTCGTTAAATTCCAATGCCAGCGCACAGCATTGTGTTGGGTGCGCCGTTGAGCTTTTTTGTTCAAAATGGCCGCCATGCCACACCCACACCGTGTGACGTAGCCACGAGATTTTAATAACTTTTGATGCTGGAGGGGTCTAGATGCCACACACCGAATTTGGTGAAGATCGGCCAAAAATCCTGGGAGGAGTTCGTTAAATTCCAATAACTGCACACCACGTGCTGTAGGGGGCGCCGTTGAGCCTTTTCTGTAATTTGAAAAGCAGGAATGTTTTTGTCTTGGGCTACTGTACCTGTGTACCAAATTTCATGAACTAGCCGTATTAACTACACTAAAGCACAATTTTCAAGGTGGCGTTATTGAGTCATTTTGCCATTCATATGTGTAATTCCCCCAAAATATCAAATTTTTCACCAGTCCTGATGATTGTGCCAAATTTGCTGAGTTTTTGAGCATGTTTAGGGGGTCAAATTGAGGTTCAAAGTGGCGTAAGAAAAAGAAACCGCCAAACAAACAAACCGCCAAAAAAAAACTACAGGAACAATAGGGTCCTACGCACTGTAGGGCTCGGGCCCTAATTAAAGCTGCAAGCAGCGTCGGACGGGCCCTCGCTCCCCCCCGCACCGCCCCTGTGGAGACGATCGGAATGTCTAAAGCACGCAATTGTGTTTGTCTAATCCTTCTCAGCACATGTACCAAATTTCATGTCTGTAGGATAAACCGGTGATTTTATATGAAATTTTTAAATTTCTAGGGGGCGCTGTGGAGCTGTTTGACTGTGCCACAGTGTTGAAGGATAGCCTGTCAAGCATATCAAGTTTCATTCACATTTGATCATGTACAGTCAAGTTATGAGTATTTCACACTTTATGGCCACAGGCTCAAAATGGTTGCCCTGTCACGCCCACACTGTGTGACGCTGCCACAAGATTTTAAAAACTTTTCATCCTGGAGGGGTCTAGATGCCACACAGTGAATTTGGTGAAGATGGCACAAAAATCCTAGGAGGAGTTTGTTAAATTCCAATGCCTGCGCACCACATGTTCCAGGGGGCGCCGTTAAGCTTTTTTGTTCAAAATGGCCGCTATGCCACACCCACACCGTGTGACGCAGCTGCAAGATTTTAAAGATTTATTTTTTTTTGGCCTTTGTTGCCTTTATTGGAGAGGACAGGACAGTGGATAGAGTCAGAAACGGGAGAAAGCGGGGAAAGACATGCGATAAATGGCCGAGGTCGGACTCGAACCCGGCACAGCCGCTACGCCTCTGCATGTGGGTCACGCGACATAACCACTAGGCTATTGGGGCGCCCCGCAGCTGCAAAATTTTAATAACTTTTAATCCTGGATGGGTTTAGATGCCACACAGCAAATTTGGTGAAGATGGGACAAAAATCCTGGGAGGAGTTCGTTAAATTCCAATACCTGCGCAGTGTTTTCTAGGGGGCACTACTGAGAATTTTTGTTCAAAATGGCCGCCATGCCACGCCCACACCATGTGACGAATCCACAAGATTTTAATAACTTTTCATCCTGGAGGGGTCTAAATGCCACACAGCGAATTTGGTGAAAATCTGATAACAATCCTGGGAGGAGTTTGTTAAATTCCAATGCCTGCGCAGCACGTGTTCTAGTTGGCGCGGTTTAGCTTTTATGTTCAAAATGGCCGCCATGCCACGCCCACACCGTGTGACGCAGCCACAAGATTTTAAAAACTTGTCATCCTGGAGGCGTCTAGCTGCCACACAGCAAATTTGGTGAAGATGGGACAAAAATCCTGGGAGGAGTTCGTTAAATTCCAATGAATGCGCACAGTGTTTTCCACGGGGCACTATTGAGATTTTTTGTTCAAAATGGCCGCCATGCCACGCCCACACCATGTGACGTATCCACAAGATTTCAATAACTTTTCATCCTGGAGGGATCTCGATGCCACACAGCGAATTTGGTAAAGATCGGACAAAAATCCTGGGAGGAGTTCGTTAAACTCCAATGCCTGCGCACCATGTGTTCCATTGTACAAGGAAAAGCTTTTTTTGTTCAAAATGGTCGCCATGCCACGCCCACACCGTGTGACGCAGCCACAAGATATTAATATCTTTTGATCCTGGAGGGATGTAGATGCCACACAGCTAATTTGGTGAAGATCGGATAAAAATCCTGGGAGGAGTTCGTTCCAATGCCTGCGCACCCCATGCTGTAGGGGGCGCTGTTGAGCTTTTTTTTAAATTTCAACAGCAGGAATGTTTTTGTCTTGGGCTACTGTACATGTGTACCAAATTTCATGAGTTTACGTGAAACTAGCCGTATTAACTCTACTAAAGCCCAATTTTCTAGGTGGCGCTATTGAGTCATTTTGCTATTCATATGTGTAATTCCCCCGAAATATCAAATTTTTCGCCAGTCCTGATGTGTGTGCCAAATTTGGGGAGTTTTTGAGCATGTTTAGGGGGTCAAATTGAGGTTCAAAGTGGCGTTAGAAAAAGAAACCGCCAAAGAAACCGCCAAACCGCCAAAGAAACACTACAGGAACAAAATGGTCCTACACACTGTAGTGCTCTGGCCCTAATTAAAGCTGCAAGCAGCGTCAGACGGGCCCTCGCTCCCTCCCCATTGCTACTTTACAGACAATCGGAATATCTATAGCACGCAATTGTATTTGTCTCATCCTGCTCTGCAAATGTTCCAAATTTCACGTCTGTAAGAGAAATCACTGATTTAATATGAAATCTTGAAATTTGTAGGGGGCGCTGTGGAGCTGTTTTGAATTTGGAGTGTGCAGATCTGTTGGTGTTGGTATATTGCACGTGTGTACCAAATTTCATGTTTGTAGGATAAAGCAGTGATTTTATATGAGTATTTGAATATATCTAGGGGGCGCTGTGGAGCCGTTTGACCACGTCCATTCCTGAAGTGTATATTTAATATTAGGTCTTGAGATTAATTAAAGCTGCAAGCAGCGATGAACGGGTCCTCGCACCCCTCGCTGGTCGGCGACCCCAAGCACGTCCGTCAGGCGATGCTGCGACCGGGAGCGCATTTAGGCCCATGAATGCAACCAGGGCTGGATTCTGAACACACACGTCAAATTTCTGGCAGATTGGATTATTACAGAGTGTTTATGCAGCACTTACTGTCCATCCAACAGGTGGCGCTATCACTGTGACTGTATATTGGTGTATGGAAATCATCAGGGCTGTAACCTGATCACACATTTAAAGTTTGAGGCAGATAGGACATACAGGGGATTTAGCAAGACTTCCTCCTTTCTGGCGAAGCATCAAAGTTCATTCGGCCGCCATGGCCACGCCCTTTGGGTTTGGCATACGATTTTGACATATTTTCAACCTGAAGATGTGTTCCATATATTGGCACAATTTCAGATGTTTTGGAGTTATCGTCTGTGAGCAATTAATTTCTGAAAATGAGCAAAAACAGCAAAAATCTGACATTGAAATCAAAATGGCCGACTTCCTGTTGGGCTTAGAGAATGGCTCCAAGAGACTTTTTTGTTGACACTGATGTGTTACATATGCATGCCAAATTTTGTAGACGTAGGTTAAATTTGATGAGTGGGCAATTTTTTAAAATGCTGCAGGGGGCGCTATGCCACAAGCTGTGAATGTATTTTGGCACATGGATGTGGTCAGGGCAGGAGTGTGATTAAACATGCAAAGTTTGAGGCAGATTGGAGCAAGCAGAGGATATTTACACAGCAGTTGATGTTTCATGGCGAAGCATCAAACTTCAGGGGGTCGCTATGGCCACGCCCTTTGACATTGGAGGAAGATTTTTATAACTTTTGATCATAATGTCCTGGTGTATATACTGGTCAAATTTGAGGTCTGCGCGAGTTAACCCCTAGGAGGAGATAGTTCTCAAAAATGAACAACATTGGTCAAAATTTGTCCAATTAATTCAAAATGGTGGACTTCCTGTTGGGTTTAGGGCATGGCTCCAAGAGGATTTTTTGTGCGTCCTGATGTGATCTATATGTCCCCCAGATTTTGTGGACGTAGGTTAAATGTACTGCAGGGGCTGTTTGTTAAAAATGCTGTAGGTGGCGCTATAGCACATGCTGTGCTGAGATGCATACAGTTTTCTTCCTTTCGCTTGTGGTGATGTGTGTGCAAATTTTGGTGATGTTCGGATAATTCTAATGCTGTCAAAGGCAAGTTGTTTGTCATCAACTTTGCGTTGCCACGGCAACAATGTTTTATAAAATGCCAAAATCTTCACACTGTGCCATGATCATGGTGTGAAGACTCATCACACCAATTCTCAGAATTATTTGACCAAGTTTAGGGCAATGGGATGGGCAAATGTAATTCCAAAACATCCTGTTGCCAGTTGGTGGCGCTATGACTATTTCAAATTTTTTTAGTGTGGATGTCTTCAGACTGGACATGACATTCTGGATATGAAGTTTGGAGCAGATAGGTTCTTGTTCAGCTGAGATATAGACCCTTGAATTTTCATGGCGAAACATCAAAATTCGCCACGGTGCCACAGACACGCCCTTAGATGAAACGTCACCATTGTCTCTGTGATTCATCATCAATGTGTTCAGGCTTATGTCAGCAGGTCTGAGGTGAATCTGGACAACGGGTTGACAACAGTACATAAAAGTATTAAAAAAGCAAAAATCCTGTTGCCACAAGGTGGCGCTATGACTGTGAATGAATATTATCATATGGATGACATCAGCTCAGGTCTGTGATCCTACATGTAAAGTTTCATTCAGATTGGAGCATGTTCAGAGAGTTAGACCAGCACTTCCTGTTGCATGGCGAAGGATCAGTAATTCGGGGGGGCTGCCATGGCCACACCCTTTGACCGACATAGAAGACTTTTATAACTTTTCATCAGGAAGGTCAGTTGTATGTACAGAACAAATTTCAGGTCTCGAAGACTTACCCCCTAGGAGGAGTTCATCACAGATTTTTCACAGTTAACGCAAGATATGTCACTTCCTGTTGGGTTTAGAGCATGGCTATGATTGACTTTTTTGTCTTTCCTGATGTGCTGAAAATGCATGCCACATTTTGTAGCTGTAGATCAAATGTCCTTCCAGTTAGTCTAATACCACTTTTTAAAATTTTGCAGGGGGCGCTATGGAGCCATTTTGGGACACACATGCACAGACCCCATAAAATATCAAATTTTTCACAGGTCCTGATGTGTGTGCAAATTTTGACGCGAATCGGTGCATGTTTAAGCCCTCAAAAAAGCAATTCATTTGGCGGTAAAATAATAATAATTAAAGCTGCAAGCAGCGTCGGACGGGCCCTCGCTCCTCACCGCACTCCTCTCCACACGACCTTGTCTAGGGGGCGCCGTAGAGCCGATTAGAATTTCGACTGTGCAAATCTGTTGGTCTTGGGATACTATATGTATGTACCAAATTTTATGTTTGTAGGATAAAGCAGTGATTTTATATGAGTATTTGAATATTTCTAGGGGGCGCTGTGGAGCCGTTTGACCACGTCCATTCCTGAATTGTATATTAAATATTAGGTCTTGAGATTAATGAGGATTTGTGTGGATTTGGTGATTTTACATGGATCCCTTCACCTCCAAAACCCATTTCGTTCCACATGGCGATTTTGTTCAAAATGGCCGCCATGCCACGCCCACACCATGTGACGTATCCACGAGAATTTAATAACTTTTAATCCTGGAGGGGTCTAGATGCCACACAGTGAATTTGGTGAAGATCGGAAAAAAATCCTGGGAGGAGTTCGTTAAATTCCAATGCCTGCGCACAACGTGTTCCATTGTACAATGTTAAGCTTTTTTGTTCAAAATGGCCGCCATGCCACGCCCACACCGTGTGATGCAGCCACAAGATTTTAATAACTTTTCATCCTGGAGGGGTTTAGATGCCACACAGCGAATTTGGTGAAGATCGAACAAAAATCCTGGGAGGAGTTCGTTAAATTCCAATGCCTGCGCACCACGTGTTGAAGTGGGCGAGGTTACGCTTTTTTGTTCAAAATGGCCGCCATGCCACGCCCACACCGTGTGACGTATCCACGAGATTTTAATAACTTTTCATCCTGGAGGGGTGTAGATGCCACACAGCGAATTTGGTGAAAATTGGATAAAAATCCTGGGAGGAGTTTGTTAAATTCCAATGCCTGTGCACCACGTGTTCTAGTTGGCGCTGTTTAGCTTTTTTGTTCAAAATGGCCGCCATGCCACGCCCACATCGTGTGTCGCAGCCACAAGATTTTAATAACTTTTCATCCTGGATGGGTCTAGATGCCACACAGCGAATTTGGTGAAAATCGGACAAAAATCCTAGGAGGAGTTCGTTAAATTCCATTGCCTGCACACTACGTGCTCTAGGGGGCGCTGTTGAGCCTTTTTTGAAATTTTAAAAGCAGGAATGTTTTTGTCTCGGGCTACTGTACCTGTGTACCAAATTTCATGAGTTTACGTGAAACTAGCCGTATTAACTCCACTAAAGGCCAATTTTCTAGGTGGCGCTATTGAGTCATTTTGCCATTCATATGTGTAATTCCCCCAAAATATCAAATTTTTCACCAGTCCTGATGTGTGTGCCAAATTTGGTGAGTTTTTGAGCATGTTTAGGGGGTCAAATTGAGGTTCAAAGTGGCGTAAGAAAAAGAAACCGCCAAACCGCCAAACCGCCAAACAAACCGCCAAACAAACCGCCAAACACTAGAGGAACAATAGGGTCCTACGCACTATAGTGCTTCGGGCCCTAATTAAAGCTGCAAGCAGCGATGAACGGGTCCTCGCACCCCTTGCTTGTCGGCGACCCCAAGCACGTCCATCAGGCGATGCTGCGACCGGGAGCGCATTTAGGCCCAATAATGCAACCAGGGCTGGATTCTGAACACACAGGTCAAATTTCTGGCAGATTGGATTATTACAGCGTGTTTATGCAGCACTTACTGTCCATCCAACAGGTGGTGCTGTCACTGTGACTGTATATTGGTCTATGGAAATCATCAGGGCTGTAACCTGATCACACATTTAAAGTTTGAGGCAGATAGCAGCACATACAGGGGATTTAACAAGACTTCCTCCTTCCTGGCGAAGCATCAAAGTTCAGTCGGCCGCCATGGCCACGCCCTTTGGGTTTGGCATATGATTTTCACATATTTTCAACCTGAAGATGTGTTCCATATATTGGCACAATTTCAGATGTTTTGGAGTTATCGTCTGTGAGCAATTAATTTCTGAAAATGAGCAAAAACAGCAAAAATCCCACATTGAAATCAAAATGGCCGACTTCCTGTTGGGCTTAGAGAATGGCTCCAAGAGACTTTTTTGTTGACACTGATGTGTTACATATGCATGCCAAATTTTGTAGACGTAGGTTAAATTTGATGAGTGGCCCATTATTTAAAATGCTGCAGGGGGCGCTATGCCACATGATGTGAATGAATTTTGCACATGGATGTGGTCAGGGCAGGAGTGTGATTAAACATGTAAAGTTTGAGGCAGATTGGAGGAAGCAGAAGATATTTACACAGCAGTTGATGTTTCATGGCGAAAGATCAAACTTCAGGGGGTCGCTATGGCCACGCCCTTTGACACTGGAGGAAACTTTTTATAACTTTTGATCATAATGTCCTGGTGTATATACTGGTCAAATTTGAGGTCTGCGCGAGTTGTCCCCTAGGAGGAGATAGTTCTCAAAAATGAACAACATTCGTACAAATTTGTCCAATTAATTCAAAATGGCGGACTTCCTGTTGGGTTTAGGGCATGGCTCCAAGAGGATTTTTTGTGCGTCCTGATGTGTTCTATATGTCCCCCAAATTTTGTGGACGTAGGTTAAATGTACTGCAGGGGCTGTTTGTTAAAAATGCTGTAGGGGGCGCTATAGCACGTGTTGTGCTGAGATGCATACAGTTTTCTTCCTTCAGCTGGTGGTGATGTGTGTGCAAATTTTGGTGATGTTTTGATAATTCTAATGCTGTCAAAGGCAAGTTGTTTTTCATATCAACTTTGCGTTGCCACGGCAACAGCGTTTTATGAAATGGCAAAATCTTCACACTGTGCCATGATCATGGTGTGAAGACTCATCACACCAATTTCCAGAATTATTTGACCAAGTTTAGGGCAATGGGATGGGCAAATGTAATTCCAAAACGTCCTGTTGCCAGTTGGTGGCGCTATAACTATTTCAAAATTTTTGAGTGTGGATGTCTTCAGACTGTACATGACATTCTGGATATGAAGTTTGGAGCAGATAGGTTCTTGTTCAGCTGAGATATAGGCCCTTGAAATTTCATGGCGAAACATCAAAATTCGCCACGCCGCCACAGACACGCCCTTAGATGAAACGTCACCATTTTCTTTGTGATTCATCATCAATGTGTTCAGGCTTATGTCAGCAGGTCTGAGGTGAATCTGGACAACGGGTTGACAACAGTACATAAAAGTATTAAAAAAGCAAAAATCCTGTTGCCACAAGGTGGCGCTATGACTGTGAGTGAATATTATCATATGGATGTCATCAGCGCAGGTCTGTGATCATACATGTAAAGTTTCATTCAGATTGGAGCATGTTCAGAGAGTTAGACCAGCACTTCCTGTTGCATGGCGAAGGATCAGTCATTCGGGGGGGCTGCCATGGCCACACCCTTTGACCGACATAGAAGACTTTGATAACTTTTCATCATGAAGGTCTGTTGTATGTACAGACCAAATTTCAGGTCTCTAAGACTTACCCCCTAGGAGGAGTTCATCACAGATTTTTCACAGTTAACGCAAGATATGTCACTTCCTGTTGGGTTTAGAGCATGGCTATGATTGACTTTTTTGTCTTTCCTGATGTGCTGAATATGCCTGCCAAATTTTGTAGCTGTAGATGAAATGTCCTTCCAGTTAGTCTAATACCACTTTTTAAAATTTTGCAGGGGGCGCTATGGAGCCATTTTGGGACACACATGCACAGACCCCATAAAATATCAAATTTTTCACCGGTCCTGATGTGTGTGCAGATTTTGACGCGAATCGGTGCATGTTTAGGCCCTCAAAAAAGCAATTCATTTGGCGGTAAAATAATAATAATAATAATAATAATAATAATTAAAGCTGCAAGCAGCGATGAACGGGTCCTCGCACCCCTTGCTTGTCGGCGACCCCAAGCACGTCCGTCAGGCGATGCTGCGACCAGGAGCGCATTTAGGCCCATGAATGCAACAAGAGCTGGATTCTGAACACACAGGTCAAATTTCTGGCAGACTGGATTATTACAGACTGTTTATGCAGCACTTACTGTCCATCCAACAGGTGGCGCTATCACTGTGACTGTATATTGGTGTATGGAAATCATCAGGGCTGTAACCTGATCACACATTTAAAGTTTGAGGCAGATAGCAGCACATACAGGGGATTTAACAAGACTTCCTCCTTCCTGGCGAAGCATCAAAGTTCAGTCGTCTGCCATGGCCACGCCTTTTGGGTGTGGCATACCATTTTCACATATTTTCAACCTGCAGATGTGTTCTATGTATTGTTGCAATTTCAGATGTTTTGGATTTCTTGTCCGTGAGCAATTAATTTCTGAAAATGACCAAAAACTGCAAAAATCCCACATTGAAATCCAAATGGCCGACTTCCTGTTGGGTTTAGAGAATGGCTCCAAGAGACTTTTTTGTTGACACTCATGTGCTAAATATGCATGCCAAATTTTGTAGACGTAGGTTGAATTTGATGAGTGGGCAATTTTTTAAAATGCTGCAGGGGGCGCTATGCCACAAGCTGTGAATGTATTTTGGCACATGGATGTGGTCAGAGCAGGAGTGTGATTAAACATGTAAAGTTTGAGGCAGATTGGAGCAAGCAGAAGATATTTACACAGCAGTTGATATTTCATGGCGAAACATCAAATTTCAGGGGGTCGCTATGGCCACGCCCTTTGACATTGGAGGAAGCTTTTTATAACTTTTGATCATAATGTCCTGGTGTATATACTGGTCAAATTTGAGGTCTGTGCGAGTTATCCCCTAGGAGGAGATAGTTCTCAAAAATGAACAACATTCGTCCATATTTGTCCAATTAATTCAAAATGGCGGACTTCCTGTTGGGTTTAGGGCATGGCTCCAAGAGGATTTTTTGTGCGTCCTGATGTGTTCTATATGTCCCCCAAATTTTGTGGACGTAGGTTAAATGTACTGCAGGGGCTGTTTGTTAAAAATGCTGTAGGGGGCGCTATAGCACATGCTGTGCTGAGATGCATACAGTTTTCTTCCTTCAGCTGGTGGTGATGTGTGTGCAAATTTTGGTGATGTTTGGATAATTCTAATGCTGTCAAAGGCAAGTTGTTTTTCATATCAACTTTGCGTTGCCACGGCAACAACGTTTTATGAAATGGCAAAGTCTTCACACTGTGCCATGATCATGGTGTGAAGATTCATCACACGAATTTTTTAGAATTATTTGACCAAGTTTAGGGCAATGGGATGGGCAAATGTAATCCCAAAACATCCTGTTGCCAGTTGGTGGCGCTATGACTATTTCAAAATTTTTGAGTGTGGATGTCTTCAGACTGGACATGACATTCTGGACATGAAGTTTGGAGCTGATAGGTTCTTGTTCAGTTGAGATATAGGCCCTTGAAATTTCATGGCGAAACATCCAAATTCGCCACGCTGCCACAAAGACGCACTTTGATGACACGTCACCATTTTCTTTGTGATTCATCATCAATGTGTTCAGACTTATGTCAGCAGGTCTGAGGTGAATCTGGACAACGGGTTGACAACAGTACATAAAAGTATTAAAAAAGCAAAAATCCTGTTGCCACAAGGTGGCGCTATGACTGTGAGTGAATATTATCATATGGATGACATCAGCTCAGGTGTGTCATCATACATGTAAAGTTTCATTCAGATTGGAGCATGTTCAGAGATTTAGACCTGCACTTCCTGTGGCATGGCGAAGGATCAGTATTTCGGGGGGGCTGCCATGGCCACACCCTTTGACCGACATAGAAGACTTTGATAACTTTTCATCAGGAAGGTCTGATATATGTACAGACCAAATTTCAGGTCTCTAAGACTTACCCCCGAGGAGGAGTTCATCACAGATTTTTCACAGTTAACACAAGATATGTCACTTCCTGTTGGGTTTAGAGCATGGCTATGATTGACTTTTTTGTCTTTCCTGATGTGCTGAATATGCCTGCCAAATTTTGTAGCTGTAGATGAAATGTCCTTCCAGTTAGTCTAATAGCACTTTTTAAAATTTTGCAGGGGGCGCTATGGAGCCATTTTGGGACACACATGCACAGACCCCATAAAATATCAAATTTTTCACAGGTCCTGATGTGTGTGCAGATTTTGACGCGAATCGGTGCATGTTTAAGCCCTCAAAAAAGCAATTCATTTGGCGGTAAAATAATAATAATTAAAGCTGCAAGCAGCGTCGGACGGGCCCTCGCTCCTCACCGCACTCCTCTCCACACGACCTTGTCTAGGGGGCGCCGTAGAGCCGATTAGAATTTCGACTGTGCAAATCTGTTGGTCTTGGGATACTATATGTATGTACCAAATTTTATGTTTGTAGGATAAAGCAGTGATTTTATATGAGTATTTGAATATTTCTAGGGGGCGCTGTGGAGCCGTTTGACCACGTCCATTCCTGAATTGTATATTAAATATTAGGTCTTGAGATTAATGAGGATTTGTGTGGATTTGGTGATTTTACATGGATCCCTTCACCTCCAAAACCCATTTCGTTCCACATGGCGATTTTGTTCAAAATGGCCGCCATGCCACGCCCACACCATGTGACGTATCCACGAGAATTTAATAACTTTTAATCCTGGAGGGGTCTAGATGCCACACAGTGAATTTGGTGAAGATCGGAAAAAAATCCTGGGAGGAGTTCGTTAAATTCCAATGCCTGCGCACAACGTGTTCCATTGTACAATGTTAAGCTTTTTTGTTCAAAATGGCCGCCATGCCACGCCCACACCGTGTGATGCAGCCACAAGATTTTAATAACTTTTCATCCTGGAGGGGTTTAGATGCCACACAGCGAATTTGGTGAAGATCGAACAAAAATCCTGGGAGGAGTTCGTTAAATTCCAATGCCTGCGCACCACGTGTTGAAGTGGGCGAGGTTACGCTTTTTTGTTCAAAATGGCCGCCATGCCACGCCCACACCGTGTGACGTATCCACGAGATTTTAATAACTTTTCATCCTGGAGGGGTGTAGATGCCACACAGCGAATTTGGTGAAAATTGGATAAAAATCCTGGGAGGAGTTTGTTAAATTCCAATGCCTGTGCACCACGTGTTCTAGTTGGCGCTGTTTAGCTTTTTTGTTCAAAATGGCCGCCATGCCACGCCCACATCGTGTGTCGCAGCCACAAGATTTTAATAACTTTTCATCCTGGATGGGTCTAGATGCCACACAGCGAATTTGGTGAAAATCGGACAAAAATCCTAGGAGGAGTTCGTTAAATTCCATTGCCTGCACACTACGTGCTCTAGGGGGCGCTGTTGAGCCTTTTTTGAAATTTTAAAAGCAGGAATGTTTTTGTCTCGGGCTACTGTACCTGTGTACCAAATTTCATGAGTTTACGTGAAACTAGCCGTATTAACTCCACTAAAGGCCAATTTTCTAGGTGGCGCTATTGAGTCATTTTGCCATTCATATGTGTAATTCCCCCAAAATATCAAATTTTTCACCAGTCCTGATGTGTGTGCCAAATTTGGTGAGTTTTTGAGCATGTTTAGGGGGTCAAATTGAGGTTCAAAGTGGCGTAAGAAAAAGAAACCGCCAAACCGCCAAACCGCCAAACAAACCGCCAAACCGCCAAACACTAGAGGAACAATAGGGTCCTACGCACTGTAGTGCTTCGGGCCCTAATAATAACTAGAGGAACAATAGGGTCCTACGCACTGTAGTGCTTCGGGTCCTAATTAAAGCTGCAAGCAGCGATGAACGGGTCCTCGCACCCCTTGCTGGTCGGCGACCCCAAGCACGTCCGTCAGGCGATGCTGCGACCGGGAGCGCATTTAGGCCCATGAAGGCAACGAGGGCTGGATTCTGAACACACAGGTCAAATTTCTGGCAGATTGGATTATTACAGACTGTTTATGCAGCACTTACTGTCCATCCAACAGTTGGCGCTATCACTGCGACTGTATATTGGTCTATGGAAATCATCAGGGCTGTAACCTGATCACACATTTAAAGTTTGAGGCAGATAGCAGCACATACAGGGGATTTAACAAGACTTCCTCCTTCCTGGCGAAGCATCAAAGTTCAGTCGGCCGCCATGGCCACGCCCTTTGGGTTTGGCATATGATTTTGACATATTTTCAACCTGAAGATGTGTTCTATATATTGTGGCAATTTCAGATGTTTTGGATTTCCTGTCTGTGAGCAATTAATTTCTGAAAATGAGCAAAAACAGCAAAAATCCAACATTGAAATCAAAATGGCCGACTTCCTGTTGGGTTTAGAGAATGGCTCCAAGAGACTTTTTTGTTCACACTGATGTGCTACATATGCATGCCAAATTTTGTAGACGTAGGTTAAATTTGATGAGTGGGCCATTTTTTTAAATGCTGCAGGGGGCGCTATGCCAAATGCTGTGAATGTATTTTGGCACATGGATGTGGTCAGGGCAGGAGTGTGATTAAACATGTAAAGTTTGAGGCAGATTGGAGCAAGCAGAAGATATTTACACAGCAGTTGATGTTTCATGGCGAAAGATCAAACTTCAGGGGGTCGCTATGGCCACGCCCTTTGACATTGGAGGAAGCTTTTTATAACTTTTGATCATAATGTCCTGGTGTATATACTGGTCAAATTTGAGGTCTGTGCGAGTTATCCCCTAGGAGGAGATAGTTCTCAAAAATGAATAACATTCGTTCAAATTTGTCCAATTAATTCAAAATGCCGGTCTTCCTGTTGGGTTTAGGGCATGGCTCCAAGAGGATTTTTTGTGCGTCCTGATGTGTTCTATATGTCCCCAAGATTTTGTGGACGTAGGTTAAATGTACTGCAGGGGCTGTTTGTCAAAAATGCTGTAGGTGGCGCTATTGCACGTGCTGTGCTGAGATGCATAAAGTTTTCTTCCTTTAGCTGGTGGTAATGTGTGTGCAAATTTTGGTGATGTTTGGATAATTCTAATGCTGTCAAAGGCAAGTTGTTTTTCATATCAACTTTGCATTGCCACGGCAACAGCGTTTTGTAAAATGCCAAAATCTTCACACTGTGCCATGATCATGGTGTGAAGACTCATCACACCAATTTTGAGAATTATTTGACCAAGTTTAGGCCAATGGGATGGGCAAATGTAATTCCAAAACGTCCTGTTGCCAGTTGGTGGCGCTATGACTATTTCAAAATTTTTGAGTGTGGATGTCTTCAGACTGTACATGACATTCTGGATATGAAGTTTGGAGCAGATAGGTTCTTGTTCAGCTGAGATATAGGCCCTTGAATTTTCATGGCAAAACATCAAAATTCGCCACGGTGCCACAAACACGCCCTTTGATGACACGTCACCATTGGCTCTGTGATTCATCATCAATGTGTTCAGGCTTATGTCAGAAGGTCTGAGGTGAATCTGGACAACGGGTTGACAACAGTACATAAAAGTATTAAAAAAGCAAAAATCCAGTTGCCACAAGGTGGCGCTACGACTGTGAATGAATATTATCATATGGATGACATCAGCTCAGGTCTGTCATCCTACATGTAAAGTTTCATTCAGATTGGAGCATGTTCAGAGAGTTAGACCAGCACTTCCTGTTGCATGGCGAAGGATCAGTCATTCGGGGGGGCTGCCATGGCCACACCCTTTGACCGACATAGAAGACTTTGATAACTTTTCATCATGAAGGTCTGTTGTATGTACAGACCAAATTTCAGGTCTCTAAGACTTACCCCCTAGGAGGAGTTCATCACAGATTTTTCACAGTTAACGCAAGATATGTCACTTCCTGTTGGGTTTAGAGCATGGCTATGATTGACTTTTTTGTCTTTCCTGATGTGCTGAATATGCCTGCCAAATTTTGTAGCTGTAGATGAAATGTCCTTCCAGTTAGTCTAATACCACTTTTTAAAATTTTGCAGGGGGCGCTATGGAGCCATTTTGGGACACACATGCACAGACCCCATAAAATATCAAATTTTTCACCGGTCCTGATGTGTGTGCAGATTTTGACGCGAATCGGTGCATGTTTAGGCCCTCAAAAAAGCAATTCATTTGGCGGTAATAATAATAATAATAATTAAAGCTGCAAGCAGCGTCGGACGGGCCCTCGCTCCTCACCGCACTCCTCTCCACACGACCTTGTCTAGGGGGCGCCGTAGAGCCAATTAGAATTTCGACTGTGCAAATCTGTTGGTCTTGGGATACTATATGTATGTACCAAATTTTTTGTTTGTAGGATAAAGCAGTGATTTTATATGACTATTTGAATATTTCTAGGGGGCGCTGTGGAGCCGTTTGACCACGTCCATTCCTGAATTGTATATTAAATATTAGGTCTTGAGATTAATGAGGATTTGTGTGGATTTGGTGATTTTACATGGATCCCTTCACCTCCAAAACCCATTTCGTTCCACATGGCGATTTTGTTCAAAATGGCCGCCATGCCACGCCCACACCATGTGACGTATCCACGAGAATTTAATAACTTTTAATCCTGGAGGGGTCTAGATGCCACACAGTGAATTTGGTGAAGATCGGAAAAAAATCCTGGGAGGAGTTCGTTAAATTCCAATGCCTGCGCACAACGTGTTCCATTGTACAATGTTAAGCTTTTTTGTTCAAAATGGCCGCCATGCCACGCCCACACCGTGTGATGCAGCCACAAGATTTTAATAACTTTTCATCCTGGAGGGGTTTAGATGCCACACAGCGAATTTGGTGAAGATCGAACAAAAATCCTGGGAGGAGTTCGTTAAATTCCAATGCCTGCGCACCACGTGTTGAAGTGGGCGAGGTTACGCTTTTTTGTTCAAAATGGCCGCCATGCCACGCCCACACCGTGTGACGTATCCACGAGATTTTAATAACTTTTCATCCTGGAGGGGTGTAGATGCCACACAGCGAATTTGGTGAAAATTGGATAAAAATCCTGGGAGGAGTTTGTTAAATTCCAATGCCTGTGCACCACGTGTTCTAGTTGGCGCTGTTTAGCTTTTTTGTTCAAAATGGCCGCCATGCCACGCCCACATCGTGTGTCGCAGCCACAAGATTTTAATAACTTTTCATCCTGGATGGGTCTAGATGCCACACAGCGAATTTGGTGAAAATCGGACAAAAATCCTAGGAGGAGTTCGTTAAATTCCATTGCCTGCACACTACGTGCTCTAGGGGGCGCTGTTGAGCCTTTTTTGAAATTTTAAAAGCAGGAATGTTTTTGTCTCGGGCTACTGTACCTGTGTACCAAATTTCATGAGTTTACGTGAAACTAGCCGTATTAACTCCACTAAAGGCCAATTTTCTAGGTGGCGCTATTGAGTCATTTTGCCATTCATATGTGTAATTCCCCCAAAATATCAAATTTTTCACCAGTCCTGATGTGTGTGCCAAATTTGGTGAGTTTTTGAGCATGTTTAGGGGGTCAAATTGAGGTTCAAAGTGGCGTAAGAAAAAGAAACCGCCAAACCGCCAAACAAACCGCCAAAC
Source organism: Dascyllus trimaculatus (assembly GCA_024666655.1). Lineage (NCBI taxonomy): Eukaryota > Metazoa > Chordata > Actinopteri > Pomacentridae > Dascyllus > Dascyllus trimaculatus. The sequence goes on along the minus strand of CM045467.1, from coordinate 25,492,729 downwards.
AAACCGCCAAACCGCCAAACACTAGAGGAACAATAGGGTCCTACGCACTGTAGTGCTTCGGGCCCTAATAACTAGAACTGCAAGCAGTTATGAAAGGGGGCCAAGCCCCCTTGCGCGACTCGGTCCCCGGGTCTCGCCGAGCCCACGGAGGTCCAGCCAGAAGGACCACAGGCACGGGGCGAGTGTCAGGATACTGGCCAAAGTATCACCAGCAGTGCTGTAATAGTAACAGCAGGAGCAGCGGAAGCGTGAAAGGCTGAATGTGTCAGCTGTAACAAGTCACGCCCACTTTGACCAAACATTACTAAATTTTACGGCTGGCCTTGTGAGCGAGCCCATATCATCCTCACTTAATTTGGTGCCAATCTGATCAACTTTCATGTTGCTCCAGTTTATAGCGCCCCCTATTGGCCAATTTGCGCCAAATTTGGCACAGAGCCTCCGGTTGACCTCTGACACAAGTGAGTTGAGTTCAATGTCAACAGCTTTCACGTTGACAGAATAATGCAACAGTATGTGCTTTTTAGCTAGCAGAAACAATTGTGTATTTATAAGTCGCACATTTTTTGAAGTAGCAAAATTCTTTTGATAACTTTTGCTCAAGCACATCTGGAGATTATATGTGTAAAGTTTGGTGCAGATGAAGTGCAAACTGTAGGAGGAGTTCGAAAAAGTGAGTTTTTCATGTGTACTGATGTACAATGAGGAATGTGCAGTGGAAGTGGGCGTGGCCTATGTCAGAAGATGCGACACTATTTACAGAACACGTAGATGTAAAATTTACCAAGACTTGATTTAAAATGTGAAAGTTACAGGCCAAAGTGCATTTGCAACTATTATAGCGCCACCTAGTGGAGTAGACGCACATATTTTGGTGTGGGTGGTCTGTGTGCTCTTCTACATAGACCCTGTAAATTTCACAGTCCTCAGCATAATACTTGAGCTGAAATAAATGTTTGTATTTTGCCTTTTAATAAGCCACGCCCACTTTGACCATTCATGAATAACATTAAGATATGGCCTCAGGAGTGACCCAGCATCATACCTACCAAATTTGGGGAAAATGGGTCTTGCCATTTAATAGATATAAATTTCCAATAGTTGCAGTGCCTCCTAGTGGCCAACATGAGCCAAATTTGGCTCATACCCCCACAGTCACATGACAACATGAGATCTCAGGTTTGGTGTTATTAGCATTTCTTTTGACCAAGATATGCAACAGTTAGCATTTTTATTGCTACCTATAAAAATTTTTGCGATAGTAATTTGCGCATATTTAGACGGAACAAAATTCTTTTGATAACTTTAGATCAGGTCCAACTGAAGACTGTACGTGCCAAGTTTCACGCTGATTGGACAAAAACCCAAGGAGGAGTTCGAAAAAGTACATTTTCCAGTTTTTGCCATTTTGCGAAAAAAAATTATAGGCGGAAATGGGCGTGGCTTATCCCAGATGATTCAGTGCTATTCAGGGAATCTGTGGATGTTAGGTTTTTGAATGTGCGACATACGGTGTGGGAGTTATAACCCAAAACATGTTGACTGTGGTTATAGCGCCCCCTGCGGGCAGACATGTGCAATTTTTTGCATCTGAGGTAAGGGCAGGGGTCTGGACCAACCCTCCAAATTGCACCACCCTCCCTTTCACGGTGTAGCCTGCAGCACTACTTTTATCAACGGAAAAATAATGAAGGAAAATAATAATCTGAACGATTACAATAGGGTTCCCAGCCCTTCGGGCCTGGGAAACGCGTATGCTAGCATACGCGTCTCCCAGGCCCCTCGGGCTTGGCCCCCTAATAATAATAATAATCTCTAGCATTCCAATAGGGTCTTCGCACCATTCGGTGCTCGGACCCTAATAATAATCTCTAGCATTACAATAGGGTCTTCGCACCATTCGGTGCTCGGACCCTAATAATAATTAAAGCTGCAAGCAGCGATGAACGGGTCCTCGCACCCCTTGCTTGTCGGCGACCCCAAGCACGTCCGTCAGGCGATGCTGCGACCGGGAGCGCATTTAGGCCCAATAATGCTATCAGGGCTGGATTCTGAACACACAGGTCAAATTTCTGGCAGATTGGATTATTACAGACTGTTTATGCAGCACTTACTGTCCATCCAACAGGTGGCGCTATCACTGCGACTGTATATTGGTGTATGGAAATCATCAGGGCTGTAACCTGATCACACATTTAAAGTTTGAGGCAGATAGCAGCACATACAGGGGATTTAATTAGGGCCCGAAGCACTACAGTGCGTAGGACCCTATTGTTCCTCTAGTGTTTGGCGGTTTGGCGGTTTGGCGGTTTGGCGGTTTCTTTTTCTTACGCCACTTTGAACCTCAATTTGACCCCCTAAACATGCTCAAAAACTCACCAAATTTGGCACACACATCAAGACTGGTGAAAAATTTGATTTTTTGGGGGAATTACACATATGAATGGCAAAATGACTCAATAGCGCCACCTAGAAAATTGGGCTTTAGTGGAGTTAATACGGCTAGTTTCACGTAAACTCATGAAATTTGGTACACAGGTACAGTAGCCCGAGACAAAAACATTCCTGCTTTTAAAATTTCAAAAAAGGCTCAACAGCGCCCCCTAGAGCACGTAGTGTGCAGGCATTGGAATTTATCGAACTCCTCCCAGGATTTTTATCCGATCTTCACCAAATTCGCTGTGTGGCATCTCGACCCATCCAGGATGAAAAGTTATTAAAATCTTGTGGCTGCGTCACACGGTGTGGGCGTAGCATGGCGGCCATTTTGAACGAAAAAGCTAAACAGCGCCAACTAGAACACGTGGTGCGCAGGCATTGGAATTTAACAAACTCCTCCCAGGATTTTTATCCAATTTTCACCAAATTCGCTGTGTGTCATCTACACCCCTCCAGGAAGAAAAGTTATTAAAATCTCGTGGATACGTCACACGGTGTGGGCGTGGCATGGCGGCCATTTTGAACAAAAAAGCTTAACCTCGCCCACTTCAACACGTGGTGCGCAGGCATTGGAATTTGACGAACTCCTCCCAGGATTTTTGGCCGATCTTCACCAAATTCGCTCTGTGGCATCAAGACCCCTCCACGATGAAAAGTTATTAAAATCATGTGGCTGCGTCACACGGTGTGGGCGTGGCATGGCGGCCATTTTGAACAAAAAAGCTTAACATTGTACAATGGAACACATTGTGCGCAGGCATTGGAATTTAACGAACTCCTCCCAGGATTTTTATCCGATCTTCACCAAATTCGCTGTGTGGCATCTGCTCCCCTCAAGGATGACAAGTTATTAAAATCTCGTGGATACGTCACATGGTGTGCGCGTGGCATGGCGGCCATTTTGAACAAAAAATCTCAATGGCACCCCCTAGAAAATGCTGTGCGCAGGCATTGGAATTTAACGAACTCCTCCCAGGATTTTTGTTCGATCTTCACCAAATTCGCTGTGTGGCATCTGGACCCCTCCAGGATGAAAAGTTATTAAAATCTTGTGGCTGTGTCACACGGTGTGGGCGTGGCATGGCGGCCATTTTGAACAAAAAAGCTTAACCTCGCCCACTTCAACACGTGGTGCGCAGGCATTGGAATTTAACAAATTCCTCCCAGGATTTTTGGCCGATCTTCACCAAATTCCCTGTGTGGCATCTACACCCCTCCAGGATGAAAAGCTATTAAAATCTTGTGGCTGCATCACACGGTGTGGGCGTGGCATGGCGGCCATTTTGAACAAAAAAGCTGAACATTGTACAATGGAACACGTTGTGCGCAGGCATTGGAATTTAACGAACTCCTCCCAGGATTTTTGTCCGATCTTCACCAAATTCACTGTGTGGCATCTGGACCCCTCCAGGATGAAAAGTTATTAAATTCTCGTGGATACGTCACATGGTGTGGGCGTGGCATGGCGGCCATTTTGAACAAAATCGCCATGTGAAACGAAATGGGTTTTGGAGGTGAAGGGATCCATGTAAAATCACCAAATCCACACAAATCCTCATTAATCTCAAGACCTAATATTTAATATACAATTCAGGAATGGACGTGGTCAAACGGCTCCACAGCGCCCCCTAAAAATATTCAAATACTCATATAAAATCACTGCTTTATCCTACAAACATGAAATTTGGTACATACATATAGTATCCCAAGACCAACAGATTTGCACAGTCGAAATTCCAATCGGCTCTACAGCGCCCCCTACACAAGGTCGTGTGAAGAGGAGTGCAATGAGGAGCGAGGGCCCGTCCGACGCTGCTTGCAGCTTTAATTAGACTTCCTCCTTTCTGGCGAAGCATCAAAGTTCAGTCGGCCGCCATGGCCACGCCCTTTGGGTTTGGCATATGATTTTCACGTATTTTCAACCTGAAGATGTGTTCCATATATTGGCACAATTTCAGATGTTTTGGAGTTATCGTCTGTGAGCAATTAATTTCTGAAAATGAGCAAAAACAGCAAAAATCCGACATTGAAATCAAAATTGCAGACTTCCTGTTGGGCTTAGAGAATGGCTCCAAGAGACTTTTTTGTTCACACTGATGTGTTACATATGCATGCCAAATTTTGTAGACGTAGGTTAAATTTGATGAGTGGGCCATTTTTTAAAATGCTGCAGGGGGCGCTATGCCACATGCTGTGAATGTATTTTGGCACATGGATGTGGTCAGGGCAGGAGTGTGATTAAACATGCAAAGTTTGAGGCAGATTGAAGCAAGCAGAGGATATTTACACAGCAGTTGATGTTTCATGGCGAAGCATCAAACTTCAGTAGGTCGCTATGGCCACGCCCTTTGACATTGGAGGAATCTTTTTATAACTTTTGATCATAATGTCCTGGTGTATATACTGGTCAAATTTGAGGTCTGCGCGAGTTATCCCTTAGGAGGAGATAGTTCTCAAAAGTGAACAACATTCGTCAAAATTTGTCCAATTAATTCAAAATGGCGGACTTCCTGTTGGGTTTAGGGCATGGCTCCAAGAGGATTTTTTGTGCGTCCTGATGTGATCTATATGTCCCCCAGATTTTGTGGACGTAGGTTAAATGTACTGCAGGGGCTGTTTGTTAAAAATGCTGTAGGTGCCGCTATAGCACGTGTTGTGCTGAGATGCATACAGTTTTCTTCCTTCAGCTGGTGGTGATGTGTGTGCAAATTTTGGTGATGTTTTGATAATTGTAATGCTGTCAAAGGCAAGTTGTTTGTCATATCAACTTTGCGTTGCCACGGCAACAGCGTTTTATAAAATGCCAAAATCTTCACACTGTGCCATGATCATGGTGTGAAGACTCATCACACCAATTCTCAGAATTATTTGACCAAGTTTAGGGCAATGGGATGGGCAAATGTAATTCCAAAACGTCCTGTTGCCAGTTGGTGGCGCTATGACTATTTCAAATTTTTTTAGTGTGGATGTCTTCAGACTGGACATGACATTCTGGATATGAAGTTTGGAGCAGATAGGTTCTTGTTCAGCTGAGATATAGACCCTTGAATTTTCATGGCGAAACATCAAAATTCGCCACAGTGCCACAGACACGCCCTTAGATGACACGTCACCATTGTCTCTGTGATTCATCATCAATGTGTTCAGGCTTATGTCAGAAGGTCTGAGGTGAATCTGGACAACGGGTTGACAACAGTACATAAAAGTATTAAAAAAGCAAAAATCCTGTTGCCACAAGGTGGCGCTATGACTGTGAATGAATATTATCACATGGATGACATCAGCTCAGGTCTGTGATCCTACATGCAAAGTTTCATTCAGATTGGAGCATGTTCAGAGAGGTAGACCTGCACTTCCTGTTGCATGGCGAAGGATCAGTATTTCGGGGGGCTGCCATGGCCACACCCTTTGACCGACATAGAAGACTTTTATAACTTTTCATCAGGAAGGTCTACTGTATGTACGGACCAAATTTCTGGTCTCTAAGACTTACCCCCTAGGAGCAGTTCATCACAGATTTTTCACAGTTAACGCAAGATATGTCACTTCCTGTTGGGTTTAGAGCATGGCTATGATTGACTTTTTTGTCTTTCCTGATGTGCTGAATATGCCTGCCAAATTTTGTAGCTGTAGATGAAATGTCCTTCCAGTTAGTCTAATAGCACTTTTTAAAATTTTGCAGGGGGCGCTATGGAGCCATTTTGGGACACACATGCACAGACCCCATAAAATATCAAATTTTTCACCGGTCCTGATGTGTGTGCAGATTTTGACGCGAATCGGTGCATGTTTAGGCCCTCAAAAAAGCAATTCATTTGGCGGTAAAATAATAATAATAATAATAATAATATTAAAGCTGCAAGCAGCGATGAACGGGTCCTCGCACCCCTTGCTGGTCGGCGACCCCAAGCACGTCCGTCAGGCGATGCTGCGACCGGGAGCGCATTTAGGCCCATCAATGCAACCAGGGCTGGATTCTGAACACACAGGTCAAATTTCTGCCAGATTGGATTATTACAGACTGTTTATGCAGCACTTACTGTCCATCCAACAGGTGGCGCTATCACTGTGACTGTATATTGGTCTATGGAAATCATCAGGGCTGTAACCTGATCACACATTTAAAGTTTGAGGCAGATAGCAGCACATACAGGGGATTTAACAAGACTTCCTCCTTTCTGGCGAAGCATCAAAGTTCATTCGACCACCATGGCCACGCCCTTTGGGTTTGGCATACGATTTTCACATATTTTCAACCTGAAGATGTGTTCCATATATGGGCACAATTTCAGATGTTTTGGAGTTATCGTCTGTGAGCAATTAATTTCTGAAAATGAGCAAAAACAGCAAAAATCCCACATTGAAATCCAAATGGCCGACTTCCTGTTGGGTTTAGAGAATGGCTCCAAGAGACTTTTTTGTTCACACTGATGTGCTAAATATGCATGCCAAATTTTGTAGACGTAGGTTAAATTTGATGAGTGGGCAATTTTTTAAAATGCTGCAGGGGGCGCTATGCCACATGCTGTGAATGTATTTTGGCAGATGGATGTGGTCAGGGCAGGAGTGTGATTAAACATGTAAAGTTTGAGGCAGATTGGAGCAAGCAGAGGATATTTACACAGCAGTTGATGTTTCATGGCGAAGCATCAAACTTCAGGGGGTCGCTATGGCCACGCCCTTTGACATTGGAGGAAGATTTTTATAACTTTTGATCATAATGTCCTGGTGTATATACTGGTCAAATTTGAGGTCTGCGCGAGTTATCCCCTAGGAGGAGATAGTTCTCAAAAGTGAACAACATTCGTCAAAATTTGTCCAATTAATTCAAAATGGCGGACTTCCTGTTGGGTTTAGGGCATTGCTCCAAGAGGATTTTTTGTGCGTCCTGATGTGTTCTATATGTCCCCCAGATTTTGTGGACGTCGGTTAAATGTACTGCAGGGGCTGTTTGTTAAAAATGCTGTAGGGGGCGCTATAGCACATGCTGTGCTGAGATGCATACAGTTTTCTTCCTTTCGCTTGTGGTGATGTGTGTGCAAATTTTGGTGATGTTCGGATAATTCTAATGCTGTCAAAGGCAAGTTGTTTGTCATATCAACTTTGCGTTGCCACGGCAACAGCCTTTTGTAAAATGCCAAAATCTTCACACTGTGCCATGATCATGGTGTGAAGACTCATCACACCAATTTTGAGAATTATTTGACCAAGTTTAGGCCAATGGGATGGGCAAATGTAATTCCAAAACGTCCTGTTGCCAGTTGGTGGCGCTATGACTATTTCAAAATTTTTGAGTGTGGATGTCTTCAGACTGTACATGACATTCTGGATATGAAGTTTGGAGCAGATAGGTTCTTGTTCAGCTGAGATATAGGCCCTTGAATTTTCATGGCAAAACATCAAAATTCGCCACGGTGCCACAAACACGCCCTTTGATGACACGTCACCATTGGCTCTGTGATTCATCATCAATGTGTTCAGGCTTATGTCAGAAGGTCTGAGGTGAATCTGGACAACGGGTTGACAACAGTACATAAAAGTATTAAAAAAGCAAAAATCCAGTTGCCACAAGGTGGCGCTACGACTGTGAATGAATATTATCATATGGATGACATCAGCTCAGGTCTGTCATCCTACATGTAAAGTTTCATTCAGATTGGAGCATGTTCAGAGAGTTAGACCAGCACTTCCTGTTGCATGGCGAAGGATCAGTAATTCGGGGGGGCTGCCATGGCCACACCCTTTGACCGACATAGAAGACTTTGATAACTTTTCATCAGGAAGGTCTGATATATGTACAGACCAAATTTCAGGTCTCTAAGACTTACCCCCGAGGAGGAGTTCATCACAGATTTTTCACAGTTAACACAAGATATGTCACTTCCTGTTGGGTTTAGAGCATGGCTATGATTGACTTTTTTGTCTTTCCTGATGTGCTGAATATGCCTGCCAAATTTTGTAGCTGTAGATCAAATGTCCTTCCAGTTAGTCTAATGCCACTTTTTAAAATTTTGCAGGGGGCGCTATGGAGCCATTTTGGGACACACATACACAGACCCTATAAAATATCAAATTTTTCACCAGTCCTGATGTGTGTGCAGATTTTGACGCGAATCGGTGCATGTTTAGGCCCTCAAAAAAGCAATTCATTTGGCGGTAAAATAATAATAATAATAATAATAATAATAATAATAATAATCTCTAGCATTACAATAGGGTCTTCGCACCATTCGGTGCTCGGACCCTAAATAATCTCTAGCATTCCAATAGGGTCTTCGCACCATTCGGTGCTCGGACCCTAATAATAACTAGAACTGCAAGCAGTTATGAAAGGGGGCCAAGCCCCCTTGCGCGACTCGGTCCCCAGGTCTCACGGAGCCCAGGTCTCGCGGAGCCAACGGCGGTCCGGCCAAAAGGACCACGGGCACGGGGTGAGCGTCAGGATACCGGCCACCGTCTCACTAGCAGTGTTGTAATGGTAATGGGAAGAGCAGTGGAAGCGTGAAAGGCTCAATGTGTCAGCTGTAATAAGTCACGCCCACTTTGACCAAACATAACTACATTTTACGGCTGGCTTTGGGAGTGAACCCACATCATGCTCACCAAATTTGGTGCCAATCTGATCAACTTTCATGTCGTTTGAATTTTTCCTGTTTATAGCGCCCCCTATTGGCCAATTTGCGCCAAATTTGGCACAGAGCCTCTGGTTGACCTTTGACACGAGTGAGTTGAGTTCAATGTCAACAGCTTTCACGTTGACAAAAATATGCAACGGTATGTGCTTTTTAGCTAGCACAAAAAAAATGTGTATTTATAAGTCACACATTTTTTGGAGTAGCAAAATTCTTTTGATAACTTTTGCTCAGACACATATGGAGATTATATGTGTAAAGTTTGGTGCAGATGGAGTTTAAACTGTAGGAGGAGTTCGAAAAAGTAGGTTTTTGATATGTATTGATGTACAAAGAGAAATGTGCACTGGAAGTGGGCGTGGCATATGTCAGAAGATGCAACACTATTTAGGGAACAAGTAGATATAAAGTTTACGAAGATGTGATTTAAAATGTGAAAGTTACAGGACAAAATGCGTTTGCAACCGTTATAGCGCCACCTAATGGAGTAGACGCACAATTTTTGGTCGGGGTGGTCTGTGTGCTCTTCTATATATACACCCTGTAATTTTCACAGTCGTCAGCATAATACTTGAGCTGAAATAAACGTTTGTTGTTTACCTTGTAATAAGCCACGCCCACTTTGACCATTCATGAATAACATTAAGATATGGCCTCAGGAGTGACCCAGCATCATACCTACCAAATTTGGAAAAAATCAGTCTTGCCATCTAAAAGATATAAATCTCCCATAGTTGCAGCGCCCCCTAGTGGCCAACATGAGCCAAATTTGGCAAATACCCACACATTCACATGACAACATGAGATCTCAGGTTTGGTGTTATTAGCATTTGTTTTGACCAAGATATGCAACAGTTAACATTTTTATAGCTAGCTATAAAAATTTTTGCGTTAGTAAATTGCGTATATTTAGACGGAACAAAATTCTTTTGATAACTTTAGATCAGGTCCAACTGAAGACTCTACGTGCCAAGTTTCACGCTGATTGGACAAAAACCCAAGGAGGAGTTCAAAAAAGTACGTTTTCCAGTTTTTGCCATTTTGCGAAAAAAAAATTATAGGCGGAAATGGGCGTGGCTTATCCCAGATGATTCAGTGCTATTCAGGGAATCTGTGGATATTAGGTTTTTGAATGTGCGACATACGGTGTGGGAGTTATAACCCAAAACATGTTGACTGTGGTTATAGCGCCCCCTGCTGGCAAACATGTGCAATTTTTTGCATCTGAGGTAAGGGCAGGGGTCTGGACCAACCCTCCAAATGGCACCACCCTCCTTTGCACGGTATAGCCTGCAGCACCACTTTTACCAACGGAAAAATAAAAATAATAATCTGAACGATTACAATAGGGTTCCCAGCCCTTCGGGCCTGGGAAACGCGTATGCTAGCATACGCGTGTCCCACGCCCCTCGGGCTTGGCCCCCTAATAATCTCTAGCATTACAATAGGGTCTTCGCACCATTCGGTGCTCGGACCCTAATAATAATAATAATAATCTCTAGCATTACAATAGGGTCTTCGCACCATTCGGTGCTCGGACCCTAATAATAATAATAATAATCTCTAGCATTACAATAGGGTCTTCGCACCATTCGGTGCTCGGACCCTAATGATGATTTGTGTGGATTTGGTGATTTTACGTGGATCCCTTCACCTCCAACATCCATTTCGTTCCACATGGCGAATTTGTTCAAAATGGCCGCCATGCCACAGCCACACCGTGTGACGTAGCCACGAGATTTTAATAACTTTTCATCCTGGATGGGTCTAGATGCCACACGGCGAATTTGGTAAAGATAGGATAAAAATCCTAGGAGGATTTCGTTAAACTCCAATGTGTCCACACGACATTGTCTAGGGGGCGCCTTAGAACCGATTGGAATTTCAACTGTGCAAATCTATTGGCCTTGGGATACTATATGTATGTACCAAATTTCATGTTTGTAGGATAAAACAGTGATTTTATATTAGTATTCTAATATTTGTAGGGGGCGCTGTGGAGCCGTTTGACCACGTCCATTTCTGAATTGTATATTAAATATTAGGTCTTGAGATTAATGAGGATTTGTGTGGATTTGGCGATTTTACGTGGATCCCTTCATCTCCAAAAACCATTTTGTTCCACGTGGCAAATATGTTCAAAATGGCCGCCCTGCCATGCCCACACCGTGTGACGCATCCACGAGATTTTAATAACTTTTCATCCTGGATGGGTTTACATGCCACACAGTGAATTTGGTGAGGATAGGATAAAAATCCTGGGAGGAGTTCGTTAAATTCCAATCCCTGCGCACCACGTTTTCTAGGGGGCACCGTGGAGCTTTATCGAAATTTCAAAAGCAGGATTGTTTTTGTCTTGGGCTACTGTACTTGTGTACCAAATTTCATAGCTGTACGTGAAACTAGCCGTATTAACTCCATTAAAGCCCAATTTTCAAGGTGGCGCTATTGAGTCATTTTGCCATTCATATGTATAATTCCCTCGAAATATCAAATTTTTCGCCAGTCCTGATGTGTGTTCAAAATTTGGGGAATTTTTAAGCATGTTTAGGGGGTCAAATTGGGGTTTAATTTGGCGTAAGAAAAATAAAGAAACCGCCAAACAAACAGAGCAGGAACAATAGGGCCTTTGCCCTACAAGGCAAAGGCAGCGTTCAGTGTTTCACACTGATCGCTGCCCTTTGCCTTTTCGGGCTCGGTCCCTAATTAAAGCTGCAAGCAGCGTCTGACGGGCCCTCGCTACTCACCGCACTGCTCTCCACACGACCTTGTCTAGGGGGCGCCGTGGAGCCGATTGGAATTTTGACCGTGCAAATCTATTGGTCTTGGGATACTATATGTATGCACCAAATTTCATGTTTGTAGGATAAAGCAGTGATATTATATGAGTATTTGAATATTTGTAGGGGGCGCTGTGGAGCCGTTTGAACACGTCCACTCCTGAATTGTATATTGAACGTTAGGTTTTGAGATTAATGAGCATTTTTGTGGATTTGGTGATTTTACATGGATCCCTTCACCTCCAAATTCATTTTGTTCCACATGGCGAATTTGTTTAAAATGACCGTCATGCCACGCCCACACCGTGTGACGCAGCCATGAGATTTTAATAACTTTTTATCCTGGAGGGGTCCAGATGACACACAGTCAATTTGGTGAAGATGGGACAAAAATCCTGGGAGGAGTTTGTTAAATTCCAATGTCTCCACACAACATTGTGTAGGGGGCGCTGTGGAACCGATTGGAATTTCAAGTGTACAGATCTGTTTGACTCGATAGACTATACATGTGTACCAAATTTCATGTTTGTAGGGTGAAACAGTGATTTCATATGGTGATTTGAATATTTGTAGGGGGCGCTGTGGAGTCGTTTGAACACGCCACTTGCTGAATTGTATATCAAACATTAGTTTGAATTTGGTGAAGATCAGATACAAATCCTGGGAGGAGTTCGTTAAATTCCAATGTCACCACATGACCTTGTCTAGAGGGCGCCATAGAGCCGATTGGAATTTCGACTGTGCAAATCTGTTAGTGTCAGGTTTGTATATGTATATTCCAAATTTCATGTTTGTAGAATAAAACAGTGATTTTTTATGAGTATTTGAATATTTGTAGGGGGCGCTGTGGAGCCATTTGACCACGTCCATTCATGAATTGCATATTAAATGTTAGTTCTTGAGATCAATGAGGATTTGTGTGGATATGGTGATTTTACATGGATCCCTTCACCTCCAAAACTCCTTTAGTTTAACATGGCAAGTTTGCTCAAAATGGCCGCCATGCCACGCCCACACCGTGTGACGCAGCCACAAGATTTTAATAACTTTTCATCCTGGATGGGTCTAGATGCCACACAGCGAATTTGGTGAACATAGGATAAAAATCCTGGGAGGAGTTCGTTAAATTCCAATCCCTGCGCACCACGTTTTGTAGGGGGCGCCGTGGAGCTTTTTTGAAATTTCAAAAGCAGGAATGTTTTTGTCTCGAGCTACTGTACCTGTGTACCAAATTTCATAGCTGTATGTGAAACTAGCCGTATTAACTCCACTAAAGCCCAATTTTCAAGGTGGCGCTATTGAGTCATTCTTCCATTCATATGTGTAATTCCCCCAAAATATAAAATTTTTCACCAGTCCTGATGTGTGTGCAAAATTTGGGGAGTTTTTGAGCATGTTTAGGAGGTCAAATTGGGGTTCAAAGTGGCGTAAGAAAAAGAAACTGCCAAAGAAAGAAACAGAGCAGGAACAATAGGGCCTTTGCCCTGCAAGGCAAAGGCAGCGTTCAGTGTTTCACACTGATCGCTGCCCTTTGCCTTTTTCGGGCTCGGGCCCTAATTAAAGCTGCAAGCAGCGTCGGACGGGCCCTCGCCCCCCCCACACTGCCGCTGTGAAGACGATCGGAATGTTTGAAGCACACAATTGTGTTTGTCCGATCCGGCTCTGCACATGAACCAAATTTCATGTCTGTACGACAAACCAGTGATTTTATATGAAATTTTTAAAATTTCGTAGGGGGCGCTATGGAGCTGTTTGAGTGCGCCACAGTGTTGAGGGATAGCCTGTCATCAAGCATATAAAGTTTTATTCATATTCGACCATGTGCAGTCAAGTTATGAGCATTTCACACTTCATGGCCACAGACTCAAAATGGCCGTCCTGTCACGCCCACACCGTGTGATGCAGCCACAAGATTTTAATAACTTTTCATCCTGAATGGGTCCAGATGCCACACAGCCAATTTGGTGGAGATGGGATAAAAATCCTGGGAGGAGTTCTTTAAATTCCAATGTCTATGCAAGACATTTTCCAGGGGGCGCTGTGGAACCGATTGGAATTTCAAGTGTACAGATCTGTTTGTCTGGATAGACTATACATGTGTACCAAATTTCATGTTTTTAGAATAAAACAGTGATTTTTTATGAGTATTTGAATATTTGTAGGGGGCGCTGTGGAACCGTTTGAACACGCCACTTCCTGAATTGTATATCAAACATTAGTTTTTGAGATTTGTGAGGATTTGTGTGGATTTGGTGATTTTACGTGGATCCCTTCACTTCCAAAACTCATTTCATTCCATATGGCAAAATTGGTGACAATGGCCGCCATGCCACGCCCACACCGTGTGACATAGCCACGAGATTTTAATAACTTTTGACTATTGAGTCATTTTGCCATTCACATGTGTAATTTCTCCAAAATATGAGTTCGTCGGACGGGCCTTCGCTCTCCCCCCAACCACCGCTGTGGAGACGATCAGAATGTCTAAAGCACGCAATCGTGTCCGTCTCATCCTGCTCTGCACATGTACCAAATTTCATGTCTGTAGGACAAAGCAGGGATTGTACATGAATTTTTGAAATTTCTAGGGGGCGCTACAGAGCTGTTTTACTGCGCCACAGTGTTGAGGGATAGCCTGTCATCAAGCATATCAAGTTTCATTCACATTCGATCATCTCCAGTCAAGTTATGAGCTTTTCACACTTCATGGCCATACGTTCAAAATGGCCGCCCCGTCACGCCCACACCGTGTGACGCAGCCACGAGATTTTAATAACTTTTGATCCTGAATGGGTGAAGATGCCACACAGCGAATTTCATCAAGATGGAATAAAAATCCTGGGAGGAATTCGTTAAATTCCAATGTCTCCACACGACCTTGTCTAGGGGGCGCTATGGAACTGATTGGAATTTTAAGTGTACAGATCTGTTTGTATCGGGATATTGTGTATGTGTACCAAATTTCATGCGTGTGCGATACAGTAATGATTTTATATGAGTATTTGAATATGGTAGGGGGCGCTGTGGAGCCGTTTGACCACGTCCTTTCCTAAATTGTATATGAAACGTTGATTTTTGAGATTGAGGATTTGTGTGGATTTGCTGATTTTACGTAGATCCCTTCACCTCCAAGACCCAATTCGTTCCATATGGCGATCTTGTTCAAATTGGCAGCCATGCCACGCCCACACCATGTGACGTAGCCAAAAGATTTTAATAACTTTTCATCCTGGATGGGTCTAGATGCCACACAGCCAATTTGGTGAAGATCGGATAAAAATCCTCGGAGGAGTTTGTTAAATTCTAATGCCTGCGCACCACGTGTTGTAGGGGGCGCCGTTGAGCTTTTATGAAATTTTAAAAGCAGGCATGTTTTCGTCTTGGGCTATTGTACTGTGTACCGAATTTCATGAGTTTATGTGAAACTAGCCGTATTAACTCCACTAAAGCCCAAATTTCAAGGTGGCGCTATTGAGTCATTTTGCCATTCACATGTGTAATTTCTCCAAAATATCCAATTTTTCGCCGCTCCTGATGTGTGTGCAAAATTTGAGGAGTTTTTGAGCATGTTTAGGGGGTCAAATTGGGGTTCAATTTGGCCAAAGAAAAATAAAGAAAGAAAGAAAGAAAGAAAGAAAGAAGGCAGCGTTGAGTGTTTCACACTGACCGCTGGCCTTTGCCTTTTCGTGCTCGGGCCCTAATTAAAGCTGAAAGCAGCGTCGAACGGGCCCTCGCTCCCCCCCGTGCTGCCGCTGTGTAGACGATCTGAATGTCTGAAGCACGCAATTGTGTTCGTGTCATCCTGCTCTGCACATGTACCAAATTTCATGTCTGTCGGAGAAACCAGTGATACGATATGAATTTTGGAAATTTCTAGGGGGCGCTGCGGAGCTGTTTAGCTGCCCCCAAGTGTTGAGGGATAGCCTGTCATCAAGCATATCAAGTTTCATTCACATTTGATCATGTACAGTCAAGTTGTGAGCATTTCACATTTCATGGCCACATGCTCAAAATGGCCGCCCTGCCACGCCCACACCGTGTGACGCGGCCACAAGATTTTAATAACTTTTCATCTTTGAGGGGTGTAGATGCAACACAGCCAATTTGGTGAAGATCGGATAAAAATCCTGGGAGGAATTTGTTAAATTCCAATGTCTCGAAACGACCTTATCTAGGGGGCGCCGTAGAGCCAGTTGGAATTTCAACTGTGCAAATCTGTTGGACTCGGGATTGTATATGTCTGTACGAAATTTCATGTTTGTATGATAAAGCAGTGATTTTTTATGAGTATTTGAATATTTGTAGGGGGCGCTGAGGAGCCGTTTGACCACCTCCATTCATGAATTGTATATTAAATGTTAGCTGTTGAGATTAATGAGGATTTGTGTGGATTTGGTGATTTTACATGGATCCCTTCACCTCCAAAACTCATTCTCCTCAACACAGCGAATTTGCTCAAAATGGTCGCCGTGCCACGCCAAAGGCCCTAATAATAACCAGTTAAGTTCAAATAGGGTCCTACGCACCGTTGGTGCTCAGGCCCTAACTCGAACTGCAAGCAGTTATGAAAAGGGGCCAAGCCTCCTTGTGCGACTCGGTCCCCAGGTGTCACCAAGCCCACGGAAGTCCGCCCAGAAGGATGATGCGAGCGTCACGATACCGGCCAATGTCTCACCAGCAGTGTTGAAATGGTAATGAGAAGAGCACCGGAAGAGTGAAAGGCAGAATGTGTCAGCTGTAACAAGTCACGCCCACTTTGACCATCCATGAATAACGTTAAGATATGGTCTCAGGAGAGACCCAGCATCATACCTACCAAATTTGGGAAAAATGGGTCTTGCCATTTAAAAGATATAAATTTCCCATAGTTGCAGCGCCCCCTAGTGGCCAACATGAGCCAAATTTGGCTCATACCCCGACAGTCACATGAGAACATGAGATCTCAGGTTTGGTGTTATTAGCATTTCTTTTGACCAAGATATGCAACAGTTCGCGTTTTTATAGCTAGCTATAAAAATGTATGTGTTAATTTCTGCATATTTAGACGGAACAAAATTATTTTGATAACTTTACATCAGGTCCAACTGAAGACTGTACTTGCCAAGTTTCATGCTGATTGGACAAAAACCCAAGGAGGAGTTCGAAAAAGTAAGTTTTCCAGTTTTTGCAATTTTGCGAAAAAAAAAAGATAGGCGGAAAGGGGGGTGGCTTATCCCAGATGATTCAGTGCTATTCAGGGAATCTGTGGATATGAGGTTTTTGAATGTGCGACATACGGTGTGGGAGTTATAACCCAAAACGTGTTGACTTTGGTTATAGCACCCCCTGCTGGCAAACGTGTGCAATTTTTTGAATCTGAGACAAGGGCAGGGGTCTGGACCAACCCTCCAAATTGCACCACCCTCCCTTGCACGGTGTAGCTTGCAGCACTACTTTTATCAACGGAAAAATAACGAAGGAAAATAACAATCTGAACGAAAACAATAGGGTTCCCAGGCCCCTCGGGCTTGGCCCCCTAATAAAACAGAAAACTCCAGCCTGCTCAGTGACAGGATTGGTTCTTTGGGTTCATTACATTTGAAACCCTGGAAGTCTGCATCTGTGGTATTGAAACTGTTATCTCCAGTTTCAAGGTGGAAGCATTCAGTCGTGGTGTTGACGACTTCTTTCGGCTAAAATATATTCCAACATATCAAAAAACAGTATATCTACATTTTACAAGGTAAAAAAAACGACTTTCACTGGAGGGAGTCTTTAAAAATTAACTACTGAAAGACATCAAGTATTATTAAAGCTGCAAGCAGCATTGAACGGGCCCTCGCACACCCACGCGTGTCGGGACGTGGCGCACGTCCAGGTGTGGTGCATGTCGGGATGTGGCAGAAATTTCAAGGTGCTCAGACTTAGCTGACCAATTTCAAGGATTGTATCACAAACTTTCTCGGCCACCATGTACATCAGTGGTGTCAAACTAATTTCTCATTGACTATCATCTGTTGTGTTATTAATTTAAAAATCTGTGAGTGAGATGTTATCTGTTCTATTTTTTCTGTTCTGTTATCAATTTAAAAAATCTGTTTTATTATTGTTATATTACTGTATTATTGGGTCGCTATTATTAGGGCCCGAAGCACTACAGTGCGTAGGACCCTATTGTTCTTCTAGTGTTTGGCGGTTTGTTTGGCGGTTTGGCGGTTTCTTTTTCTTACACCACTTTGAACCCCAATTTGACCCCCTAAACATGCTCAAAAACTCACCAAATTTGGCACACACATCAGGACTTGTGAAAAATTTAATATTTGGGGGAATTACACATATGAATGGCAAAATGACTCAATAGCGCCACCTTGAAAATTGGCCTTTAGTGGAGTTAATACGGCTAGTTTCACGTAAACTCATGAAATTTGGTACACAGGTACAGTAGCCTGAGACAAAAATATTCCTGCTGTTGAAATTTTAAAAAAAGCTCAACAGCGCCCCCTACAGCATGTGGTGCGCAGGCATTGGAATTTAACGAACTCCTCCCAGGATTTTTATCCGATCTTCACCAAATTCGCTATGTGGCATCTAGACCTATCCAGGATGAAAAGTTATTAAAATCTTTTGGCTGCGTCACACGGTGTGGGCGTGGCATGGCGGCCATTTTGAACAAAAAGCTTAAGATTGTACAATGGAACACGTGCGCAGGCATTGGAAATTAACTTACTCCTCCCAGGATTTTTGTTCGATCTTCACCAAATTCGCTGTGTGGCATCTAGACCCCTCCAGGATTAAAAGTTATTAAAATCTTGTGGCTGCGTCACACAGTGTGGGCGTGGCATGGCGGCCATTTTGAACAAAATCGCCATGTGGAACGAAATTGGTTTCGGAGGTGAAGTGATACATGTAAAATCACCAAATCCACACAAAACCTCATTAATCTCAAGACCTAATATTTAATATACAATCAGAAATGGGCGTGGTCAAACGGCTCCACAGCGCCCCCTACAAATATTCAAATACTCATAAAATCATTGCTTTATCCTACAAACATGAAATTTGGTACACACATATAGTATCCCAAGACCAACAGATTTGCACAGTCAAAATTCTAATCAGCTCTACGGCGCCCCCTAGACAAGGTTGTGTGGAGAGGAGCATGATCAGGAGCGAGGGCCCGTTCGACGCTGCTTGCAGCTTTAATTGACCATTATGCCTGTTGTTGCAAATTTGCAACATACCCAAATTTCTATTTATTTTTTGTGCTATAATCAAATTAACAATCTCAACTTCATGTGGCACCTACATAAAGGCAAAAACACAAAAAAATATTTTTTAATATACTTGTATATAAATTCAGGCGTTAAGGGGTTAAACAATATTATATAAGGTGTATCGTAGGAGATCCCTGCTCCATCTATCCATCAGTTTGGGGGTTGTTGGCCTGAAAAATATTGAACACTGCTGGCATAAGCAGTAGCAATAGTAATAATAATTTATTGTTATTATACATATCACAAGTACATGTCAGCCAAATAACCATGCACATTTAAATTAAAAACATGAATCTGTGAATCATTCTAATAGCTCGGTGTTGGATGCAAGATTTATATTTATAAATGGCAGTGACAAGCCACCATGTACCTTGGACATATTTATACTAAAAACATGAATATACTAATACAATAATAAGTAATAGCAGATCACAGCCATGCCCCACCTGCATAAAGCGCACAGGAGAGTGTCGGACTGAAGAGAACAACAGGCAGTTTTCAAAGTTTTTAAACTTCCAGAGTCACAGTTACGGTGCAGTGAAGCCAAAATACCATGTCCACGCATGTGGATGCACGGTCTCAGGAGGTTACCATATTTTTTTTTCACTAATTAAAAAAAAGACAAAGAAGATGTAATCATTTGTACCTATTACGGCCATAGACGGTCATATTGACTGCACATGAAATGAAGTGGGAGTTGCCCCCCTCAGCCCCAGTGAAGTGGGACAAGGAACAAATGATTGAGTTTTGGGAGTGATCCAGATCACAGTCTGGATCCAGGAATTTTTAAAAAGATGTTTAACATTGGGAGTGTTAGAAAGCCCTGCAGTGCCACCTTGTGGTAGGACAGAGCATATATATGCACATATATACCACAAATATGTTTGGTGTTAATTAAGTATACTTTGTCGTTGGGAGATTGTGTTGGGGTGCAGGGTTTCCGCCAGGCTTTCCTTGCCCCCCCACCAGGCTAAGCGTCACTTGTTTATTTATTTTAAATAGGTTTCTTTATGCACCAAAACAGTGATAGCAAAGATGGTAAACAGAGCTTTTAACAGCATCTCGCAATACAGTTGAAACCGCAATGGTGACATTTTATGGTCGATACGTGAACTTTTTCTGAAGTTGGAGGAGCACT
This sequence comes from Dascyllus trimaculatus, assembly GCA_024666655.1. Taxonomy (NCBI): domain Eukaryota; kingdom Metazoa; phylum Chordata; class Actinopteri; family Pomacentridae; genus Dascyllus; species Dascyllus trimaculatus. The sequence goes on along the minus strand of CM045467.1, from coordinate 25,472,487 downwards.
AGAGGAGACGATGAGCCGCTCGTTCACCTCTAGGCCAAGGGGAGTTCATTCCCGGAGAGCCGACCGAGCCGTGGCTCCATGATGAGGCAGAGCCAGTGGAGTTAGCACGGATGTTAGCACGTTGTCGGAGCAGCCTTCTGCGAGCCGCGATGGTAAACATCGAACTAGTGGATTTAATCCAAAATGGTTAGCTGACCCTAAATTTAGCGGATGGCTCTACCAGACCCAGTATGGTAAACCCAGATGGATTGATGCACTGATCCAACCTGCACCATGTGCAGCAATAAGTAGTAGAGGTAGCACAGCAGACCTGTTCAGCCTCTGAGTTCCCTGGTTTTACCCCTTGGCCATGTTTGTAGTTTTTTATTTATGTTAATTTATTTTACTTTTAAATGTGACCAGCAACAGCTTGTTTTAATATTCACTAGGATTTAACTTGAGTGAAAACAACTGATATTATTTATTTCAATTGTATTTTTTGTGTTTGTTAAAACCGCATTTCAAGATTGTGCCTTTTTATCAGACTCTACGTTTAAGTATTGTTAATAAATGGCTTGTAATAACACATAATAGTCAGAATTTTAAAATTCTTGCCAAATTTTAACTTTTTTTTTTTTTAAACGAAAACACAGTGGGCGACCGGTGGGCTTCTCTACCACCGGGCTTAGCAAGTTTTCTGGGGGAAACCCTGGGGTGGACTGAAGCTGCTTGGTGGAGGTCTGTGCTCTCTGAGTGCTTTTCTAGCTACAATTTGTGATGATATGAATATTGACGAATGCATAATTAAACTTGTTGAAATAAATACTTGATGTTATATCGTTTTTTTTTTTTTTTTTTACAGTTTTTCTCCATTGGTTTGGCTCATTTCTTGAAACTGAAATTACATTCTCAAAACAACATGGACAAACCTCCAAACTACTTGGCAATTGTTCACAACAGACTGGCATTTCTCCTTCATTTCATCAAATTGCAAACATCTTAGTTCTTGTCTCGATGTCTCAATACATCTTTGCAAATGATTTAGTACAGGTAGCCTGCATTTAGCGCAATTTCCAAGTGAATAAATCTTGTTGATCTAAACTGATTGTTGACTTCTCGGTCTAATGGTCGTTCACTCCAAAACATGTCAGCATCATTTCATTGTATAAGTCATCACATGCACAATAGTCTGTTCAATTGTCAGATTAGTCATGAACATAGGGTGGCCAGGAGATTAACGGTGAGGACAGCTTTATTTACAGCACTGTAGGCTGTAAATAATGTTCCTTGTTTTTTGTTTATGTGTTTATATTACAGTATGTTATGCTGTATAGATTTTCTTTTTACTGTGATGTATGAAATTTACTTTATGTGTGTCAATACAGTTTTTTCGATTGTTTACACACATTTTCTGAAAGCACGCCTCATACTTTGAGAATTCTGCACACAAATCAGAAAACACACACACACACACAATGGGCAAAAGCCATCAATTCTCTTTCAAATGAACCTTTACATTCAAAACGATGTTATTTCTTCTCAAAATGTTATTTTGTTTTCAAATGACACAAACCATTATATGAATAGACATTTACAAGAGTGCTCACACAATGCCAAAGGGACGATGAATTTTGGAGGCACTGACTATTTATATGAGAATAGAATTTAGTTTTGACCAGTCGTGTGAACTGTTTTGGGAGAGATATGAGCTTTTGCACGTGAGCTTTATATATATATTGCTTATATTGCAAAGTTTGAAGCAATGGTACCTTCAAATATACTGCCTTTAAGTTCCTGTTACCAATCGGTGGTGCTATGACTATGACTAAATTTTAAAATGTGGATGCATTCAGAAGTGGACTCTTGTCCAGCACATGAAATTTGGGCTAGATTGGATCATGTACAGCTGAGATATAAACACTTTAGTAGTCATGACAAGACATCAAGTTCGCCACGCCACCACAGACACACCGTTTGACTACCAGTCACAGTTTTCTCCATGAATCATCATCTACGTCTTGAGGCTTATGTCACCAAATTTCAGTTGAATACGGTCAACCAAATAATAATAATACATTAAAGTGTATTGAAACAGAGGGATTTTTCTACAATGACACAGACCTGCATTTATACGATTTGAACAGTAGATGTCAGTGTTGCACCATTTATCTGTTTTTCTGAGCCTGCATGTCAGCAGGGACCCACACACACAGTGCTCGCGCTCTGGGTCCTAGAGGGAGAAGATTTCCCCTTCATATGACTCAAAGTTCAGAGGGGCGCCGCGGTCGCACCGTTTGACTTTTGTGGAAGATTTTGATAACTTTTCATCTTGAAGGCCTGTTGTATATACTGGCCAAATTTCAGGATAATATCACAAAGTATGGAGCAGTGGTAAGGACAAATGTCCCAAATAGAGCTTCCTGTTACCACTAGGTGACGCTATGACTATGACTAAATTTTAAAATGTGGATGTGTTCAGAAGTGGACTCTTGTCCAGCATATGAAATTTGGGCTAGATTGGATCATGTACAGCTGAGATATAAACACTTTAGTAATCATGGCGAGACATCGAAGTTCGCCATGCCACCACAGACACGCCGTTTGACGACCAGTCACAGTTTTCTACATGAATCATCATCAATGTCTTGAGGCTTATGTCACCACATTTCAGGTGAATACGGTCAACTGGCTAATAATAGTACATTAAAATGTAAACCATGTCATTTCCTGTTCCCAGGAGGTGGCGCTATGGCTGTGGGTGGATATTTGCATATGGGGCAGGACTGTGATCAAATGTGTAAAGTTTGAGGCAGATCGGAGCCTGTGAAGTGTATTTAGACAGCACTTGATTTTTTATGGCGAAACATCAAATTTCAGGAGGCCGCCACGGCCACGCCCTCAGACTTTTGCGGAGCGTTTTGATAACTTTTAATCCCGAAGGCCTGTTGCATATACTGACCAAATTTCAGCTGTCTTGGAGTTATCCTGTGTGCAGTTATAGGTCTTGAATATGAGCAAAAATCAGAAATATAAAGCAAAATGGCAGACTTCCTGTACACTTTTGCTGAAGGATTGATTAGGCAATTTTGTTTGTCTTGTCTTGGTGCACATGTGTACCAAATTTGGTAGGTGTACGTGAAACTAGCCGTATTAACTCCCATAGAACCCAATTTTCAAGGTGGCGCTACAGAGCCATCTTGCCACACACGTGAAACTCCCATGAAATATCAAATTTTTCGCCAGTCCTGATGTGTTTGCAAATTTTCATGAGATTTTGAGCTTGTCTAGGCCCTCAAAAATGCAATTTAAAAAGCCGAAGAAAAAGAAAAATAATAACCAGTAGGGGATCCAATAGGGTCCTACGCACCGTTGGTGCTCGGCCCCTAAATATAAAGAAATTTTATGTTGTGGAAGTTAACGACAGTTACTTACCATCATCGTCCTCATCTTCCTCATCCTCTTCATCGTCCTCACTGTCCACATCTCCGTTCACCTCTCCGTCCTGCAGAGATAAATATGAGCCGATTGTTGCTTCAAATCAAACTCAGCTGGTCGTTTAACATTAAAAATCGACTTTGTTTTCGTGGTTTTAGGCTCATAAATTTTAACAGTCTAAGAATCGCTGTGGAAGTGACTACTTCTTTATATTATCTACTTACAGGAAAGTGAACTACAGCTGGCTAATTGCTAACAGGCTGTTTACACATGTGGATGCAAAAAGATGAAATTCTCTGTGACCGTCTATATTCAGGCTACGTCCACAATTGTACGCTTTCATTTTAAAACTTCTGTATCCAGGTGTATGAGCATCTTTAATACGAAGACTGGAAACTCCAGGACTGTGTTTTAGTTTGGATGTGCAGAAACAGCTTGAAAAAGCAGGTTTGACTGCAATTTTTTTCATATATCAAACATCCTGTACCGTCTACTGAACACCCCAATTCTTTCCATGAGACCTTTATCTGAATGAAGATATAAGGAACACTAACATAATAGTAGGTGTTTATTCAGACTCCTGCAAAGCTGCTATCGAATTAACAAGAAAAAGTTTAAGTTTGAAATTAGCATCTTCTGGCTGTTTGTTTCTGTCAGATCAGCAGAGCTGCAACTAATGATACATTTCTAGATTAACTGTATTAAAAGTTAAGAATATTGATAAATGCTTCATAAAAGCCCAAGACACCGTCCCAAAATGTTTTGTCCTGTCCACAACCCAAAAGGAAAGAAATCAGAATATATTCACATTTAAGATGCAGGGATTAGAGAATTTAGACCTTATTTCCTACAAATACTGATCAGCGTCCAGTCTTCTCTTGACAAATGACAGGGCAGAAAGTTCAGAGCTGAATTTGACCCAAAACAAAAAGCTTCACCTCATCGTCTCCACTATCGTCATCATCATCATCATCCTCAGCCACAACATCTTCCTCATCCTCCTCTTCCTCCTCAAAGTCCTCAGATTCTCCCTCTGGGATACAGAAACAAGGACAAATGGTACAAATAAAGAGAAAGTCAAACCATCTGTGTTGCTTTCACAGCCTTGTTGAAAAATTTGTCTTCAAATGTTTTTTTTTTTGTTTAACCGATTAACTACGACATAGAAAAGCTGCAAATCCTTTCACCAGGGTTTCCCCCAGTGTTTTATAAGCCTGGCGGGCCGCCAGGCTTTCCTTGTCCCCCCGCCAGGCTAAGCGTCACCTGTTTATTTATTTTAAATAGTTTTTTTAATGCATCAAAACAGTGATAGCAAAGACATTATACAGAGTTTTTAACAGCATCTCGCGATACAGTTGAAACCGCAATGGTGACATTTTATGGTCGATACGTGAACTTTTTCTGAAGTTGGAGGAGCACTAGAGGAGGCGATGAGCCGCTCGTTCACCCCCAGGCCAAGGGGAGTTCATCCCCAGCGAGCCGACCGAGTCGCGGCTCGATGAGAAGGCAGAGCCAGTGGAGTTAGCACGGATGTTAGCACGTCGTCGGAGCGGCCTTCTGCGAGCCGCGATGGTAAACATCGAACTAGAGGATTCAATCCAAAATGGTTAGCTGACCCTAAATTTAGTGGATGGCTCTATCAGACCCAGTATGCTAAGCCCAGACGGATTGATGCACTGATCCAACCTGAACCATGTGCAGCAAAAGTAGTAGAGGTCACACAGCACAGCAGACCTGTTCAGCCTCTGAGTTCCTGGTTTTACCCCTTGGCCATGTTTGCACTTTTTAATTTTTATTAATTTATTTTACTTTTAAATGTGACCAGCAATGGCTTGTTTTAATATTCACTAGGATTTAACTTAAGTGAAAACAATTGATATTATTTATTTTAATTGTATTTTTTGTGTTTGTTAAAACCATATTTCAAGATTGTGCCTTTTAGTAATACTACATTTAAGCATTGATAATAAATGCCTTATAATGACACATAATAGTCATAATTTCAAAATTCCTGTCAACTTTTAACTGTTTTTTTTTTTTGTTTTTTTTTACAAAAACCCGGTGGGCGGCCGGTGGGCTTCTCTACCACCAGGCTTAGCAAGTTTTCTGGGGGAAACCCTGCTTTCACAATGTTAAAATCTGTATTTTTTCACAAAATTTGCTTTAAAAATTACCAAAAAAATTATTAAAATACCAAAACAGTACTTTATTATTTTATGACAGTCATTTAATTGATTTATCAACTACCATGTCAAAAAAGCATCAAATCTTATCTTATGAAGATGCTGAAATGTGCAAGTCTTAGACATCACTTCACTGTTTCTGCTGAAAAACGGTCCAAAATAATCACCAGTGAAATATCAAAATAGTGGCCTATTGTTCTTCTGTCAGTCAATTAATTAAATGATTAACAGATCTTTTTTGGCTCTAATATTATAAATGATGCAGAAAAGCAGAAAGAATTTCTTTTGAGATGTTTAAATATTTAACATTTTTCAGTATTTTTGCTGATAAAATGACCAAAACTATTAACAAAATATTAATAGTAGGTTATTGTTGTTTGTAAATCACTTCATTGCTTAATTGACTGATTTTTTTTCAGTTGTTCTGTCATATACGACAAAGAAAGGCAAATAATATTCTCTTTTTAAGATGCAGAAATCTACTATTCGTAGCATATTATTTCACAATTTTTGTTTGAAAATGACCAAAGTAATTAATAAAATATCCAAACATCATTATTTTTATGTCAGTCATCTAATTAATAAAATGATTCATCATTTCAGCTGTATTAGCATAAGACAAAGGCAAGCAATAAATCTTCTCTTTTTTTAGAATTTAAAATCTGCAACTCTTTGACATATTTTCACAATTTTTGCCCAAAAAAATGCCCAGAAAAAAGGAAGGGTTATATTTCTGTCAGTCATAGTTTTGTTGATACTGAACCTTCGCCGTCTTCGTCCTCGTCCTCGACTCCATCTCCTTCGCCGTCGGAGTCAGAGGCCTCACAGTCGTCGATGTCATACCCGTCTAAGTATGTGAGCTGAGGCAGCAGCTTGAAGATAGACTCCCTGTAGTCAGCCAGGTTGGTCACCTCGCAGTTAAACAGGTCCAGGCTCTTCAGCTGGGGCAACTTTTTCTGGTGGAATTGAGACAGACGCCATTATCTAACCTTCAACTGTCTGATCTCAAGCTTCAAGTCAAACTTTTCCAGGAGGTGAGCGCTAAAACTTCGGAAAGATCTGCTGCACAATATAAGAAAAGTGTGTTTTTGAATGTAAAGCATGTAAACAAATTTTAGTAACCACTAAAAATTCAACTAAAAACATATTAATATGCAGAATATGGGCACTTTAAGACACACAGAGAGCAATTTAATACCTTTTTCACAAACACACGAGTCAAAGAAAGACAGAAAACCAACGTCTACAATAACATTCACTGTATGTGAGCCAATGAAACAAAATTTCGTTGGATATGTGCACTGATGGTGTGTCTGTTCAATGACAATGAAGCAAGTCTAAGTCTAACAAATTTTTATAGCTGCATTTAACTGTAACTTCTAGTAACATAGTTGTCAAATAAGAGAAAAAAATGAAGATGAAGCTATTTTTAAAAAGATTTTTTCAATGTAATAATGAAAGTAAACAAGGAAATGCTGAACGTATATTTTACATTATGCTATGATGCTAAAGTTTAACAGTGCAGCACTATTCACTGGAAAGTTTTCAACCAAACACATACAAAAAAAAGCTATGCTAATGTGCGAGAAAACATACTTTAGGAGGTTTTTAAATATCTTCTGAAGGCTTCTTTTAGTGAAAATGTGATGAATATTGCTTTAACGTTACTCACCAGCGGCTCCAGAGTGCTGATGTCTTTGAATTTGTTGCCACTTAGGTTAAGGTGCGTTAGGTTGACCAGTCGCTCTGCCAGGACCTCCAGACCTCCAGATATCCTGTTGTCACTCAACTCCAACTGCAGAAAGACACAAGATAATCAATCTCATAATAAATCACACAAAGTTGACAAAGACAGATAAATCTTTCAGTTTTACACTGTTGGCCGGATGTTAAAAGTAATGTGAAGATGTTTGTTTTCACTAAAAGATGCAGCAAGTGATTGTTTCCTTTAAAAATTAATCTGCAGATAGTTTTCTGTAATAACTGATGGTTTGTTTTGGCTATGAAATGTCAGTAAACTTTAATTTAATGTATAAATTTCAGAGTCCAAGTCAATAATCGTCACTTTGCTTGTTGTGCCTGAACATCAAGCCTTAAAATTCTAACATGTAAAGTTAACTGTATAAGGCCGCAACTAACTATTATTTTGTTTATTAACTGATATAACGATTACCGTCTTGATTAATCTTATATATAAAATGTCAAAAAAAATGTCATGAAAAGTTGCGGAGTTGAGGGGAAAGTCGTCAAATGTCTCATTTTGTTTAATCAATTCTATACATGACACAGAAAGGCTGCAAATTTTCTACTTCTAAGATGTTGAAATCCACAAATTTGACATTTTTTTTACAAGTTTTTCTTAAATATATATATGTATAAAAAATATATATTTACACAAACACACACACAAACACATAAAATATCTAAACAATTGTCAATTATTTGACAATTGACTATCATATTACAGAAAGCAGGAAATCTCTTTTGAAAACAGCTGAAACCAGCAAAAATTGGACATTTTCCCCTTTCACTACTGTTTAACTGTCCCAACTGCTTCAGCTGAATTTTTAGATGTATAGCAAAGAGAAGCAAAAAACTTCTCTTTTTAAGATGCTGAAATCTGCTATACTTAACACACTTTTTCACCATTTTGATAAATAATAAAATAACAGCTAATTATTTTACTGTCAGCATCTAATCAACTGATTAATTGTTTCAGGTGTATTATCAACTGACAAAAAAAGCAGAAAATCCTTTTTTAGATGTTAAAATCTGCAACTCTTAGATATTTTTTCACATTTTTGTTCCAAAATCATCAAAATCTACTATTTTTAAAGAGCAAAAGAAGTTATTTATCCCATTCCAATTGTCAATTAATTTCTATTTTTATATTTTTAAATATAAGATTTGACATGTTCACTCTTTTTGTCTACAAAAATGGCCAAATTGGTAAAATATCAAAACACTGTTATTCTTCTGTCAATCAACTAATTTCAAATTGACTAATTATTTCAGCTCTATTTTTACTTATGACAAAAAGCAGATGTTTAAATCTGCAAAAAGTTGACATTTTGTCACATTTTTTTGCTTATAAAACAGCCAAAATTATTAATAAAACAGTAGCTTCCTATTTTTTAAAAAGTCACCTAATTGACTAATCATTTCAGTTTTACTAAAAAAAAGTGAAAATTTTCTCGTTTTTTAGATGTTAAATTGTGCAACTCTTGGACTTTTTTCACTATTTTTGCTTAAAAACAGTCACTGAATATCATAATATTATTCTTCTGTTTGTTATTTATTTGATTAACTAATCATTTTAAACTTGACTTTCATATATTACAAACAAGAGCAAAAAATATTATTATAATATATATATTATTATAAATGTTAAAATCTACAAATACTTTAGATTGTTTCACTTTTGCATAAAAAATACAAACAATTAATGGAATAAAAAAAAATAGTAGCTTAATTTTTTTTCCTTTGGTCAAGTAATTGACTAATGGTTCCAGCTCTACTATGATATTTTACAAGGAAAAGCAGAAATTGTTTGTTTTTAGGTGTTTAATGCTGCAATTATTTTCACTATTTTTGCTTTAAAATAGCCAAAACTATTACGCAAATATTAACTTTGTTGCCGATTATGTTTAGCTGCTAGTTAACTAATTAATAAATCAACTAATCGCCTGACTTCATCTATTACATATGACCAAGAAAACCATCAAATTATTGCATTTTAAAGGGTTGGAACCAGAAACTTGTTGGGTATATTTGCCTGGAAACACTACACCACCATTTGAGAAACTAGTTCTGCTGGGTTCTGTTACCTTTTTGAGTTTGGCCAGTTTGGCGATGTCTGCTACGCTGGTCAGGCCAACATTGATGAGGCTGAGCAGCTCCAGATTTGAGAATTCTTCTGTGATTCCTTCGATCTTTCCTTCACTGGAGCGACAGTTATCCAGAACTAGCTCCTGGACCTGAGCAGAGGGAGGTGGGTCGGGTGGACCAAAGAAGCAAACACAAGGTTTTAAACCCAAATAAAAGTGGTAGCATCACATTTTTGGAAACATGTTAAGCTGTGGGTGAAATGTTGTTACCAACTGCTGGGACAAAACTAAGAACTCCATTTTAAATGACATTAAAAGGTCTGGTTTGATGTTCATAGTGTCAGTATGACTAATTTAAACAGTCATTTTACTCCTGCGAGCTAAAAAAAAAGATGGATCTACACACAGACAGCACTGAGATGGGAATTTCCACACTTAGTTTTTATCAACACATGAAGTCTGATATCTTGATCACGTTCTTGTTGGTGCTTTTCCACAGCATATAAATGTATATATCATATACACATATGGATATATACATCTCAATCATACTATATTATTGTTTACTATTTTATGCTAATACATGTAATTTTGCATCCTGCTACCTATTCAAAAGTAGTATATTAAAACAAACACTAAATATCGTAACTTCATCATAAAATATAGTTATTCTGAAGTTCTCTCTGGCATATACTTGATCATATGCGATTTGAAGTTTAATTTCTCTTGTATAGTTTTTGCTTTTACTTCGTTTTCTAACTTTTCCTATTATTTTATACTATTTAATTTTAAACACTCTTAATTGTTCATATTGTTTTTTGTATTAATTTTCTAATACTACTAGAGGGTAACACTATACTATTATTTTTTTTAAATTATGAATTGTTATTATTAAATGTTAAATGCTGTAATTATCCTTTCCGTTTAATTAGTAATTTAATTATTATATTAACTTTGCCTCTAAATCTTTTCCTGCATTTTGATACCTGACTATGTTTAAAATGAAGTCTCATTACCTCAATGTATCTTGAGTTAAAATAAAAGTTGAATTAAATTAATAATTATGATTATTTTAATTATTTGATAAGTTTTTAATTATCTAATTATACTCAATGCTTTTTAAACTTTTAATACTGTGCTGCCTTTCAATATTTTACTGTTATTCTTATCCATTTCTGTGTCTACATCTTTCAAATTTTTTACTATTAATATATAGCTATATTGTAAATGAGGCTTCTACACCTAAATGTATGTGTGTAAGGAAGGTTAAATAAAAGCTGAATTTAATGGTTTATAACATTTTGAATGAATTATTCTTAATTTTTCTTACATTATTTATGTTTGGCTTTTAATATAATTTATTAATGGTGTGATTTTGGCTATTTTATTAAACCCACTGGTGGCTTGGCGTTCAGAATGCTTAAAGAAATGAGTCCTAAATTTAAATTTTAAAAATTAAAGTAAAAACAAAACAACTCATTATTTTCCACAAAAATGACAGAAATGCGTACATTTACTTTCCAACAGCAGCAAATCTCTGGGCCTCCTGTATAGCTAACAGAACTACTGCTGATTAATGTAATGCATTTTGACAAATGTGATAAAAATCGGCTGCAGACTCCTGATCAGCTTCATACTGGACCGGATCCGGACTCTGTTTGTAAACTCCCAACACACGTGACGCTGCTAAGCTAGCTCGCCTACTAGCTTTTGGCGTCCCTCCGCCGCTCTCTTTCTCATCTAACCGTGTCATGAGAAGTTACCCGGAGTGAAAACACACTCGGTTCGTTGGAGTTTTGGGGAGTGATATAGACAAATACAACAAAACAGGACGTACAAGTTAGCCACATTAGCACGTTAGCGCTAACACGCCGCTGGCTACGCGCCTTTAGCACGTCATGAACACAGGGACCGACTAATCTCTGGGAAAGTGACGCTATAAATAACGTCATTTTGATTTTTGAATATTTAGCAAAACGAAATAAAGACAATTTTCCAACGAAACATTAATATAACTACTTCAACTATAATGCAATTCTTTCTTAGCAGTAATTCGACACGATAAACCATAAAATCACAAGTCGTTCTTAACGTTTATTGTCACCTATATGTAACTTTTTTTAACGTAATGCACAACAGCTACAGATTATCATAATTAGGAGACAAAAAATAAAGTACCTTTTTTATTTTTTAAAATCGTGAACTGCTGATAAAATAGACACAAGCCATTTCCTAACTTCGAAATAATGCATGTCCAGGTACTAGCCATGTCCGCGAGACACGGATGTTAGTTTCAGCGCCCGAGCAGGAGCTGCTTTTAAGTCTTTTTACAAACACATACTTTGCAAGTTACTACCTAATAACTTGCAAAACAGTTTAAAAAAAAAAAGCCAAATAAGTCTTAAAATGAAAATAAAAACAACGCGGTAAACAACTGCGTGACGGGGTTGTTTACGAGCGATAAAACCTCGGAGAAGATAAGACACCACCGGGAGTGAAGGAAGCGTTAAAATGCGACTAATTAAATCCTTCTCTAGGTTTTTACATCAGCTAAGAATTGTGCTTTAATCACTCAATACGCATTTTGGCACTTTTCGAGAGCTGCAGACACACTGCCATGTGCTCGCCAGCCCCCTCCTCCTTCTCCGGCCGGCCAAGTTTACACAGTAACGAGTCCCGTAAAGAGGAGTACAAAGCGGGCTGCTCACCTCCGTGGGCGACCGGTGCCTCAGTTCTAACGAGACCCTCTTCTTCATGTCCATTTTCTGTGGATTCGGCCTGAGTTTGGGACTCTGCGATAGGAAAAACTTGTTTCTCCTCGATCCTCTTCAGCATCAACACGCGGAGTCAGTGTGACGTTAGCAACAATGAAAACTTTCGAGTTCTCGGTAGGACTTCCAAAATAAGATTATCGGAAGTGCAAATTAGACATTCTCCAAAAATACATGAATTATCAGCTCACATATAACACCGTGAGAATAATCATGTGTTTTAGACACTTTTGTTTACTTCAAATAATGATTTCTGTATTTAATTACACGTTCCATTATGCGTTTATTGTGAGGACAGCGCATTACTTTTCCGGTTCGTTCCTATTTTCTTGTGTCTAACTTGGCGCAGCCTCACAACGTTGCCGTGGCATGCGTGAAAAGTGGGTCAAGCCGTTTGCTGCGTTTAATTGACCTCGAAAAATATTAACGTTTGAAATTTCACAGGACAAATTCACCTCTAATACTTAAAAACAGTTCCTATTTTTAAAATGTATTTTGTTACTTAATACCGACAATATAATACTAAATTGAGCGGGAGAATATATAAAATCAACACAGAAGTCCATTTCAACCCTGGTTCTTCAATTATTTGATGATTAAAGACTCAAATTATGTTGTTTCAAATGTATTATTTCTACTTAAACTCTTCATTGGACTTAACGTTTATTAGCTTTATTTTTCCTATTTTTTCGCAAGATAATTTGTGTTTTTCTGTCGGAGAGCTGTAAATTTCGAGTTTTTAAAGAGAACTTTAAGGTATCAGAAGGTGATGTGTAAAAGGAGGGAAAGCAGCAGAAAGGAAACAAGACTACGCAGCGCCACTAGCGGTCATTTAGGCTCATTATACACAGAAAAAAACATATATTATATTATATTATATTATATTATATTATATTATATTATATTATATTATATATGCCATACAATGTTGTTGTGTACTATCTTATTTTAATGTGTCACATATTTTTTTTCTTGCATCTATTAGTTTTATTTTAACACAAACGTGTTATAACGTATCATAACTTCATCATCAAATAGAGTTATTCAGTTGTGTGCTTTGAAATTAAACTGCTCTGGTATAGCATCTGTATTTATTTCTTATGTTTTAACTATTATTATTATTATTATTATTATTATTATTATGATCATTAATCTTTAAATATTCTAAATATTCTTAGTTAACCTTTATTATTTACTAAATGTTTGTTATTTACTAAAGGGTAACTCTGTACTATTAATTTAGTAATTGAATGTATAAATACCATTATTATTGTATTGTATTATTGGTAAAATTTTAAGTGCTCTTATGGTTTAAAATTATTATAATATTTTTTGTGAGTCTTTTGAAGTTTTTTTATTTGTGTGACTATATCTAGTATTTTCTATACTTTAACGTAGATGTAAATGAGGCCCCATTATCTCAGTGAATTTTGAGTTTAAATAAAAGTTGAAATAAAATAATTATGATTATTTTTATTTTTACTGTTAAATTTTGAATGCACTAATCATTCTTAATGCTTTCATATTTTCGTAATATTTCTTTTTAATATTTAATTATTTTCCATTATTTATTTCTGTGTCCACATCTTTTATTTTCTACTCAGCTGGTCCACTGCTGTACACACTCATGACTTTTGACTGCAGAGCTCAGCATGAAAACAATCTTGTTAAGTTTGCAGACGACACAGCGGTGGTCGGACTCATCACCCATGGAGACAAGTCAGCATACAAGCGAGAAGCGGAGGACCTGACACGGTGGTACGGAGAAAACAACCTCATCCTCAATACACAGAAGACCAAGGAGATGGTTGTACATTTCCGCAGGTCTGCCCCCACCAGCCCGTCCACCCTCTACTTCAACGGAGCAGCCAGATTCTGTTTTACAAACCCTCATTGGGTGAGGCCACAATCTGGAACTGGTCCAGCTGAAAATGAATGCCATGCTGCGGGGCACAGTCCTCAGTTGCGGCATTCCATGCGAGGAGCAGAGGCTTTTTGGAATACAAAAAGCCTCTGCTCCAAGGTACCTCCATCAGGTACCTTGGAGTCCACCTCTCCGACACCCTCACCTGGCGCACCAACACCACGGCTGTCATCAGGAAAGCCCATTAGTGCCTTAATTTCCTGCGGAAGCTGAGAAGGACAGGACTGAACACTAATGTCCTCAGGGCCTTCAACAGCTGTGCAGTGGAGAGTGTCCAGACCTCCCACCTCTCTGTGTAGTATAGTGGCTGCACAGTGGCAGAGAAGAAGGCACAGCAACGGGTGGTGAAGGCTGCACAAAGGACCATCCGGTGCAGCTTACAGCTTACCACCGACTGGAGACCTGTACACCACCAGATGCAAGGACAGAGCCATTCTCCAAGACTCCACCCGCCCTGCACACAAACTGTTCTCTTCTCTGCCGTCTGGAAGGGGCATCTGGGCAAAAACTTCCAGACTGAAATACATACATACACACACACACACACACACATACATACATACATACATACATACATACATACATACATACATACATACATACATACATACATAAATACATACATACATACATATATACATACATACATACATACATACATACATACATACATACATACATACACACATACATACATACATACACACATACATACATACATACATACATACATACACACATACATACATACATACATACATACATAAATACATACATACATACATACATACATACATACATACATACATACATACATATATACACACATACATACATACATACATACATACATATATACATACATACATACATACATACATACATACATACATATATACATACATACATACATACATACATACATACATACATACATACATACATACATACATACATACATACATATACTGTTGGCCATAAAGTTGGAATATTTTAGTTTTCAGACACATTCCTCTTTTATTCCTATTGATACACATCAGTAATCACTGTTGACCAGGTTCAATGATTACATACTGAGTCCATGGCTATGTTGTCCTTCTCCTGCTTAAAATCTATATGCAGTAAGTCCTTGTTTTCAGACTGCGTAATTTTCAACCAAATTTGACACAGAAGTTTCCTAGGCTTTCCTAGGCCTTGTCCAACGCAACTGGCAATACACCAAAGCGCTTGCACTCCAATAGGATGGACACAAACAAGCCAGCATTGCTGATTTCCTTGGAATGTCGCAGAGTGCGCTCTGTAAAATCCTCAAACATCATAGAGAAGAGGGTCATTTGAGGCCACAAAAATCTCCAGGACATCCACGACACAGTAGCAGACGAAACGAGATGATCAGCAACTGTTTAGTTTGTGCAGTAGAAGTTGGATAATGCCAGCGAGCCGCCTTCGTCGTTTGTGAAGACACAGAAGTAAAAAGTATTTTCTTCCAACTTTATCGGCAGTGTGTATACATACATACACATATACATATATATATATGTGTGTCTGTGTTTGTATATATATATATATATATATATATATATACATATACATATACACACACACACACATATAGACTTTAACCATTCTAGTAATGTTTACTATTTATTATGCTGAAAGGTCATTATTATTAGGGCCCGAGCACTACAGTGCGTAGGTCCCTATTTTTCCTGTAGTGTTTCTTTGGGAGGATGGCGGTTTGGCGGTTTGGCGGTTTCTTTTTCTTACGCCACTTAGAACCTCAATTTGACCCCCTAAACATGCTCAAAAACTCACCAAATTTTACACACACATCAGGACTGGTGAAAAATTGGATATTTTGGAGGAATTGCACATATGAATGGCAACATGACTCAATAGCGCCACCTTGAAAATTGGGCTTTAGTGGAGTTAATACGGCTTGTTTCGCGGAAACTCATGAAATTTGGTACACAGGTACAGGAGCACGAGACATTCCTGCTTTTAAAATTTCAGAAAAGACTCAACGGCGCCCCCTACAGCACGTGGTGTGCAGTTATTGGAATTTAACGAACTCCTCCCAGGATTTTTGCCCGATCTTCACCAAATTTGCTGTGTGGCATCTAGACCCATCCAGGATGAAAAGTTATTAAAATCTCGTGGATACGTCACACGGTGTGGGCGTGGCATGGCAGCCATTTTGAACAAAAAAGCTCAACGGCGCACCCAACACAATGCTGTGCGCTGGCATTGGAATTTAACGAACTCCTCCCAGGATTTTTGTCCCATCTTCACCAAATTCGCTGTGTGGCGTCTAGACCCATCCAGAATGAAAAGTTATTAAAATCTTGTGGCTGCGTCACACGGTGTGGGCGTGGCATGGCAGCCAGTTTGAACAAAAAAGCTCAAAGGTGCCCCCTGGAAAACGCTGTGCGCAGGCATTGGAATTTAACAAACTCCTCCCAGGATTTTTGTCCGATCTTCACCAAATTCACTGTGTGGCACCTAGACCCATCCAGGATGAAAAGTTATTAAAATCTCGTGGATACAACACACGGTGTGGGCGTGGCATGGCGGTCATTTTGAACAAAAAAGCTTAACGACGTCCCCTGGAACACGTGGTGCGCAGGCATTGGAATTTAACGAACTTCTCCCAGGATTTTTGTCCCATCTTCACCAAATTCACTGTGTGGCATCTAAACCCCTCCAGGATGAAAAGTTATTAAAATCTTGTGGCGACGTCACATGGTGTGGGCGTGGCATGGCGGCCATATTGAACAAAAAAGCTTAACGGCGTCCCATAGAACACGTGGTGCGCAGGCATTGGAATTTAACGAACTCCTCCTAGGATTTTTGTCCCATCTTCACAAAATTAGCTGTGTGGCATCTAAACCCCTCCAGGAAAAGTGAATGCTTGAAAAGTTATTAAAATCTCGTGGCTGCGTCACACGGTGTGGGCGTGGCATGGCGGCCATTTTGAACAAAATCGCCATATGGAATGAAACAGGTTTTGGAGGTGAAGGGATCCATGTAATATCACCAATTCCACACAAATCCTCATTAATCTCAAGAACTAACAATTGATATACAATTCAGGAATGGACGTGGTCAAACGGCTCCACAGCGCCCCCTACAAATTTTCAAATACTCATATAAAACCACTGCTTTATCCTACAAACATGAAATTTGGTACACACGTACAGTATCCCAAGACCAACAGATTTGCACACTCCAAATTTCAAACAGCTCCACAGCGCCTCCTACAAATTTCAAAAATTCCTATAAAATCACTGGTTTGTCCTACAGACATGAAATTTGGTGCATGTGCAGAGCAGGATGAGACAAATATTATTGTGTACTACAGACATTCCAATCGTATTCCAAACGGCCATGGGGGGGGGGGGGCGAGGGCCCGTCCTACGCTGCTTGCAGCTTTAATTTTATTACTTGTTTCTTTTTACATCTTATCTTTTATAAGCTACAGCAAAACTTGCATTTCATTCATCATGTAAAGGGTCGAATGATATTAAAAAAGTCTGTGTGAGTCTGAATCTGAGTCTTATTCCTCTTCTTCTATGAGGAATAGATGATTAGGTTTTGGTGATGTTCTGGATTACCATCTGGATCCAGGAACTTTTGGAAGGATTCTGGAAATGAGCTCCTTGGTGGAGGCCTGCACTCTCTAGTGCTTTTCTAGTTATTAGGGCCCAAGCACTACAGTGCGTAGGACCCTATTGTTCCTGTAGTGTTTCTTTGGGGGGATGGCGGTTTGTTTGGCGGTTTCTTTTTCTTACGCCACTTTGAACCCCAATTTGACCCCCTAAACATGCTCAAAAACTCACCAAATTTGGCACACACATCAGGACTGGTGAAAAATTTGATATTTTGGGGGAATTACACATATGGATGGCAAAATGACTCAATAGCGCCACCTAGAAAAGTGGGCTTTAGTGGAGTTAATATGGCTAGTTTCACGTAAACTCATGAAATTTGGTACACAGGTACAGTAGCCCAAGACAAAAACATTCCTGCTTTTAAAATTTCAAAAAAGGCTCAATGGCGCCCCCTAGAGCACGTGGTGCGCAGGCATTGGAATTTAACAAACTCCTCCCAGGATTTTTGTCCGATCTTCACCAAATTCACTGTGTGGCATCTAGACCCATCCAGGATGAAAAGTTATTAAAATCTCGTGGATACAACACACGGTGTGGGCGTGGCATGGCGGCCATTTTGAACAAAAAAGCTTAACGACGTCCCATGGAACACGTGGTGCGCAGGCATTGGAATTTAACGAACTTCTCCTAGGATTTTTGGCCCATCTTCACAAAATTTGCTGTGTCACATGTAGACCCCTCCAGGATGAAAAGTTATTAAAATCTTGTGGCGACGTCACATGGTGTGGGCGTGGCATGGCGGCCATATTGAACAAAAAAGCTTAACGGCGTCCCATAGAACACGTGGTGCGCAGGCATTGGAATTTAACGAACTCCTCCTAGGATTTTTGTCCCATCTTCACAAAATTAGCTGTGTGGCATCTAGACCCCTCCAGGAAAAGTGAATGCTTGAAAAGTTATTAAAATCTCGTGGCTACTTCACACGGTGTGGGCATGGCATGGCGGCCATTTTGAACAAAATCGCCATATGGAATGAAACAGGTTTTGGAGGTGAAGGGATCCATGTAATATCACCAATTCCACACAAATCCTCATTAATCTCAAGAACTAACAATTGATATACAATTCAGGAATGGACGTGGTCAAACGGCTCCACAGCGCCCCCTACAAATTTTCAAATACTCATATAAAACCACTGCTTTATCCTACAAACATGAAATTTGGTACACACGTACAGTATCCCAAGACCAACAGATTTGCACACTCCAAATTTCAAACAGCTCCACAGCGCCCCCTACAAATTTCAAAAATTCCTATAAAATCACTGGTTTGTCCTACAGACATGAAATTTGGTACATGTGCAGAGCAGGATGAGACAAATATTATTGTGTACTATAGACATTCCAATCGTATCCCAAACGGCCATGGGGGGGGGGGGGGGGCGAGGGCCCGTCCGACGCTGCTTGCGCATTTATAGTTATACTTAACATAAGGCTCTATATTGCCTCCATGGCCAATAAATGCCTAGACAATAAGGAAAACAAAACAATCTTCATATAAAAAAAGCAAGAATTTTCATTGAAAAATCTGTTCCTGACCTGTACACCCAAAGCTCATTTTTAATATAGAATCACATTTAAGAATCAAATACCTGTAGAACTTCAAAATAAAAGTCACTGTTGGTCACTGATGCAGTTTCACTTTTCTCCAGCCGGCAGTGCTGTAGCTCTGTTCACTCCAAAACTATCCATGTTCTCTGCATGAAGAACAGATTGGATTCTGGTCGTCTGCAGAGTGTCATTATAGTGTTAATTCTTTATTGTCATTACATTGTAGTTCATCTTCACGACAAGCAGTTATACATACAGTGGTCTTAGATTATATCATCGTCCAATATGAGGAGAGCAACAGTTAGAGTTAGTATCACAGCAAGGTTTTTTCCACTGACCACCCCCACAAAACCGAAACCCCAAAAATCCCTCCACATCACACAGCAATGTATTGACAACCGTCAAATATGCCACAGGTGCTTGACCAATAAATAGGACGCAGGAATAAATAAATAAATAAATAAATAAATACATCCATACATACATCCATACATACATACATACATACATACATACATACATACGTACATACATACATACATACATACATACATACGTACATACATAAATAACCAAATTAATTTACTGTAAAGTACATAAATAAGTAGCAACAAGGTGTGTATTTACTCACATACACACACATATATAGCTCACCAGGAGACAGCAAGTTCCATCAGCATAGGGCTGTCTTTTTTTATTTTTACAGTCACAAGGCATACAGTAATATTATATAACAGCCACGGTTCAGACCAAGGCCACATTGTTACAACCAAAAAATCAAGCTGCAGACCAGCGATCCAGTTTTTATGGATATTTCTTTGAAGCAGGGCATGAGCAACTTCACAGGTGGAGTTAAACCTCAGCAAGTGCAGTGCAGTTTTGCATGCAAAGTTGCACGACAAAAGAGGAAAAAAAGATCCAAAAATGGAAAGAAATTATGAATCCAGGTCATGTTTTGAAAATATGTTTGTAAGCCTGGATGCTTAGCACAAACTAAACCATTTATTTTATCTCTTAAGTTAATTATTCCAGCTGTGAAGTCAACTAGAAGACGATCTTCAGCGCAGAGGTGAGCAGATGTAAAACCACAACTTAGCCAATTTGTTGGTAAAGAAGCAAAGTGAGTGGCTACCTTGTGCTAAGCAAAATAGGCAACAACGCAGGGTATGCTTTGGGGCGTTGCTACCTTGTATTGATAAATCGCTATCATTTGATCAAGTCCTTGACTTCTTAGTCAGATCCAAGATTACACACTTTAAAAAAAAGTAGTCTACACCAATTGGCTGCATCACAGTGGTTATGTCCATCTTTTACATCTCGTTTATAATTGAAAAACTATTTTGATGCAGTACAAGAAACTTTGTATTGTAAAAGTATGTACTACTGGTTAATTATTGTAAAATGTCACAGACAAATTAAATTACAATAGCCTTAATATGAGAAATATGGAGGATATTACCTTCATATCCCATCAACATGTATTTATCAGCACCTGAACATAAAGAAAAACAGATTCTTGTCAGGTTTAGCCCAAATAATGGGAGTATTTCTGTTCTCAGAGCTGCTGTGAGAACTAAAGGTTCAGTCTTCAGTCTGCAGGTTTGGCTTGAAATGCAACACTCCATCTGCCAATCTGAGTGATGCTGAAACCAAGCTCCAGCAGGAAATGTGGCCGAGGTCTGATTCCCATTGAGGTGAACAGGGAAGATGGAGGGTAACACTGTACAAGTGCCTCATTGAGGTTAGAATACATGTCGCCATAGAGGGCAAATTAGCACGAAAGAAAAAGAACACACCCACAGAAAGAAAAAGAGCGAAAAAATAAAACATTCAAGAAAATTTAGAAAATATTAAAGCACTTGGAATAAGAATAAGAGTGCTATATGGATATAGCTTAAGCAGGTAAAAGAAATAATAATACAATAATTGAACCCTAGAACTTAAGAACAGCAGTTAACTCAGGCTCAGTGCATCGCAAAAAAGTCAGCAGGACAAATATCTCCTCCTTTTAAAACTTTTTTTCTTTTTTTGGAAAACCATCTCAAACAGCAGACATAAAGCGGTTCAGTTGCATGCAGCTCACAGACTTTCCACAGGCAGACTCTGAAAAATCAGGTTTTCACACACAGAACTCACGGACAAAACATAAAAAGATAAAGGAAACACTGAATACAGATGAGCTTCAAACCTTCGACTTTTACAACAACCTGCAACAGTTACAGAAAAGCAGAAAATATGAGAGAGGAAGAGAGATTATTATCCAGTTTACTGCCTTTGTGATTGTATTTCCTCTTGTCGGACATGTGCTTTGGCAATGGAATGAGATGTCTGAGCAGATAGATAGATAGATAGATAGATAGATAGATAGATAGATAGATAGATAGATAGATAGATAGATAGATAGATAGATAGATAGATAGATAGATAGATAGATAGATAGATAGATAGATAGACAGACAGACAGACAGACAGACAGATAGATAGATAGATAGATAGACAGTTTTCCTTCAGTCATCTCTTCCTCTTATTGAAACATTAAATTTTATTCTTAAGTCATAATTTATTGCCTTCATATTCAATGTTTATTGACATGTTATAAAAGATCTTGTATCTCTGCGACCTGCTTGAAACTTCCATTTTTATTATTACCTCCGCCAAGGAGGTTATGTGATGGCCGGTGTTTTTTTTAAATTTGTTTGTTTGTTTGTTAATTTGTTTGTGTGCAAAATAACTTGAAAAGTAATGGACAGATTTGGATGAAATTTTCACAAAATGTGTGAAATGGGACAAGGAAGAAATGATGAAATTTTGGGATAGATCCGGATCACCGTGTCGATGCAGGAATCTTTTTTTAATGTAAGTGTAACCGAGTGGACAATTAAATGCGTTTTACTCTAAAAGCCACCAAAGGGCACTCTTTTTTGGGGGGTAACCCCCTGTGACCATATGAGATTTTGTTGATTTAATTAGATGTGTTTGTAAATGGAAATTAAAATTAAAATACACCCGTGGAAAACTTATTTCTCTTCTTCCTGTTCGTTTCGGCTCCGTGACCCGTCTGACTTCTGATGAGGAAGGATCTCGTATCTGAAAGTTCCAGTGTTAGCACTATTAGCAGACCTTGCTGTGTGCTGTGGCCTGATGAAGACCCACTCTGGGGTCGAAACGTGGCTTTGCACACATTGTTCACAATTTCACAGTGGACTTTTCACCAGCCTGGAGTTTATTTGTCCCTTTGGAGGGACCTTGTGGTGCCGCTAGCTCCACCTCTAGCGCTGAGTCGCTAGAATTCGGCTGCTTTTCGGGATGTTTTTGGGGAGGTTTTGAGGTTTTCTGTGACTTTAGGTTTGTTTTTTTTGTTTCCTTACGTTTCTGTAGGGTGGAGGGCTTCTGCTAGTGTAGCGGAGCATTCAATTTTTTTGAGGGATTTTTATTTCATTACCAGAGTTAAAAATCATTTCGTTAGCATAGGCTGGGCTTACAAACGTGGTGTGTATTTGTTTATGCATACAAAGCTCACAGTATAACGCAGACACAAGACAAGAGACACACCTCATTGTCGGTAGGACATTTGAACTGTGTGACATTTGTATCTGTAATGTTCCATTCAAAATATGTGAATTGGGAGATTGTGTTGGGGTGGACTGAGAGCTCCTTGGGGGAGGTATGCACTCTCTGAGTGCTTCTTTAGTTACTATTTGTGTCCAAAAAAAAAAAAATTATGACTTTGAATTTTCCAATCCTCCAACTTTATATCAGAATGTTTTCTCTTCACATGTGCCTCATTTCTTGTATTTGTTGATTATAAACGGTCTCCACTTGGCACTTGGCGAAGCAGCTACAGTAACGTCTTTTGGCATAACTGCAAGGTTGGTTGTATTCAAAAAACAAAAAATAAAGTATCCGCTTTCAAGGAATGATATATTCTTAAACAGATACTTCAAAAATTCTCAGTAGAATAGTTTTACTTATGAACTGTCCTAACCCTCTGAACCCCAAACCTCATGTTATCTTTTTGTTTTTTAGTCCCCCAAATGACACCATTTCAGCCAGAAACTGTAAAAAAAAAAACAATTTTTTTTTTATCAGAAATTCAATTTCCTGATGGTTCTTGAACGAATCACGTGTGACTTGTGGTTAGGAATCAGGAAAATTATTCAAATCTAAGCTTAAAATGATCTATTTCATGAAATAAGTGGCTCCACATTCTGTAAAAACAAAAAATTCAGTGGTCCTCGACGTAACCAAAATGTTATTACTGTGACCAACAGTCATCTGACAAATATTCTGCAACTATTCAGCTGAACTGCAGGCTGTGTTTATACAGCACAGAGATGAAAACAAAATAGTTTTTCCTCCTAGTATTTTTAACGCCTGTGGACACTTGGAAAAATCTTGTCCTCAGAGTGTCTCATTTTTTGTTAAGTAAATAATCAGAGAAATTCAATATTGTTCTTTTGTTTTTTCTTGATTTATTACATTCTTGTGTCATATTGAGGATATTTCTGAGTTCTCTTTACTTCTAGTCAGAGGTGCAGGACTTTGTACTGCAGTGAAAAACTAGCCACAGTGAGTAAAAATGTTACAGGAGAAAAACAAAAAAACAAACAAAAACACCCAGAACCTGCTTGGATTACGAAACTTTGTGGCAGGGAGAACAAGGTCACCTAATAAATATATGATTAAAATGTCACAGTTGTTTATGCAGCTTGTATTATATATCTAAAAAGAGCCATAAGATTTTGGTTGGTCTTTAACCCCGGTGCAAATGGTAATTAGCAGGGTAATCATTATAATATATACCAATACCTGTCAGGTAATGTGACAAAGAGTCCAGTACACTGGATGGCGTATTCCAAATGAACTTTTCTCGGCATTGTAATATTACGTGTTACATTTAAGACGTGGTATTCAGTTTTTAGAAACTAAATACTTTGTTCTGCTTAACACAACTTCACCAAAGTACAGGAACGTGAAGGTCAGCTGGTCAGTCACATCTAGCATCAGCCATGCTAGCACAGACTACTGCTGATACTTTAGACATAATAAATAATGCCTGGATAGAAACACCCAAAGCTTTTTAAATTCAAGTCTCGGATTAAACATCTAACCATGTTGGGTTTAGTTTAATTTAAATTAAATGACAGCAATAATTCTACCAAGGTGACTGATTTTACTTCTTGATGTTTGTTAATTTACAGTAGAGTTGACATATACCCAGCTGAATACAATATTAGGTTCTTTAGACTTGTCAGATATTTGAGCTTCTAATTTTGCAAATTTGTTGTCAAATCTTGAATCCAACTCTTAAAAGTTCCATATCTACATGTGAAACTCCCTGTCAACTTGTCTTACAGCTAGAAACAGCCCACACACTGCAACTTCAAAGGAACTATATGTGAGGTTTTTATTTTTAAGGATCAGTCCTGTTCCATCTGATGTTTGCCAAACTGCAGGCTGACCAGTTTGCGATCATGGCAGTCCTTATTGTCATTCAGCTGCCTCTTTGGTAAGTCTGCTATCTTACAACAGGTGGACTTACTGCATCCCTGTTTTGTACTGCATTGGGATCCCACAGATCCTGCAGCCCCCAATTCAAATCTCACTGGAGCTTTTAACTACACTGCAGGTGGTCAAAAAATAAACTGCAGGTGCTGGGATTTACTGCAACCAGAAAGAAGGAGTTGGGTTTTTACAATACAAAAGTAAAGGAAAGTATGTCTGTCATGTGAGAAATTTCTCTCTTTGTCTTGTTACTGAAACCCAGTCTCCACAAAATTACGTTCAGATACAGTTAAACTGCATTCTCAGTTACACTTTGGAAGAAGACAGTTTACATTTGTTTGTTTCTGATGAACGTATCTTCATTGTTCATTGCTCCTTTTCAGCCAACCAATCATATGTTAGATGGAGTGGGACTTGTCACCCTGGCAACCCAGGAAATGAAGGAGATGCTTCAAGCATGTAGCAAAAGAACCGAACATCAACCCAAATCATGATGTTTTTCTTAACCCTGACCAAGTACATTTGATGCCAAACCTTAAGCAAGCTTCCAACATCTAAAAGTGTCGAACAAAACATGATATTTTCTGAATCCTTACCACGTAATTTTGGTGCAATACCAAACCAGCTGGTTTATGCCACCAATCTCTCCTACTTTGGACACTGTCTCTCTTTCAAGCTGGTTGCCTTTCTAACCTCATCACAAAATTACGTTCCCCTCAAAACGTATTTGAGAATGCAGTTTAGTTGCAAAAGAATATAGTTTTGTGTAGACTAGATTGGTTACTAGCGAAGGTGGAAGAGAATTGGACTTCTTCCTGCATATATTAAACAAGATACTATGTAGAAAAGCGATGAAATGTGTACTGACAGGTACACATGCCATTATTAATATACAGTAAAATAATATGTTTTGAAGTCTGTCCATGATCTGGAGGGCATATATGGCTGCCACAACTTTGACCTGGCCACCCTGCAGGTCGAAAAACAGGACGGGACGGTTCTAACTGTTTACCAGAGACTAAACTTTCAAAATAAAACACCCACATATCGCACCTTTACACCTGTTTTGCTGTTGTCAACTGCAAAATCCTATAATTCTGTTACCACTACATGAACTAGGTCATTTTGTCACTATCTTTGTAATCTAACATCACTGATAAGCATCATTAAAGAGGCTTCAACAATAAATAATGTCAACCTTTCTCACAAGGTCAGACTTAATACTGCCCTTAAAGAATTCTGTCAAATAAGTAGATAGCACTTTGGCGGAGTAACAGTTGCAGCCATTGTACTAGCTCAACTATATACTGTATGTGATACATGCTTCAGGGAACTAGCTTAGCTTATAGTAACCACCAATACTGAGTGATTTGAAATCTAAAAGGAACTGTTTGAAAATTGAAATGTAATTTATCTGAGCAACTTTTAAACAATCAAGAGTCATTGGATGAAAAACTAACTAGTCCATTCTCTTCAGAACTTCATATCAAGACCAGACAACAAAGACAGTCTCTTCTGCTGGAAAATTACAAGTAGTCAGATTTTACTACCAGGTTTATTGACTGAAACACTGCTGATAGCATTAGCATTACAGCTAATGTAGTTTTGCGGTCGTATATATTCGGTTGTATATATTGCACTGACTGACGCAGAACATGCAGCTAGAGACTCCTGTTTTTCCACTATAATGTGTAAACAGATAAACACTGGAGGTGAAGACTGTTACCTGTATTCTAGAAATGTCTGTAGGTCAGAAAACGTTCAAGTTTCTAGAGTGTTAGAAAGATTATACAGGCTGCATCTGAAATCCTATACTATGAAAGAATATTTATAATATCACTCAACAAACAGTGCCTATATAAAGTATTCACTGTGCTTGGAAGTTTTTCCCTTTAATTGCTTTTCAACATTGAATCATGGTCAATTTAATGTTGTTTTTTTTTTTGACAATAACTGAAAATGATAGTAGTACATACACCTGACTCTGGAAGGTCCAGTCACTGGAGGATCAGTAGTCCTGAACTACAGGACTAGTACTGGAACTACATCATGAAGACTAAAGAACACTCCATAAAAAGGGTTATTGAAAATTTACAAGTCACTGAACATCCCTTGGAGTAAAATTAAATCCGTTATTAGGAAACAGAAGGAATATGGCATATGAGTAAATCTGCCTCAAGATTTACTCATACTCAAAAAGTGAGTGACTGAGCAGGAACAAGACAAGCGAGGCCACCAAGACACCTGTGGTACCCTCTTAAGGAGGACTGATTCATTCCCCTTTTTTAACATTTAAAATTTAGAATTTACTGACATTACTTTGAAGAGAAAGGGTTTTATTGTCAAAAACACCAAACTGACAACTACTCAATGCTGAAAATCAGTACAAAGGGGAAAAATCCAAGGGGGAGAATACCTCTTATAGGCACTGTACTTTTTAGTGAATAAAGCTCATTAGATATCTTTTCATTGCCTTTACCTCCACTGGCATCTGTTGTCTTGATATCCAACAGAATTATTAACTTACTACACTGCATCTCAATCTTAGACTGAAACTAAAGAGTAATTATGCAATTAAGGCCTAGTTGCCTTGGTTGCTTTCCCTACTGCATTGACTTGTGGGATATTTATGCCAGAATAGTTTCCAGTGCTTACACACTGTAATATTCTCTCAGAAACACTGTGTACTTTGTGTATGATGGGTTCATAATGAAGTTTTGGAACTGAAAACTGGAAATGAGTACTAATGTAGTGTCAATCTGGAATTTTGCAACTATAATATTAGTGGTAGCAAGAATGTTCTGAAGGTTAGAGAATTTGGTCAAAAACTTTCTGTGTTTAGTGGGATCATGTTTGAATATCTGCTGCCTTAATGACACTATAAATACTCAGCAAATTCTACTGACAGCTGGCAAACAGGTTGTGTAATAACAGCGACTGATAAACTGTCCACCAATTGCTATGCGTCCGACTTATATGGCCAACCTGAAAAGATGTCCAGACAGATTTTTGAGCAAATAAAAATTCTAAAAACAGGAATTTTACGACTGTTCACACGGCCCTGCATGCAAAAGCTACAAATAAGACAAGTCAGCAAGCGCCTACTCCACACAGTATACACAAAACACTGTGAATGGCTAACTTAGTATAGTATACAGCAAAAAACAAGCCTCTTTTCCTCTACACAAGGCTTATCAATTCACCACACTAGTGGTACGTTAAGTTCAGTACAACAGGCCTGTGCTGCTTACTGACGAGTTCAAAAAGTTATCTGACCCTCAAACTGTTAAAATTTCCATTACAAGACTAAACTTATTGCAGGTACTGCTTTACCACAGCAATGCATTCCTAAAACCTGAATTTCACCGGCGTTCTATCTAAAATATCACTTGAATATTTTCAGTTTGGCTGGTTCATGCATGCAGCCACTGAGCTGAAATTCTATTCAGAGGGTTCTTGGAGAAAAAGGCCAAGTATGTTACAAGAAGAGCTAAAAAAGAGGATGAGGCATACTCAAATTAAATGCAGAAGGGTCTGACGCCCAGCTGTAGCTCTGGATCTGTACTGAGTATGAAGCCATGGTGAAAGGCAGTGCTAGGCAAGGAAAGAGGACAGAAAGAGAAAGTAAGAAAGACAGAAAGTGGGGAAGACTGTGACAGTTGCTGAGAAATCTGAAGAAAAGCACAGGAAGGCAAGTCAAGGTAAAAAAGATACTTCAAGGGGAAGAGAAAAGCAGGAAGAAAGGAAGAAGACAGTGTCATGGGAAAAGCTGGTTAAACCGACGGGCAGGAATTTGTGCTGGCTTGATCGTAAGAGAGTAAGAAGAGGTCAAAATGCAGACACATACATGCACGTACATATACACCGTGTCTTATGCAAGTCTCCAAAGCCTCATTGGTATCTAGTGCTGCCAGGCCGAGCACCGACTCCTCTCACCTTGCTTTAATCTTCACGCTATGTCCTTCCCTTCTTCTCCTCTAATCGCTGCCCCGTCCAGTCCGTTTTGTGAAAGCAGAATCGCACAGAAGCACAGAAGAAGAAGAAGAAGTTGAAGAAGGGCGTGGTTTGTTGTTTATGCAAATACAGGCTGTTTTCAGGGGTTCCGTCGAAGGGGAAGAGGGCCAATTCGGGGCCTAATGAGGGAGCGGAACCAGGATATCCACGTAGTTGATGGGGAAGAAGCCCGACTGGCCGTTGATCATGCCCTCGTACCAGTTGTCATCGATCTGGTTGGTCAGGGTGATGACGTCGCCCTCCTTGAAGCCTAGCTCACCTTCATTCTCTGGCTCAAAGTCGTAAAGCGCTCGGCAGCACGGCTGGTCCAGCGGGGCTGTGAGGAGACGGAAAGAAAACATCTGGTTTCATTCAATTTACCAACAACTGTTTAATAATTTAAGTACAAAGTAATAAAGGACTAACGTTTCTTCTTACTAGCTAGGTGCTTGTTGCCATAAAACAAGTGATGCTTTCATTAGGAAGGAAGAAACTCCACCAGGTAATGTAACTACGACTGTTCCAATCAAGGTTTTTTAGTTTAGTTGTTTGGTAGTAGTTTTTAGTTTAGTATCTGCTGATACCATTTTCCCAGATAGTGCAAGTGTTGTAGATTAGCTGCAGTACCTGGTTGCACTACCAGGTGGGGCTCCTACTGCTTATTACTGTTGAAACCACAGGACCTGGGCACTTCCTTGTTGGCAAACAAAGAGCATGATGGGAGTTTAGGGAGTAAAAGACCAAATTAATTAGATAAAATTGTGTTTAAAAATATTGTAGAGTCTCAAGTTACAATGTTTAAATTAGTAAGCTATTTATTTATTGATAGAATAAATAATATTGTAGGGTCCTATTTTTAACACTTAAATTAGTCAAGGTAATGTTTGCAAGATGTAATGTTTTCTCAATCTTAATATTTAAATTAGGCATATAAAGATTTAAACAACATATTTTATGAAATAGTGTAGAGTCTTAACATCAATAGTTACATTAGTCACATGAATTTGTATAATAAATAATACTGTAGGGTCTGAATCTTAATATTTAAAATAGTCAAGTAAATTTATATCATAAAAAATATTTTTGGGTCCTATTCTTAATACTTAAATTAGTAAGGTACATGTACATATATATCTACATCTCTCTTTCTCTCTCTCTTTCTCTCTCTCTCTCGCTCTCTCTCTCTCTCTCTCTCTCTCTCTCTCTCTCTCTCTCTCTCTCTATATATATATATATATATATATATATATACAATATTGTAGGGCCTCAACTTTAATAGTTGAATTAATCACACAATTTAGTATAATAAATAATATTGTAGGGTCTTAGTCTGGTAAATCCCTATAATAAATAATATTGCAAGGTCTTAACCTTAATATTTAAATTAGTCAGGTGTAATTGTACTAATAATATCACAGAGGTTAACGGTTATTGTTTAAATTAGACAGGTTTATAAATGTATATAACAAATAATAGTGCAGGATCCTAATATTTAAGCTTTGGTGCAGCCCCTTCAGTATTTGTGAGCTACCTGGTGATCTTCCAGGGGATTTGGCGGAGTGTATCCCCCCGTTGTGGCTCTCGCTAGGAGGCAGCAGCTCCAAGGTCATCCTGGGTTTCGGAGCGTACTCCTTCCTCGGTTTACTGGACACCTCCTTTATCCTGGAAATAAAAAAACACAAACGGCACATCAATCCCGTCCAAATGCTGACATATTTTCCTGGCAGGTAGGAGGACGAATGGTACCTGTCCTCCATCTTGCTGGAGAGCTGCTGGAGGATCTCGGCAGCCCGGCTGTGGTACTCGAGCTGGGCCTGGACTAGCGCTGCCAGCTGGCTCACCTGCTCGATCTGCAAAACACAGAGGACAGGTGCTGTTTGTGAGTCTGGCTTCACGCTGGGCCTGTTCTGAGCATGCTCAGATGCTGCCTTTGCAACTATGGCAACAACAGAAGCACGTCAATATTCAGAACAGACGTAAATATTTGATGATGTTTGTGTGCTATTCTAGGACTTTGGTGTTTTACTTTTACCATGTTTGTCGGTATTTTTTAAAGTTGTGGTTCTGGTTGGAGCACATTGTGATTAGTTTTTCAGTTTCACCTATTTTGTGATTAATTACTTATTTCTCTGTGTGCTAACATTTTATCACAATAAGGACTTTATCCTTATTTATGTGTACATTTATCCAAATCATTCTTTATTATTGTGTTAACATTAAAATTATTACCTGCATGATTTGATAAAAATGTGGTTGCATTCAAAATATAATCTTGGATTCCTCTGTATAATGTTGTAGGCACTTAAATCTAATATTTAAATTAGTCACCTAAATTTACAGAATTAATAATATTAAAGGACTACATGGATGTCCTACACGAAAAGTACAATTTAGAATTTTAACATTCAAATTAATCATGTAAATCTGTATAATTAAAATGAATGCTGGGTCTTTAATTTATTATTTCATTTAGTCATATAAATTTGTATAATTACTAATATTGCAGGGTCTTAATCCTCAGGTTTAAATTAGATTCCTAATTTCAATATATACAACTGAGACAAATTTATAATCAAAACTGTTTGTCTTTACAGATATTTAAATTAATCAAGTAAATGTAGATAATCAATGAGATTGTAGAGTCCAAACCTCAATATTTAAATTAGTCATTAAATTAGTCATTTGTATAAATTTGTATAATCAATAATATTGCAAGATATCAACCTTAAGTTAGCAGCATACATTTATAATATACAATGTATATTAATATGGAATAAATAATGTTGTAGGGGCTTAACCTCAATATTCAAATTAATCATACTAGGACATAAGTTCGAAAGTAAGTACAAAACCAAATCAAATCAGTAAAATAATGGTAAATTGTTCAAAAACTACAGTATAAAACTCGTAAAAGTGTTAATATGTTCAAATTAAACCAGTAAATTTGTATAAAATAAGATATTGTAGGGTCCTTACACTAATATTCAATTTATAAAATGAATAATATTGTACACTGTGCAAAAAATCTGTAAAAAATGAAAATCTTGCAGCTCGGGTGGCAAAAACAATACTTTGGGACACTGTAATATACAAAAACTGAAAAAAGAAGTACAATGTCAGAGTTTCCCAGTATTTAATGGACATTTCTATGGATATCGTTGTTCTTACATCGCTCTCCAGCAGGTTGAACATGCTCTGCTCTGCGATCTCTTTGCTCTCGTCGAACTTCTCCAGCGCCTGTTTGATCTCGTCGTCCTGGACTTTCCCTTGACGCTTCTTCTTGTAGTCGAAGTCCAGACGGCGTCCCTCCATCTTCTTCAGATGATGCTGCACGGGAGGACATTCAGGTCACTTTGAATTTATGTGGCTCCAACACAGAATCTGTAACATTCAGCTGTTCAATCTCACCTTCTTCTGCTTCCAAAGTCGACTCACCTGTATCTCTTTAAGATCTTTGTCGTGGAGGTTCTGCAGCGGGTCAATGAAGTTCTGTTTGACCTCCATATCCAGAGCATCCTTCACCTCCCCGAGTTCCTTCATGGCCTCACCGGCGTCCATTAATGCTAAACCTGGAGGAAATATAGAGGATCAGTGGAGAAACTGTGAGAAAGCAGAATAGGTGAGAGAAGATACAAAGGAAGCAAAGTGTATTTCTGCAATACAACAGCATCTGGTGGACTTAGACTGCAGTTAACTCTGTTATCAGATTTTCTTAATTATTTCTAGGTAATTGCTGGTTTCTAGTGACTCGCATGAAGTGCTTTATTAATCTCTGACACCAGAACCTGACCTTTGTTACATCTGTTTTGAATTTAATAAGCTTGAAAGTGAAAGTAAAACATCCAGCATATCCGCTCATTCACCAAAGCTAAGAGAACAGCTCTCCAAGAGGTTTTAACAGCAGCATGTTGCTTCCATTATTCCTCCAACCAAGCTGGAGCTGAATTTTTAGTTCCATTTGTTTGTTTGTCATCAAGTAAAACTCCCAGGCAAATTATATAAAATCTCTGATTATGTATAGAATATTTTTAATGTGAAATACTTGATCACAGAATCAAAGTAAAGTTATTTTTGTACAAGCTGTACGACAAAAAATAAAATATTAGTAGATAGTCTGATCCAAGTAAAACAGAGTGCCAATGGTTTTCCAAATATAACTGGCTTATTATTATTATTATTAATATTATTATTATTGTTGTTGTTGTTGTTGTTATTGTTATTTGTCAACCTACTTCTTGGTACCTGGTCAATCAGTTGTGAAAGTTAAACGTAAATAACATTTTTGTTTCATTTTTGTGATCAAGTACTTCATATTAAATGTACTCTGTATCTTTAGTTTTATGTTATTGTGACATGCAGCTACAAATGGTTCAGAAAATATCACTAGTTGATTTCTGCATTATCAGTTTTTTTGGTAATATGAGTTCAAAGATGAGACTTTTTACTTCAATTTTTCTCATATTTTAACTCAGCCATTATCAAAGATTATTTGATCTACTTCATCCAATATTACATATTCTGAATCAATCACATGATGAGATATAACAGTGAAAATTTCAGGTTTTAATCTTGAAAATGAGATGTTGTTGTTCAAACAGCCACAATTTGAATGTGCGAAAAACTGTCTGAAAGTGGGTCGACTGGCAGGATTTGGACAGTTTTTTTCTGAATAAGTGCTGTGTATGTAAGCTAAAATTTCACAAATATCAAAATTTTTACATATTTTCTGCAGTTAAGATTTCAGGCAAATCAGAGATGGTCTGAACTGAAATTGTCCTAAAAATGTGGCAGTTGTTGTATCTTTACAGTCCAACTCACCGAAGCAGGACTCTTCTCCTAACTCCCGTCCAAACTTCAACATGGCGTCGCCCAGGACGGTCTCGGCCTGCGGGTAGCCGGGTCCTTTGTCCTGGCCGCGGATCTTGGACATGGTGTTGATCATGCTCAGCTTGGCCCTGGATGCTGTGAGGAAGCAGGAGTTAGACAATGCTGCTGGTTTTTGTGTGACACAGTGTGCAGTGCAGTGTGTGTGTTGTGTACCTGGGTTGGGTTGCAGGTACTCTGTGGTTTTGGTCATGATGTCCAGCACTGCTCTGCTAGTGACATCCACCTTCTGCAGAGGAAAACATGGAGGAAAAATTGTGAGAGTCGCACAAAGACACACATATATTAATGTGGAAATGTGCTCATGCAAAACAGAGTCACATATGAACAAGTACATATTTGAAATAAAGGAACACTTCCATATTTTGTAGAGAGAGTTAAATGAGAAGGTTGATATGATTCTCGTGTCTGTTTAATGTGAAGCTTCAAGTAGCAGCAGGTTATTTTAGCTTAGCTTTGCCTAGCTTAGCTTAAAGACTGGAAACAGGAGAACACAGGACAATTTACTTGATTCTCGGCTCAACTTTATACAAAATGACAACAAAAAAATATTAAAAGACACAAAATGATCACAAAGAAACACAAAACAAAGCCAAAAAAACTTACATCAAACAAAGACAATTAAATGAAATAATAGTAGTAATAATATAATAATATAAAAATAAAATAACACTAGTATCACAACTGCTACTACTACTAAAATCAATAAAATTACAAATTCTATGATAGTAATAATAAAATTAACAAAATGCATGGTAATAGTAATTATAATAGCATAAAAATTCATTTAAAATAAAATATAATAATGTTAGTATTCAAATGAATTTAAAAAAAAATATATTATTATGAATAAAATCAACAACAACAACAATAATTATAAAACAAATTGATTCAGGAATGAGAATAAAAATAACAAATTGGTAACACTTTATAATAAAGGTCATTTATAAGGCATTTATAAGCTATTATAAATGCTTATAAATTTATATGCATTTATAATAGCTAATAGTTCAACTAATCATGAACAAACCACTTATAAACATTTGTAAACTGTTATTAAATAATTTACAACTGAACTTACAAGACTTTTATAAGCTATTAGTAGATCTTGAACTAATCATGAATAAACCATTTATATACATTTGTAAATGATTATTAAACCAGTTATAACAAAGTTGTACAACATTTATGTATGATTTATACTTATGAGAAACACTGCATCAACACTGTTTGTACATGATTTATTCATCATCAACTGATGTTATTTAATGTGTACGAAAACATTTTTTGAATGATTTCAGGAAATATCCACTACCACCATTTGTTTATTCATGTTTAACAAACTATTTGTTAGACATTCATAAAAAACCTATAAAACATGTACTGATGTTATTGTCTCCCTTAATCTAAAGTGAAAACTTTTCATCGTTTACAAATGTCTGTTAATGTTTATACATGTCTTGTGGACCTTTTGCTCACCTCTTATGAACCATTACTAACTTGTCTTTTCATGTTTACCAAATGATTTGTTAGACATTTATAAAAAATCTATAAATCATTTGCAGATGCTATTATGTCCCTTGGTCTAAAGTGAACTCTATTCATCATTCACAAATATCTATTAATGTTTGCCAAAGATTTGTAGACTTTTTCATCACATGTAAGAAATGTTGTAGACAACTTTGGGATCCATCCTTCTTTGTGACATCAAACAGTGGCAGAATTAGGAGCACAGAGTATCCGAGTAGAAAACATTTTATTAAAACAATCACAGCAACCAATATTTTTGATCATACAAAAATCGATTTGTGTCCAGTCGACTTCCTCACAGCTTTTCCCCTGTGGTTGTCCCACTGACACCTCCTGGATTATACAATAAGAAAAACAGGGTCATACATTTATATGACATTATAACGCCAGCTAAAACAATTACTACTGTTCTTAATAGCACAAGTTCTTCAATGTTTCATGTAACACTAACTTATTCCCTTGCATCAATCTGCACTGACTATGTGGGATTAGCACAACTATCCAAACCACACTGTCATGTTGTGTTGATAAAGTTAACTAGACTAGCCCATATAGCTAATATAGCTAACTAGCTAAAAACAATTAGTGTTTGCGCTTGTGTGATAGTTTATCAGATTTAGCCAGTTAAAAGAGGTCTACAAATAAGTTAGCCGGCAAAGATGACTTTACAACTGTGGTATTTGTATCGTTACTGTAGCTGTTAGCTTAGCATACGTTACCTGCACTGCTGCTGCCAGCTCCTTTCCCGTCTTCAACAGTCGAAGGTCGCTTGAAGCTTAGCTCTTACATATATAAATATATATATATATAAAGGTATATATATTTATATATATATAAAGGTTCCAGTTTTTTTGATATTTTGACAAAATGTACATGTGTACTCATTGGTAGGAAACAAAAACTAGATGGTGTTATATAAGTTACAAGCTGCTTCCATGTTGTCTTCATGTTTAAATTTATCCGTTTATGAGGGTTATTTTCACTTGATGGACATTTCGAAACAATAATAATAATTATATTAAAATCAACCAAATCAAACAGATCAGGAAAGTGGACTAAATATGGTTTCCCACTTTAAAAATAGCATTTTTTGTTCTGATACAGGAGAATATTGATTTCATGATATGTAATGTGAAGGAGGTATGTTTGCGGTGTTTTGTATAAATAACAGTCAGACAAATCAATAATTACCTTTTCCATTTCTTTGAAGTCATCATCTAGCTTGGTTCCTTCTGCCCCTCCAACCTTCTCACTAACTTTCTGTAGAGAGAAATCCAAAGAAAGAAAGAAAGAAAGCAGAAGGGTTAAAATTTTCTAATCTCTTACACTTTAATATTTCCCAGCCGGAGAGAAGAAAGATTCTGTTTAAAGTCGAAAAGCAGAGAAAAATTAGTCTTTTCTTTGAAAGCAGAGAAAAGAGGAGAGCAGCTGCAGAAGGATTATGAAATAATTTATGCAGGAAAAAAGGCAAAAAGCAGACAGGCAGGAGAGTAAAAATGACAAATATTAGATGACTGATCACAGCAGTTAAACTTCCTGTTAACCATATAACGCCATGGGTATCATACTTGATGCATACATTTCTGAGACTTATTGCATCACCATAAGGCAAAAACTTTGTATAATGACGTATAAATCTTTATACATCATTATACAATGACGTATAAAGATTATAAAGTATTAGAATGATGGCATCTGTAACAGAGGTTACAGATGTAAGTTTTTGTTATTGCCCAAATTACATATAATGCCTGATGTATTAAATATGATACAAACAAAAAACAAATATGCAAAAAAAAAATTAAAATAAAGACTTCAGATTCCAAAGATGAGAATTTTCTGCCAGTTAATTCTTGGGTCAGGCATTACAGGGTTAACCTGCAGATGTTAAGTACTATCGTAATGCCTTCAGAAAACAGAGTAGTAAGTACAAGTAGGTCAGTAATACCTTTATCATCTGTATCTCAACCTCTGAAGTCATAAAATTAGGAGTTTAA
The DNA here is from genome assembly GCA_024666655.1 of Dascyllus trimaculatus. Taxonomy (NCBI): domain Eukaryota; kingdom Metazoa; phylum Chordata; class Actinopteri; family Pomacentridae; genus Dascyllus; species Dascyllus trimaculatus. The sequence goes on along the minus strand of CM045467.1, from coordinate 25,435,238 downwards.
ATCTTTAGATTTAGACTGCAATCCTTTATTACCAGTTCCTGGATGGCAGAATATCTGAACCTTCACCTCATTAGATGTCTCAGTGAACAGTAAAGTTCAGCTCAATTTTTTCATCACCTAACAAGTACGTTACAAATGCAACACAAAGATTTTCCTCTGGTTGTCTTTTTAAAGATACATACATACATAATATATGTAAGGCTGCTGCAGAGCTTCGCAAAGAGCACTCAGTTAGATTTTTGTGTTCCTTGGTAGCCATGTTTCTGACATGGTTAATGACAAAATGATCACAAAGAGACACAAAATGACCTTAAGAGACATTATTATATATTATTATATATATACATTATTATATTATTATATGACCATGAAGAAGCACGGAACAACTCCAAAGAGATGCAAAGTAACCATAAAGAGAGGTAAAATGGTCAAAACAACCCCAGAGACAGGTAAGATGACCATAAGAGAAACACAAAATTACCCCAAAGAGATACAAAGTGACCACAACAAGACAGAAAATGATCAAAATGTGACCATGAAGACATACAATAACCTCAAAAGGAAAAAAGTGATCACAAAGACACACAATATGACCAAGTGAAGCAACCGCAAAAAAGATACAAAACGTCCTCTGGTTGCTATAGCATCACAGGATTAAACCAGTGGTTGCTATACTTTAATTAGTGTGTTGTGGTTTTATTTGTCATGTTTCAGATGTTTTTGAGCTTGCACACAGAGTGACGACAACTTGGATTTTTCCATTCTGGTCTTTCTGTCTTTTCTTTAGATGTTGAGACTGGACTTCCAACTATAAACAAACCAATAATTGATATCATGATCTCTCTTGGCTTATTTACATATAAAAACACCACAAGAAGTGTACACAGCCAACAAGCTGACTCATAGTAAATCCTGTGGCATCAGTTTGACCACTTTCATTCAGATCCTGTCTTTGTGATGAAGGTCTTTGCTGTGCTGCAGAGTGACACCCTTCGCTTTCTAATCGCCTCTGGGTGCATTAAAGGAGGACAGAGCAGGAGGAGCAGAGTGGGATTTTCCACAATCGTGACTCACATCAGCCGCCCATGCAACACTGGTGCATGCACACACACACTTATTCATGCAGCGTACACCAGTAAACAAAGGCATAAAGGCTACACAAAGCGACAGCACTCACATACACTCAGATTAATACAACAAAGCTGCAGGTTCATGAATAATTACCCAGATGCACTGCAATGTTGCTGCAACTGTTACTAATACCAATAACAAGAATGGGCAAATCAACATAATAGATAATGACAATAATAGCAATGACTATGTATATTGGCGGAAACCCAATTTTTCTTCTCCCAAGCACCTGTCTGCACTGTAAAAAAATCTGTGAAAATCTGGTGGCAAGGGTGCCAGAAAAATAAGTTAAATACAGTGGAATTATGTAACATTCAAAAATCGCAAAATCAAAGAAAATACCAGCAAATATCTATAAAATTATTATATTTTGAGATGATTCAAACACAATAAAACTATGTAATTTTATGACCAAACATTGTAAAAGAACAAATCCCCTATTCCAAAAATACTGATATTTGATCTGGACATTATTTATAGTTGTGGCCCATCTTTATTATTTTTACAGTCAATGTTTTCAACAGTGTAAATTAATACTTACTTTGTATGTTTTTGTAAAAATGGGGAAAAATGTAAAATAACAGTTAAAAATTAGCAACCATTTATTTGTCCTTAGTATACATAATTTTTCTTTCAAAGGATGGCAAATATATGTAAAATAACAACATTATCGCTGATTTAAGTTTACCGAATTGACCCTTGAACAAGACAATTGGTCCAGCTCTCCATTTCTAGGGCTAGGTTCTAACTGCCTTTAGAACTGGCCTAATAGGTTCAGCAGAATAGCTTAAGCTGGAATTGAAAAAATTTGCCTAGCTCTCACTGTCTGCATCCAAACATCTACCCCTCTTACTCTGATAGACAACTACACTAAGTAGCCTCAATAGTCCAGTTTTCTTATCAGTGGCGTTTGTTCATGACAGCTTTCTTCTTAGTAGACTTTGCACTTGGTGAACTGCTAGGTTTTAATTTAGAGGTTAGGAAAGAAAAATCCCAGGGATACGTTTACAATTCTATAGAATTGCCTAGTGGCCAGAACAACCTGTCAGAACCATCAGTGATATTATGCACACAATTGCTTAACTTTTTACAACCATGAGGATTACATGAACTTCAGGTCAATAAATTAAAAATCCATAATGCTTCTCTTTAAATACATAATAAAAGTTTATTGAATAATAATAGCAGGGGCAGCAGCAGGTCTTGATCAAACACACAAAATACCTTTAAAAAATTGACCAGGCTTAAATAATTTGGTTAATATTGCAGAACTGACCTTTCCTAATTAAATCTCGTAATAGTATGTTTTAGAATGGACAGGGCGGGCAGTTTGACCTTTAACTGCCACGCCTGGTCCTAATCTGATTCCGGTAGAATCTCTTAAGAGAAATATCAAACTTCGTACAGAGTCTCCTTAATCCAGTAAAAATTTTTCATAACTCAGGGGGAGTGAACAGTCCAGATCCCAATTCAGTCTTGCAAAAATTCTTTAAATGCCCTTGGGATTAGTTGTGGAAAAGATTCAAAAATCCAACATGATGGCAAAATGAACTGAGGAAAGTCTCTGACCCTCCTAGTACAGGCTGAGTGGTCTGAACAGGCAGCTCCTTCTGTCATCTCTCACTGAGGGAAGGATATAATGCACTGTTCCATCTTTAGCAAAATTGCAGACTGATCTGGACTGTTCTTTTTCTTAAGTAGAGCAAAACTCCGTTTATCCTGGACAAAAGTCAGATAGATCCATCTTCTGCGATGCCAACAGAGAACTCCATTTAATATACACATTTTCCCTTCCCAAACACACTTTCTTAACTTTAGCTCATAATTCAGTTACCTCAGTAGCATGATTCATACTTTGCAGAAACTTCAGACATTGTCTCATCTTTCTAACCCGTCCAGTCTGGTTTTCTTAACTTCCTCTTTCTGGTTGCTACACAGTTAGAGGACTGGACTTCCTCTTTTTCTGTCAGCTGCTCAGAGAAAAATCCTTAAATATTAGAATATTATTTAAGATTATTATTTAATATTAGATTCAAATCCATCCATCCATCCATTATCTATACACCGCTTAATCCTCACTAGGGTCGCGGGGGGACTGGAGCCTATCCCAGCCGACTCGGGCGAAGGCAGGGGACACCCTGGACAGGTCACCAGTCTGTCGCAGGGCTACACATAGAGACAAACAAGCACACTCTCATTCACACCTACGGACAATTTAGAATAATCAATTAACCTCAGCATGTTTTTGGATTGCGGGAGGAAGCCGGAGAACCCGGTGAAAACCCACGCATGCACAGGGAGAACATGCAAACTCCACACAGAAAGATCCCAGGCGTCCTAACCGGGACGCGAACCGGGGATCTTCTAGCTGTGAGGCAACGCTGCTAACCATCGCTCACTTCAAATCTCATTAATATATTATATATTTAGAATTATCACACCATCTGAATCAACTGAGACAACTTTCCAACCACTTGATCATAAAGAATTATTGAAAACTTAAGCACACACACTTTACTCCATTTCCTGTTTCTAAACTGCCACACATTCAGAGTTTTCAGCGTTCCTCTCTTCAGCCTTCTCGAATTCTGGTTACAAAGAATCATTTATGAATCTTCCCAATACTAGAATTAACTACAAAAGTTATACACGAATCATTTCAACTCATTACAAATTATTCTAAATCGTCACAACCTCTAACTCATCTTTAAGCAAAGTCTACATTATTTTTATTTATTCAGCCTCTGTAAATGGCTGCTTTGGGATCTCAAACCTTGACCCCACTTGACACTGTTCACAGTTTTGACCTGTTTTTTCTTTTTTTACGCGGAAAATGTAAATAAGACTTTTCCCCCGTGATTTTACTATATATTGTCATTTAACATACCAGGGAGTATTGGTCAAATAATAGTGAACTGTTCAAACAAATGAGAACGTTAAAAACTTTTTGAAAAAATCCCTTGCTTTTTACAGTGTGATTTTTTAAAACTCTGCAACAGCAGGAAGAATTGATGAACAAATGTTATGTGAGCATGAGTTTTGGTTCCAATCAGATCCAAGTCATTTACTTTTCAGTATCTGCCGATAACATTTTCTTGTACTATATGTACTTCAACTTGCAAAGAGTTTTGTGGATTTTACCAAGTAAAAGGGCACCAGAACAAAGATTTATGTGATGCTTAATGACAATAGGCCAGCAAAAATGTGATACAATAAAATTTTCACGTTTCTGCTAAAACAGATGTAAATAAATCACTGGGCATAGATATGTCCTAATATCTATAACCTCAAAGATCACATGGTCAGTACAGACATCCTTAGCTACAGGCTGATTTGAGTGTCAGAAACCCAGACTGATCTTGTGAGTCTTTGGAGATGAATGTATGTTAAGAAGCAACGATAAAATCACACTGATGCAGTACATTTCGCTGATACTTCTGCACTTTTACTTAAGCAGAATTATTCTACCTGTAATGAAGTATTCTTATACAAATAAAGGATTGTTTTTTTTCCACCACTGCTCTCATAGAAGCTCATTATGCCAAACACAAAAAACAAACTGACTTGCAGTCGGTCGACTGAGCAGCTAAAAATGTAAAAATGTGTGTGTGTGTGTGTGTGTGTGTGTGTGTGTGTGTGTGTGTGTGTGGTGCAAAAGCAGAAGTCAGGCGTTCTTTTCATCAAACAAACCATGCAAACGTAAAGGTAAACATATGTGTGTTTATGTAACTGCACACACACCTGAGCACCTGCATATGTGTTACTGTGGAACCCCTTCAATCAGATAGGGCAATGACTCTTGTACAATGTCTGTCTGCGAGATAATATTTATCATTATAATAATAATGTAGCGATAAAATGTAAAAACAATGCAGGATAGACAGCGAGAGCAACGGATGGATGGGGAGGAAGATGCAGTTGCCATGGAGACAAGGATCCGGCTGCATCCTCTTATGTTTCCAAGAACCAAACAGACACATGAGGATGAGCCTGGTGTACAGATACTCTGTTACATAACTCTCTGTCTCTCTCTCTCTGTCTCCTCTTTATTTCTGTTTCTTTCTGTTTCACCTGCTTCTATAGCCCGTTGGTGTTGATTTTTCCTCTCTTGTTGTGGGAAGCCTCAAGAAGCCTCATCTGGAAAGGTGATATAGAAGTCAACTTTACTCTGAAAATGAATAAAAAACATTTTAAAAGGTGATAACTGGCATTTATTGTTCAGTTTGCAGTCATGTTAGCAGGTGCAGTGACATCAGACTGTCTGCTAAATGACTCATAATGGTTTCTATACAGAATGCAATAAAATTGAATAATAGTTATTCTATTACTGAATTCAATATGTCAGGTTGCTATGAAATTGTATTTAATGTTAACAACAAAACAGTCAAGTAACTGTATAATATACAATACTGCAGCATCTTAACTGTAATTTTCAAGCTATTCAGGTAAATTTTCTACTTATTGTTGGTTCTTAACTGTAAACCTTAAATTTGGCACATAAATTTGTATAAAATATATTACAAATTTAAGTGGCAAATTTAAATATTAGGGTTAAGACCCAGCAATATTATAGCTTTGTTGGGTCTTAACAGTGAGTTAGTCAAGTAAATCTGTTAAATATATAATGTTGTAGAGTCAATATTTATATTATTCAGATGAATTTGCGTTTTATATAGGGCAGGGGTGGACAAACTACGATCCGTGGGCTACATCCAGCCGGTTGGTCTTTTTAATGCAGCCTGCCGAAGACTGGTACAGAATTGCCCAAATCAAATCATATCATAATTATGACTGCATTCATTTGACCTTGTCCTGTAATACCTGGCATTCCACCAGGTGGTGTATTAGGTGCAGTGATACTTGATTTTGTGTCAAGGACACCACTCAGCTTTTAATTTTTATCAGAGGGATTAATGACAATTTTGAGATAATGGAGGAGTTTTTGGCCATGGAATCCCTAAAGGGGAAAACATAGGGGGGAGGACTTGTATGGCAGCAGATTGGGGGTCATCAAGAGGCACAAGCTACCTTGGAGTACGCTCACTAATGTTACCACAGATGGATCGTCAAATCTGACTGGAAAAAACGTTGGGCTGCTTAAAAGAATCCAGGAGAGGGTGAAACAGGACAACCCTGAGCAGGAAGTAATTTTCCTACACTGTGTAATCCACCAGGAAGCACTGTCTAAATCCGTATTACAGCTTGGCTAGTTAAGCCAGTAAAACTCGTCAACGTTATTTGAGCAAGGGGACTTCAGCATTGTCAGTTTATTAATTTTCTTGAAGAAACTGACACTGATCACCAGGACTTGCTTTACCACTCTAAAGTCTGCTGGTTAAGTCTGGGGAAAGTATATCAAGGAATGTGAGAGCTCAAACAGGAGATTATCTCATTTTTGACAAAGCTGACAATTTTCCTGAGCTGAGTGACACACATTGGGTTTTTGATTTAGCTTGTGCTGTGGACATACTAACACACATGAATGAGCTAAATGTGAAGCTACAAGGGAAAGCCCAGTTTGTACATGAAATGCACACAAACATCAGAGCCTTCAAAACCAAGCTGGTTTTACTCTCAAAGCAAATGTCAAACAAGTCATTCGCTCATTTCCCCACACTGGCTACGTTGAAAGAGGCCCCTCAACATGTCAAAAAATACAGGAAATCACTGGATGACCTGCATGAAGAATTATGGTGTCGGTTCTCTGATTTTGGAAAAAAAACTGACAAGCCACTTCAGCGGGTGTCATGTCCCTTCACACAAGACCCTGAAACGATGCCACAGGAGTTGCAGTTGGAACTGACTGTTCACCAATGTGACACCATCTTAAAAGAGAAGTTTGACTCTCTTAAACTGGGTGAGTTTTATGCTTCATTAAGCATAGCCAAATTTCCAAACATTCAGAACAGAGGATGCTGGTGTTGTTGGGGTCTATGTATGTGTGTGAACAGATTTTTAGTGTGATGAACACCAACAAAGCACTCCACAGATCCCAGTTGAGTGATGAACACCTCAGATCTTTTCTGAGAATTGCAACAGCAAAACTAACACCAGACTTTGATGCACTGGCAAAAATGGGTGCTCAACAACACTGTTCCCGCTAAAAGTGAAAGTAAGTATTATCACTGAAATGTTTTTTTTCTGTTTATGTTACGGCCACTGGGGTCAGTGTGCCGTATTTCTTCTGTGGTGGGCTTGTTTTTAAGCATTGTGTGTCAGGATGGCCTGTGCAAGCCCAGCTGTGGCTGGTTTAGGACCTTGCTCCAGAGTTCCAGCTGTCTGTCATCTCGGCTAATTGGCCTGGAGCTGAAGACCTGCTCCCAAAGTACCGGTTCCCCCTGCCTCCTGACCTGGTGATTGGGTCACCACTCCGTTCCCTCTCACATCAGCCAATCCCCTGCAGCCGGCTCATACCTTAAGACCATAAAACCCTCAACCAAACTTGCAGTCTGGGCGACAGGGATTTAATGTGACCTGTTCACCCTGGTGCCTCATGTCTGTGTTTTGAGTGACCTAAAGTGTAACTTGTTTGGCAGTTTGCTAACTCATGGGTAGGCATTTGTTTGTGTCTTTGTGAAGACTTTTTGTGGCCTCTGTTAGCAACTGCATTAGTTCAGTGAGAACATTAGTGTTTCTGTGTGTAAAAGACATTAATTCTGCAGCCACTGTGTGTGGTGATTCATGTCCAACGTCTCTTTTGTAACATGTATGTTCTCAGAGGGACCAGTTTTGAGTTTGTTTAGTTATGTGTACTCGTCTGTTATTTCTGTTTGGTGTGGTGTTGCTATTGTATTTGGTTTGGCTAGGGAGTTTAGTTGGGTTTTGTTATTTAGTCTTAGTACATTTCTGGTAACTCTGTTAGCCTCCGTTTGGTTTAATTCAGTTCTTTGATTTTAGCAACACTCACCAACTCTGTTACTTTGTGTATCACCTGATTTATGTTAATTTTGTCACTAAGCAATAAATTGCATTAACACCTGGTTTTATTTTTGTTGCACTCAGCTACCCTTAGAGGCTGGGTCGTAACAGTTTATGTTTGATATGTATGCATCTGGTGCTGGCCCAGCCCATCTGTCAAATTTCAAAAGTCAATGTGGCCCCTGAGCCAAAAAGTTTGCCCACCCCTGTCATACGGTTAGGGTTAGGTCAGGTAATTGTATTATTTAAATATGGCACACAAATTTGTGAAATATATTCTGCAAATTGTTGTGCCACATTTAAATATGAGTGTTAAGACCCAACAGTTTTATAACACTGTTGGATCTTAACACTAATGTTATTATTGTAATAATACATATCTATCTATCTATCTATCTATCTATCTATCTGTGTGTGTATGTATATATAATAAATACACACACTCACTGCTGTAGTTTGTCAGGTAAAATTAAACACGTGTATTTTTTACGCATCTTCATTTAAATTTGTATAATACTCAATATTGTAGGATTAGTCTGGTAAATTTGCATGACTTCAACCTATATAATCAAATACATCCATCCATCCATCCATCCATCCATCCATTATCTTCCGCTTATCCGGGGCCCGGTCGCGGAGGCAGCAGTCTAAGCAGAGAGGCCCAGACTTCCCTCGCCCCAGACACCTCCTCCAGTTCTTTCAGTGGTACCCTGAGGTGTTCCCAGGCCAGCCGAGAGACATAGTCCCTCCAGCGTGTCCGAGGTCTACCCCGAGGCCTCCTCCCCGTGGGACATGCCCAGAACACCTCCCCAGGGAGGCGTCCCATAGGCATCCGGAACAGATGTCCAAGCCACCTCAACTGACCCCTCTCGATGTGGAGAAGTGGCGGCTCTACTCCAAGCTCCTCCCTGGTGACCGAGCTCCTCACCCGATCTCGAAGGGTGCGCCCAGCCACCCTGCGGAGGAAACTCATTTCAGCCGCTTGTATACGGGACCTTGTTCTTTCGGTCATGACCCAAAGCTCATGACCATAGGTGAGAGTCGGAACGTAGATTGACCGGTAAATACAGAGCCTCGCCTTTTGGCTTAGCTCCTTCTTCACCACGACGGACCGGTACAGCAACCGCATGACTGCGGACGCTGCGCCGATCCGCCTGTCAATCTCACGCTCCATCCTCCCCTCACTCGTGAACAAGACCCCGAGATACTTAAACTCCTCCACTTGGGGTAGGATCTCTCCACTGACCCAGAGAGGGCAAGCCACCTTTTTCCGGTCGAGAACCATGGCCTCAGATTTGGAGGTGCTAATCCTCATCCCAGTCGCTTCACACTCGGCTGCAAACCGCCCCAGTGCATGCTGGAGGTCCAGGTTCGATGAAGCCAAAAGGACCACATCATCCGCAAAAAGCAGAGATGAGATCCCGCGGTCCCCAAACCGGACCCCCTCCGGCCCCTGGCTGCGCCTAGAAATTCTGTCCATAAAAGTTATGAACAGAACCGGTGACAAAGGGCAGCCCTGCCGGAGTCCAACGCGCACCGGGAACAGGTCCGACTTACTGCTGGAAATACGAACCAGACTCCTGCTCCGGTCGTACAGGGACCGAACTGTCCTTAGCAAAGGGGCTCCGGACCCCATACTCCCGGAGCACCACCCACAGGACGCCACGAGGGACACAGTCGAATGCCTTCTCCAAATCCACAAAGCACATGTGGACTGGTTGGGCAAACTCCCATGAACCCTCGAGCACCCGATGGAGAGTGTAGAGCTGGTCCAGTGTTCCACTACCAGGACGAAAACCGCATTGTTTCTCCTGGATCCGAGGTTCAACTATCGGCCGGATCCTCCTCTCCAGTACCCTGGAATAGACTTTCCCGGGGAGGCTGAGGAGTGTGATCCCCCTGTAGTTGGAGCACACCCTCCAGTCCCCCTTCTTGAAAAGAGGGACCACCACCCCGGTCTGCCAGTCCAGAGGCACTGTCCCTGACCGCCACACGATGTTACAGAGATGTGTCAGCCATGACAGTCCCTGCACATCCAGAGACTTGATTCATTTGTATAATATATTATACTGTAGGCTCTTAACTTTCTTTTACATTTAAATCAGTTAAATTTGCATGATAAATAATAGTGAATAGTCTTAACCAGAATATCTGAATTAATCAGGTGCATTTGCATTTTATATAATATTGTAGAGTTTTCACTTCAATATTTAGTTTAGATATAGAAATTTGCATTTTATATATTATTGTGTGGTTCGAGACATATTATTTCAATTAGTAAATCTATATTACATAACATTGTCGAGTCTTAACCATAATATTTCAATAAATCTGGTAAATCTGTACAGTAAGTAATATTGTAGGATCTGAACTTAATGTTTTAATTTGGGAGGTAGATGTTCAACACGTAGTTTGGCAAAAATTCCTCTGAATCCATCCAGTAATTGTTCAGATATTTAACTCTGGACCAACTTATTGATATCATCATTTATAGATTAAAATAAAAAGAACAAACAAAACAGAATGCATGAAACAAGAATTAAAACAGGTTAAATCTCCCCTCAACTTTGCAGAGATTTGTTGTGACTTTAACTGAACCGTTTATCTTTCTGGCAACAACTCCACTGTTTTGGGTCAGTGTCGCAGCTCTCGTGCTGTTGTTTCAGCTGCAGCCTACAGCTATTTTCAGTGAAAAGCTTTTAAAAGAATCTGCACTTCACCTGCTCAGCAACAAACACCAGTATGGTACAGTTTGAGACTAAATGGTGAACAAAGTGGAGCATTTAGCTGCTACACTGGGTGATATTTCATTTAGGAGGTGGTGGAGACCAAAAATGGAGATTAAAGTGACTGAAAATTGGGCTTAAATTTATCAGGTGAACACAAATGGAACTCTACATGATAGGATCTCAGGATATTTCTGAGATATTTCTTTCAGGAGGTGGTGGACACCAAAATTGGAGCTAAAAGTGAGTGTAAATTGAGTTTAGATTCATGGGGTGAACACAAACATGACTACAAATGAATGATACTGTTGCTCACTCACTGTTGTGTATTTAAACACATTGCAAACCAATGTGTTTATATACACATTGATTTGCAAAATAGTTCACCTACTGTTGTGTGTGTGTAAATATGTTGTTTCTGCTGCCCCTAACTTGCTGGAAAAGCTAACAAAATATTGTTCTTTTTATCTATAATAAATTCAGCACAATTCACATAACTACAACTAAATATGCTATTGAATCATTATCACTGGATATTTTTGAGATTTTTCTCCTAAGAGATGGTGGAGACCAAAAATGGAGCTAAAAGAGAGCTAATATTGGGCTTAGATTAATCAGGTGAACACAAACACGACTCCATAAAACTGAAAATGTGGCCTGCTCACTGCTAAATAGTTCATCAGTTTAGCTTTAAAGGTGATGCTACACCGATCAGGCATAACATTATGACTACCTGCCTAAGATTGTGTTGGTCCCCCTTACATGCTCAAAAATGCTCTGAACCATTGGGCATGGACAAGAGGACCTGTCAGAGTGTCCTATGGGGTCTGGCACTAGGACATTGGCAGTGGATCCTTTGGGTACTCTGGCTTGTGCAGTGGGGCTTCTGACAATCAAACTTGTTCCACTGCATCCTGTTGATGCTTGATCAGAATGGGTTTTAGGAAATTTGGAGGTCAAATCAACATCTCGGGCCACTGTCATGTTCCTCCACATGTTCTGGATTGCTTGATGTTGTTGCCATGTGGTGGGGTGAATTTTCCTGCAGGGGTAGGCAAGTGACATTTGGGATTCCCATTTGCATGAGGGAGTGTGCTTGTTCTGGGACAATGTTTTTTTGGGTGTCTAAGTCTGATCAACATGGATGTTAAAATCCAAGGTTTTTCTGCAGAACACCACATAATACCAATATGATCAATGTTATTCACTTTACCTGTCAGTGGTCAGAATGTTGTGGCAGATTGGTGTATATCAGTGTTGTTTTTACATCTCGTTTCTGCTGCCCCAAGCTGCCCAAAAATAGCTAACTTTTCAGTTAAAATACTGTCTTTTATCTGTAGAAGAATAACAAATAACATAACTTGAACCAAACTCATCATTAAAACATCATTTCAGGATATTTCTGAGATATTTCTCTCAGGATGTGTTGAAGACCAAAAATCAAACTAAAAGTGACTGAAAAATGGGCTTAGATTTATTAGTTGGAGACGAACACACCTTCAAATGATTGATAATGTTGCTCACTAATTGTTGCATCTATTTGCAAAATAGTTCATCAAGTCAGCTTTAAAGGTGATGATATGTCAGACGGGGTACTGCTCTTGTAGCAACCCACAGTTCTCCGGCTCCTGTTCTCGGACAGGATGTAACTGAACTTATTTTGTTGCTCTGAAAATGTGCAATGACAATAAAGCTTCTAAGTCTAAGTTTAGCGCTCATATCCTGTTTCTGCAGCCAATAAAAGGTGAGAAAAAGCAAATAAAACATCATCTCCAGACAATAAAGCTGTTTTGAGATGCACATTACTACAACGGCAGCTAAAACTGCTGCTCGCACCAGTGGTAAAACCATATAATTGTATTTTCTCTCTGACAACATACATTTAAAGCACCTTTAAAAACATGTAGTGTGTCATCATTATAGCGTATTAATAATAGAGTAGAGTCGGAAAGGCAGCAACAAACACATGATTCATAAAACACAGCGGTATGCTTGGGATAAACAGCGTACGGTTTGCTTTGCAAATTAGGTCAAATATGCAAAAAGCTTGCTTTGATAAACTCGTAATGTACGACTGTGTGGCAGAATATTGCCAGTCAATGTGGCAATTGACCAGGTCGATGCATGGTGCGACCTGGTAATGAATCTTATGCAGTTTGTGTCGCCATGCAAGTTTTCAATCCTCCTGCATATGAAACTAAAAACATGGTTTAAAACACAGCTGCAAACACAAGCAATAAAGGAAACCAGAGCAGGTGTCATTTCTAATTTTAATGCCATGACATTATCTTATTTCACTGTTTGGTATCGGATGAAAAGAGAAGTCAAAGTGTTCAGACGCTGATCACAAACCTCGATGAGGTGAAGCAAAACTACAAAAACAGAGTAGATGACACAAGAGGAACTCCTGTAACCACAAACTGATATAAACGGACAACATTTCTGTCTCACTGGGTCTCTGTCAGGTCAGAAAAACCTCAATGAGAGTATCAGGATTTGTGTCATTTGATGTGTTTTTGCCTCTATGTCAACCTGATTTCAACACATTATCAGTATAGAAATGGACAGAGAAGAGTTTGTGTTTGAGCATGAAACTCTTAAGCACTGTTGATATTAAAAGATTTAGCAACTCTTGTTACCTATTTGTCCTTTGATTTATAAGCTGGAGTGTCTCAGGCACCAAAATGTTTCATTTAAATGGTTTGTTGTGACATATTTGACCTTTATCAGAGCATTGCAGCTCCTGCAATTTGGATATTTAAATTAACTGTTCAACAGTTGTTTGACTGATCTGGCTATGTGCACATCCAAATGTAGCTCACATTTTAAGTGAATGTTATGAAAATCTTCTCAACTAATTCACTGTCATCCAACTACTGCAAACAAAAAGGACACGAGATGAGCTTCCAAAGACGGAAAACCATGTTAAAAATTTAAAAATAGGATGTTTTGTCTCCTTACCGATCATATCTGATGCTTTCGTATCTTCAAAGGTGTTGAATTTGCATGGTTCATGTACCTTATCAGTCTTTGACTGTTTATTAGGGCCCGAGCACTACAGTGCAAGGACCCTATTGTTTCCTTACTTTTTCTTTGTTTCTTTATTTTTCTTACGCCACTTTGAACTCCAATTTGACCCCCTAAACACGCTCAAAAACTCCCCAAATTTGGCACACACATCAGGACTTACTGTTTCTTTGTTTCTTCATTTTTCTTACGCCATGTTGAACCCCAAACCCCCTAAACATACTCAAAAACTCCCCAAATTTGGCACACACATCAGGACTGGCGAAAAATTTCATATTTTGGGGGAATTACACAAGTGAATGGCAAAATGACTCAACAGCGACCGGAGATCCCCGCCGAGATACGAAGAAGGAGGAGAGGCTGCAGAGCTGGAGTGAAGCGCCGACAGCGGAAAAGACGGTATAACTGCAGAGTGCTTCCCAGTCCGTTGTCTCAAAACTGTCCCTGAGCCTTGCACTGGTCTCATCAGACCACTTTTTCACAGACCTTTTCTCAGGTGGCTGTCTGCTCACCATGGGGGTGTAGTCTGAGATCAGGTGGACAAGACTGTGATCTGAGCGGCCAAGTGGGGGGAGGGGGGATGAGGTGTATGCATCCTTGATGTTTGCATACATTAAGTCCAAAGTTTTATTGTCCCTGGTGTGGCATTTAACATACTGGGTGAAGGTAGGGAGAGCAGAGGACAGGGAAACATGATTGAAGTCCCCGGAGATGAGGATGAGGGATTGGGGGTGCTGGGTCTGCAGCTGAGAGACAACAGTGTGGATCTGATCTGTAGCTGCGGTAGCATCGGCTGAGGGCGGGATGTACACTGTTATCGCAGACTGGAGAACACTGTGCCCTCCAAGCTGGTACGGTGTTTTCCCAACAATAAACCCTGGGTGACCTCCGTGATAAAAGCCCTGCTGAATGAGAAGAAGAGGGTTTTCAGATCGGGGGACAAAGAGGAGCTGCGCAGAGTCCAGAAGGAACTCCGGCTTAAGATCAGGAAGGGGAAGGCCTGTTACAAGAGGAAGCTGGAGGAGCGGCTGGAGCAGAACAACACCAGGGAAGTGTGGAGAGGACTGCAGAACATCACTGCCAAGCCAGCGGGGACAAGGTCTGGGCAGATGAACTAAATCTGTTTTTCAATAGATTTGATTCTGCCCCCTCTCTCCCCCTCACCCAAACTGCCCCCTCTTCACACCTTCCCAGGCCAACTTCTCCTCCCTCTTCACACCTCCCCAGACCAGCTCCTCCTTCCCTACTCAGCCTGCCCTCAACATCGGACCTGCATCAGCCCACTCCTCCCTCCCCTCACCAGTCCACCCCCCCACCCCCCCACCCACCACCCCCTTACCCTCTCCTGACACTGCTTGCAGCTTTAATTATTACTATTATTATTATTATTATCATTATTATTATTATTTTCATTGTTATTATTATTACCTCCGCCAAGGAGGTTATGTTTTTGCTGGCGTTGGTTTGTTTGTGTGTTTTTTTGTTTGTTTGTCTGTGTTCAAAATAACTCAAAAAGTTATGGATAGATTTGGATGAATTTTTCAGGAAATGTGTGAAATGGGACAAGGAACAAATGATGAAATTTTGGGACTAATCTGGATCAACGTCTGGAAGAGGTCTGCGCTCTCTGACTGCTTTACTACTTTTATTTTTATCTACCCAAAGTTGAAACACTGTGCTATTATAAAGTGTTTTGAGTTTTTGACACTGGAGTTGCCAGGTCCACGTACTAGAACCACAGCGGCGTACTACAGCCTTGGCAACACTCAGCAACGCTCAGCAACACCCGGGGGCAGCACGCAGGAGTATTCGAATATCAAATTTATCATCACAGCACATCATCACAAACACACCATCCCTGCTGTGAAACATGGTGGTGGCAGCATCATGATGTATCATTATGTGAAGCATGGTGCTGGCAGCATCATGATATGTCATTTATTACAGAGTATAGATCTTCTACTGTAGTTGTTCAAATGAAAACATTACAATATTACTGGATGCAAACACAATTTCCTCAGCAGACGGATGTTTTATCCTTTCTGACAATATGAGCAGCTGCATTTTAACTGATTCTTTGTGTGTTATCTACCAAATGTTCCTGATCTAACCTTGTCTTTTACACCAGAACAAGAAGGTAGAATCAGAGTGAGGCACCGAGAGACAGCAACAGACATCTCTTTAAAACAACAGCTTTGAGAATTGGTGGGAATCTGTGGAGGGAATGAACTCTGTTTCTGCGCTGCTAGCTAAAACGAAACTGATCCTAAAACCTCTCTACGGATATCAGGATCAGACAGGCGGATGTGACTGATATGAAAGTGACTGTAATCCAGACAGGAAGAGATCGAATCAGGAGAAAGAAACAGAAGCAAGGAGGAGAAATTGGGTGAGAGAAAGGACAGGAGATAAACCATGATAAGACAAAATTAAAAATTAGTAGAGGAATGAAAAAAGGCAAGAAAAGCAACAACATAGAGGAAGGAAGATGACAAAGACGAGGTCAAGACAGTAGAAGAAAGAAACAGGAGGATCAGTGCAAAACTCCCGTTTGTAAACAGCTTCATGTGTTGCATTATAATTTCCTGCAGGTTTCAGAGGTCTGCAGATTTATTTTAATTCTCTGGAGGTTTGATTCAGCAGGAAGAATCTGACCAGCTGCAATGCAGAGTACACCTCATCAACACTCATGCATTATTAAAAAGAGAAGAAGAAGATGATGAAGAAGAAGAGGTAACTGCAGTTGCATTCAAAGCCCTGGTTTGCATTAACACCTCCTCCTACCATCTCTTATTAATTTTTTGATGATATGTCAGTCTACATATTACAGCTCATATTAAGTGTTCACCACGCTTTTATTAGTTTTGAACATTGAATCATGGTCAATTTAATTTGGCTTTTTGGACAGAAATTTACAAAAAAGATTTTTTCATGTCAAACTTAAACCAGACTTCTAGAAAGTAGTGCAAAAACATTCAAAATATAAAATGAGTTAGTGCATAAGTATTCACGCCCCTTTAAAGTGACCTTTCTGATTTAACACAGCTCAGTTGGTGCTCGAAGTCAACAGTTAGTATATGGATTATCTGAGTTCAGTGAATATGTCTCAGTTATTGTCGTATAAAGACCACTGTATCTGGAAGGTTCAGTCCACTGGTGGATCAGTACTCCTGCATAGAACTACACCATGAAGACTTAAAGGTTTTTGAAAAGCTTAAGTCAGGAGATGATACAATACATATTTCAAGTCACAAAATATCTTGTGGAGCCAGTTGAATCAACCACCAAGAAACAGAAGGAATATGGCACATTTACCTATAAATTTATACTATACTATACTATTTACAGTAGGTCATACTCAAAAACTGAGTGACCAAGCAACAAAGAGACTACGGAGGGAGGTCAATAAGACAACTCTGACTCCTTTGAAGGAGTTACAAGAAAGAGACAAGTGAGAGAGGCCACCAAGACACCTATAACTCCTCTGAAGGAGTTACAAGACAGGACCAGTGAGAGAGGCCACCAAGACACCTATGACTCCTCTGAAGGAGTTACAAGACAGAGACCAGTGAGGGAGGCCACCAAGACACCTATGATTTCTCTGAGGGAGTTACAAGCTTCAGTGGGTGAGATGGGAGAGACTGTTCATACAACAACTGTTGTCTATTCTTCACCAGGCAAAGTTTAATGGGAGGCAAAGACAACGATACTATAGAAAAAAGCTCATTATAAATCTCGACTACAGTTCACCAGAAGACATGCGGGAGATTTTCAAGCCAAGTAGAAGAAGGTTCTTTGGTCTGATGACACCAGAATTGAAGTTTTGACCATCAACTATACACTATATTTGGCAGACACCAAACACTGCACATCATCACAAACACACCTTCGTCACTGTGAAGCATGGTGGTGGCAGCATCATGATGTGGGGATGTTTCTCAGCAGCAGGTCCTGGAAGGCTTGTAAAGGTAGAGGGTAAAATGAATGCAGCAAAGTCTAAAGAGACCCTGGAGGACAACCTGATGCAGTCTGATAGAGAATTGCAAGTTTGGAAATGATTTGTTTTCCATCAAAACAATGAGCCGAAGCAAACGGCTGAAGCTCCACAGAAATGTTTTGAAGACCACAAGGTGAATGTTCTGGAGGCCGAGTCAGAGTACAGACCCCAATCCAACTGTGAATTAGTTTCTGGACTTGAAAAGCTCTGTTCACTCATGATCCCTATGGAATTTGACAGAGTTAAACAGTTTTACAAAGAAATATGAGACAAATAAAAGGAAAACTACCAAGAGGGGTGATTTCTTTTTATAGGCACTGTATTTTTTATATAAAAAGAACCCACTCATACACAAGTTTCACCTTATAAGCAAAATAGCTTTACAGCAGCAGGTAAACAGATCAGCTGCTAAAATCTTCTGTTTCACATAACCTGACACAAAATATGAGCTTGACAGTGGTTGAATCATCATGTTGTTCAAGAGAGAAAAAACGAAAGTCTGTCAGAGTGAAATGAATAGCATCCATAACCACCGCAGGAAAACTGAGAAGGCTTTTCATTTCTTTTCAGTCTTTTAGAAGTTCCTCTGGGAACCATGTTAATGCACAATCAATGACTGATCAATAGCAGGTCTATAGGCAATGAGCCACGAGTGGCAGAGATCCATAACCACTGCTGTTTGGGTCCTCCAAGTACAAACACTCCGGATCAATACAAAGAAGAAGCAAATGGAGGAAACACACTGCAGCTAATAAAGTTCGACTCTTTGAATTTCAGGTTTCTGTTTTTCAGCGCTGCTTTGCTTTAATAAGGATTCATCTGCTAAAAGGGCTGTATGAAGAATTTTACTGATATTTGGTATTTTGACCATTTTAAGATAAAAATTCTAATATACTGATTTAGATAAACTTTTTCATTTGCAACCATTATTTTAATAAGTTGTGTTGAGATAATAATGTTCCATCAACAAAAAATATTGTGTGTATTTTAAACTCATATTTCTACATTAGTTGATTTAAAACTAAATTTAAATTGAGAAAAGTTAATGTAATTGGCTTGATAACTTAATTTTATATCATTTTTTATAAATTCAATACAAAGGAGTATTTTGTATTTCAAGGTGAGTATCAAGTCTTAAGAAAATGTCCACTAAATTACTGAATTTGGCATTTTTTTCAATTGTGATATGACCAACAGAGCACTCTACTGAACTATACTGCACATAGCTAATGCTAGTCATGTTTAGATTTTCATTTTCTAATTCATTAATTTCTTACCACATAAAAAAACTGTAACTACAAAAGAAAATTTCATTGGAACAACCTCACTTTTTAGATGTTTGTCAACTTAAAAACTTGAGTTCATAATTATGCTAATTAAAAATAATGGCAAACATCTGTAAAATATTTATATTTTTGCTAATTTAAGTACAGTAAAAAGCAGTATACTTTTATGGTAGAACATTGCAAAAGAATGAATAACTATATGTAAAATTACTGATTTTTAATGTGGACATTATTTACAGTTGTGACCTGTCTGTTTATACGGTCAATGTGTAAAATCATTCTTTTTTTGATGATTTTACTAGACATGCGATTTAACAGTGACAATCTGTAAATTAAGAGTGAAAAAAATGTTTGCAATTTTTCAAACCTTATTATAGATCATTTTTCTTTCAAGCAACTGCAGAAATCAGTAAAATAATTTTTTTGAGTGGTTTAAATACAGTAAGAAGAGGGTAATTTTACTGTAAAATGTAGAAGAACAAATTATTGTTTGTAAAAATTCAGATTTTTAATGTGGACATTATTGACAGTTAAAAGAGAGTAATGTGTAAATGTACACTTTTTGTAATGGTCTGGCCCTGGTGGTCCCCTGAACTTTGAGTCATATTAGGCTGAAATGTTCTTTTCCATCTGCTGTCTCCACCTGCAGCAGTCTCCACCCAAAACAACACACAGACAGACAGACAAACAGACAGACAGACAAGCAGGCACACCCACACACACACACGCGCACACACGCACACACGCACACACACACACACACACACACACACACAAATCACCTATCCTAATTTCACACATCCACCCCTGGAATTAATTTAATTGTCTATACCTGAAATACTGCATATTATTTCTCTATAAACTGTACATTAATATTTACCATTGTGTAACTACATATTTTTACTGTACACTCTGTAAAAAAAGTAAACCATTACCATTGCACTACATCACATCCCGTGTAAACTTTTCCCTCTTTTAACAAGTATAATTTTCACCACTGTACATACTGTATATTATTCATATTTATATTATACACCACTGTCTATTCTTACCACTGTTACTGCTTATGCCAGGAGTCTTTAATGTTTTTCAGGCCAAGAACCCCAAAACTGATGGAGAGATTGAGCAGGGATCCCCTACTACACACCTTAGATAATACTGTTTAATATTAAAGTAGGGCTTGTGCCATGGAAAACATGGCTTCCCTGTTATTGTGCAGTCAGTACTAAGCTATGGAAATAATACACACCTTGATATATTCATGCTTTTAGTTTAAATATGTCCAAGGTACATGGTGGCTGTCTCACTACCATTTATAAATATATATCTTGCATCTAACACTGAGCTATTAAAATAGTACACGAGTGGCAAAATGGCTCCACATTGCCCCCTGCAACATTGCAACATTTGGTTCATCTACTATGGGCAGGTCATTTCACCTACATTGCCAACATTTGGTTGGCATATGTAGCACATCAAGGTGCTCAAAAATGATCTTTGCAACCATACTCCAAATCAAACAGGAAGTCCACCATTTTGTGTTAACTATGATATTGTTTTCATATCTCCTCATGGGATGTCACTCCAAGAGACCTCAAATTTGGCCAGTATATACAACAGGGCTTAGTAACGAAAAGTTATTAAAATGTTCTGCAAAAGTCAAAAGGAATGGCCGTGCTAACCCCCGAATTTCAATCATTCGCCACAAAACAGGAAGTGGGCTCTAATTAGACTGCACATGCTCCAATCGCCGTGAAACTTCACATGAGTGATACGAGTCCAGGCATAATGACATGCATATAGCCATTTCCTGTTTAAGTCGCCAGCACACCATGAACCAGAAAGTGCTGTCTAACTAGGCTGTACATGCTCTGATCGGCCTGAAACTTCACATGCGAGATCAGAGTCTAGGCCTGATGATATGCATCGGTCGCTGACCAGTACGAAGCGAGAACCCATCCAATGCTGCTTGCAGCTTTAATTGTTATTATTCTGTTAAGCCAATATCATAGAAACTATTAAATCAGAAAATTCTAAACTTCTTGTGCTTTTTATTCTTCTGAAGCCTAAAACCCTCCAGCAGGTTGAACAAGCATATTTTCTTTAAAAACTCGCCATAATTAAACCATTTATCAGAGTCAGAAACAAAAAACTCTCAAGATTTTCAGATTTCAACAAGTCTTTGAATATATCAAATATAATGTAGAGTTCAGTCAAGAAAATAGATTTTAAAAAATAAACTTAAAATTGTGGTATTTTATGAAAATCACTTTATTCTACATGTTTCTTTTTTTAAATCACCAAGAATAAAGCATTTGTTCAAACCAGATTTGGTAAAAACAAAAATTCTGAACTCACTGTAACTGAGAATGCATGAATGACTACTACAACTAATAGTCACATCATAAAACTTCAGAGTGCTTTCGGATAAACTGCTGGCTGTGTTCCAAAGAGCAGCAAGGAAACACCAAGCGAGTAAAATAAAACATACTGGACCAAGGAAGAAAATTCAAATTTTTTATATTATTTTGCAAGAGTGCATTAAATAAACTTACACTACAACAACAAAAAAAAAACAAAACAAAAATGGTTGCAAATATTTTTACAAATAATTAGTGCTGTCAAAAATATCGCGTTATTAACGCGTTAACGCAAATCAATTTTAACGGCGTCAATTTATTTATCGCGAGGTTAACGCTCTTTTTGACCTACTGACCTTGTAGTTTTTTCACAAGCTGTGGCCACAGCTAGTAACGTTAGAAAAACTACAGGATCCAGCTGTAGACCAAACAAAACAATAAACACGCCCCACGTACATTTGGACTTGCCTGCTCGTCAGCCATAGAAGACTCGGCGCCGAAATGGATCCCAACAAGATTCTAAATGGAAAGTTTAGTTTCAAAAAGTTGCAAGATGGGTCGATTGATAAGACCAAAGTCATCTGTGTGTTTTGTCAGTGCGAACTAAGTTACCATCGTAGCACATCAAGTTTGAAATATCACTTGATGGCAAAACACACAGCTGATGCCAATTCTCCGTCTCCTCATCATCATCATCAAAACCAGGTCACAATGGATGGCTTTCGACAGAGGCATATGGATACCGCAACTAAGAACAAACTTGCTGCAGCCATAGCGAAATGGGTGGCTACTGCATGCAGGCCTGTTAACATTGTGAAGGACGAGGGTCTAACTGAGATCATTCGCATTGCATCCAACGACTGGACCTACGAAGTTCCTTCGAGAGCCACCATTACAAGCTGCATAGAAAATTTGTACGAAACGGAGAAGTCCAAGGTACAGCAGGCGCTGGAGCAGACAAACACAGAAGATTAGATATGCTGATTTGAAGACAGAATCTGAGCAGAGAGGATGGAAGACCAGGGTTCGTCCAGTTGAAGTGGGGTGTAGAGGTTTTGTTGCAGGGTCAGCTGTTTCACTTTTGAGGGAGCTGGGAGTGCAGGGGCAGAATTTGAGGAAGACAGTGAGGGAGATGTCAGATGAGGCTGCAAGATCTAGTCAGTGGATATAGATTAGGGGAAACGATAGTAGTTGGGGGGTGAAGTAAAGGCAGTGAAAGAGAAGGGGGAGGCAGGGGACATGCCTAACCCGGCAGGACGAGAGGATACAGTCCAGACAGACACCTCTCCTCTGCTCTGCTTTCCCCGCCCCATTTTCCCTCTCCCAATAGGCAGAGATCCAGGAAAAGGAAGTAAGTGTATTTAAGGTGAGGGAGTGGCCTGCTAGAGTCTCTCTGGATATTGATTAGGAGAAATAATAGTAGTTAGGGGGTGAAGTAAAGGCAGTGAGGGAGAAGGGGGAGGCAGAGGACATGCCTAACCTGGCAGGAGGAGAGGATACAGTCCAAGCAGACACCTCTCCTCTGCTCTGCTTTCCCCGTCCCATTTTCCCTCTCCCAATAGGCAGAGATCCAGGAAAAGGAAGTAAGTGTATTTAAGGTGAGGGAGTGGCTTGTTAGAAGCTGTGTCTCAATTCAGGGGCTGCATCCTTCAAAGGACCCAGCCTACCCATCCTTTCGAAGGCTGGGTCCTTAGAAGGACGGGTAGGCTGCATTAGAAGGCTGCATGAGCGTTTGTTAAATGAGACGGTCTAGCCCACAACGAACTTCCTGCTTGCGTCATGACGTCTCGTAGCACCGCTCCTGTTGCCTAGCAACCCTGACAAACAAATTTTCATCCCGATGTTCAGGATAAGACGACGGTGTGATTCTACGTAATTTTTGACTGAATTTGATCCTGAAATTGTGATTTTTGTTTTCAATATGTTTTATATACTTGAAGACTTGAGGGTCTTGTTCTGTCCAGTGGCTCGGGACTAAACTGTCTAAAAAACAAGAAGCGTTCACAGCTGGTTTAAATCTGTTAACATCCACGCCGATATGAATTTCAGATATGATAAATCGTCACAGTCTCTGGGCTGAGTGTTTCTGATGAGGATTACTAAATACATGCTGTCTGAAAAGAAACCAAATATAATTTATGTTAAACATGTTATCAGATAACTTGGTGGAAGTAAACCCAGAAAAGTGAAGATAGTCATGTTTTCACTGGTCTACAGAGAATCACCACCAATAAAAGCTCCAGTAGGATTTAGTAACCTTGTAACCATTTTGCTTCTTCTTTATATAGTAATTTAAATAAGGAATCAATATGTGAATATTTATGAATGAATAAGTTGTTTATGTGATGGCCGCAGTCAGAAAAAATCACCACAGTCTCAGTAAAATATAACTTAAACACTGAAGCTGTCCAACTGGACAGTAAACGTTTTAAACTGCAGCGGCTCACATCAATAACATAACTTCATCGTTTTTTTAAAACAAATTTTAACGTTGTCAACATTTGTATCGTTAGCTATCAGAGTGAGCTGTAACACAATACTAATATTTAAAACTAGAATCCTCCGCCGCTGATGGATCCATCTTCATCAGCTGTGAGCAGCTAAAACTCCAGCTGTTGATCGAACTGTCACCGACCCGCAATGGATCTTGGGATATTTGGGGCCACGAAGGATACATCGATGCATCCTTCAAATCTGTGGAAAAGAAGGACGCATTTGTCGGCCGCATTTGAAGGAGTCTTGAAGTTTTAATGAAATGGGACAGCCTTAGTCGCACCGCTGTGATGTATGCGGCCGAAAATAATGCAGCCTAGAAGGATGCAGCCCCTGAATTGAGACACAGCTAGAGTCTCTCTGTGGGACCATGTGGCCAGCTCAAGTGAGTTTGTGTTGTAACGTACAGGTTTGTTTCGTTTGTGCTCCTGTTCTGCTTGCCTTCTGTCATAATCACTTGGCACTTAGCAGTTGTGTGTGGCATCTAATGTTAGGGTAGCAGTGCAGCACTTAACAATAGCGATTTGTCAGTAGTATAATTTAAGCAAGTAGTGGTTATCAGTAGCATTTAGCAATTGCACTAGCTAAATGGTAGCATCAGCACTGGTCACTACCTGGAGCATCTCCTAAACAGGCCTGGGTCAGTTGAACGTGGCAGTGCTGGTTGGATTGTGTAGGAGCAGTGTGAACTGGCACTAGGGGGGGTGACTCTGGGACGCCTGAGTTCACCTCCTAGCCTCCTGGAGGTGTCGTGGGACTAAGTAGGAGAAACACTGTTGAAGGGAGGTTTCCACCTGATGACCCCCTGAGATGTGTTAGGAATCACTGCTCACTGTGAGGTATAGAGACAGATTAGGGGTCCTAGGTCCTCATTGAGTATGAATGTGTCTGTGTTTAAATGTGTATGTGTTTAAATTACCTATGACAAATCAAATAACAATAAAATACTCAGTTTTGAGGTTGACTTTATTTACAATTTGGGCCAGTTCTTTGTTTGTTTGTTTTGTTTTACAGTCAGCATGTAATTGAATACCAAAACAATACTTAATTATCTGTCTTTTTTAAACTGGGCAAACCTGTAAACTAACAGTTAACAACATGACTGGCCATTTTTAAATCCATAATATATATAATATCCCTTTCAAATAAAAGGCAATATATATAAATAAAAATGATTTTTTCAGATTTAAATACAGCAAAACGTAATAATTTTATGTTCAAAAGTTGTAAAAGAAGAAATTACTAAATCATTTTTTGCATCAACATTTAAATTAATACTTTTTTCTTAATCTTACTAGATATTATCTGTAATTTAAAAAACATGGAAAATCTGTAAAATAAAAATTAAAAAATGTATTTGCCTTTTTTCAATCTTTAATATACATAATACTCCTGTCAAATAACGGCGAATATATGTTAAAAATAAAAATCTTTTTATCTTGACTTAAATACAGTAATATAAATTATATAATTCTTTGTTTAAAAGTTTTATAATAAGAAATACTAATTCAGGGCTGCACGGTGGCGCGGTGGTTAATATATTTTTTCTATGATTTTACTGGATATTATCTGTAATTTAACAAGACAGGGAAAACCTGAAAATACAGGTTTTTAAAATTGCTGAGAAATTCTAATTAAAAATGTAATTTTTTAAAAACTGAGTACATATACTAATGTGATCAAAATGCTGTTGATCATATTGTGACACTGAGTGTGTTCATCACCATTTTAAATTAAAGTCGTGACGAGGTGAAAGGTGAAACCACAGCAGAGAGATTCTTCTGCTTTGCCCTGAAGGCTGATCAATTATTGAGCGAACCAACCAGATCGCAGCTTCAAGCGTGTGTGGGTGTTCACTTCCTGTTCACACGTGTGGTTGCCATGACAACAGCG
Source organism: Dascyllus trimaculatus (assembly GCA_024666655.1). Classification (NCBI taxonomy): domain Eukaryota; kingdom Metazoa; phylum Chordata; class Actinopteri; family Pomacentridae; genus Dascyllus; species Dascyllus trimaculatus. Next base: position 25,409,407 of record CM045467.1, on the reverse strand, counting down.
AAGAGAGGCGTGTTGGATCAGGAGGCAACAACAACAAACCTGGAATTATTACCCGTTACCTCATTATTTATGTATTATTTTTCTTTCCGTATTCAGTATTTGTAAATCAATCCTGCATCTTTCAGCTGAAATCTTCTCCTCTGCACTTTCATCCTCTTTCATTCTCTCATGTTGATCTTTTCTTTCTCTCTTTTCTTCTCTTTAAGCAGAATTCATCAAATAATAAAACGTGTTCTGTAAAAGCTCGTAGAGTAAATTAGCTTCATGTTTCTCAACAGAAATGTGATAATAAAAGATAAATATAAACTTCAGCTTTAACGCTAAGAAAGACTACAGTATTTATAGTGTAAAAACAGCCACCAATATGGCTGCATGTCTATTTAAAGGGATATTAGTGAAATGCTGTTTAATTGGGTATCCATAAGATAAGAACTGCAAATGTTACATAAATCCATAAAATAACAGAGAATGTGTTTGCAGTTCATTACATCACTTTGTCCTGTAATTCAATAATGCAAATTTCCCTGTTAATATTGTGTCCATAGTAAAAAACAAAAAACAAAACAGAACAAAATAACAAGACATCCTCTATATTTTAATGGTGACTATAGAAAAAAACTAAAAATGCTCTATTTTGTATTTATTTAAAGTATAAAAACTGTCAGCGTTTAATAAATCTGTCTAATAAAAGTAAATGTGCCTGCCATTTATAACCAGGAATTGTTAATTATAATAATGATTAGTATTATTACTATTAATTAAATAGCGACATTAATATTGCGTCCCAATTTCTGTATTTCAGTGGTGACTATTACAAAAAATCTTGAAATTTGGCAGATCTTTATATTGTAATTTTTTTTTTTGGTATTTTAATAGTGACCACAAAATAAAACTTTTCTTTAAAAAAAAAAACAACAAGTACATTTCCTGTATTGTAACGGTGTATCTACAGTATAAAAACAGAGACTTATGGTTTACATACTATGCTTTTTTTCCTTTTCTTGTCTTAAAAAACATTTTTGAAATATGGCAGAAATTACTGAATTTTTTTGTTAGTTGAGTTCAGTGGTTCCTAAACCGGAGAGCAGGGGGCGGGGGTACATACACTATGTACTGGAGTTTGGTAATATTTAAGTAGAAATAAAGTATTTCACCTCAACTATAAATGTGTATTTGTAGATATTATTGAAGTAATTTGCATGTAAAACAGGTCCACCCTACCAGCAGACAAAACAAAATCATCCAGCAACAACATCTGAAAAGAAACCCAATTCTACATACAAACCGCGGATCTTACAATCCTGCCTGGTGAGGTTGTAAACTAATAAGTGCCTCCAGGAATTTGCAGTGTTGCGATTGCAACAATTAACACAAATTCAACCAATCTCCATGAATTCTGTGCAACCTTACAACTTTGTCAAATCACCGCAACTTTTCTGCAATTTTGGCCAGCCTCCCGTGAGCTCCACCAATCATAGCAGTGCCCGTGTACATCACCGAATTCAATTCCTTGTTTATGGTTAGAAGATGCAGACATGTGCGGTAATGTCTCTCACTTACCAACAAATATGACTGTTAAAGACCGTGCAAAACAATTCCCTGATGTTCTTCACGAAAGCAGAGGTAAACTGTTTTGCACCCCATGCAGTATTGAGGTGGAACACAAACAAAAATCGATTGACAAACACTTTTCTACCGCAAAACATATTAGGAGAATGGGTGATACGAGCGGACCACAGACCAGACAAATCACTGTGACGGAAGCTGTTACATCCAGATCTGTGGCAGCACTGAAAGAATGAAGGTAAATTAGATTAATTAAGTGACATGACAAGCTGTGAGCGTGTGTGTATGAATACGCGTGTGCCAGGATGTAAAATTAACTTTTTAAACTTTTAAAATTTTAATGAATTATACAAAACAAAGGGAAAAAATTCAACTTTTTAGCAATTTTTTACTGTCTCCCGCAATTTCATCGCCACAAATACGCTTAAAACATCACAACTTGCGCCACAATTTTTTAGAAAAGCTGCTGCAAATTCAGGCATTTTTGGCTGCAACAATCTTCAAAAACGCCTGCGAAATCCTGGAGGGAGTGACTAATGATGCATAGTACATTATAAGCTAGCAAATAATGGAGAAGGTTTTGACAAGAAGACATCCAGGCAAATGGAAAACAGATGAATCAACACCAAATCTCACAACAAACAGAACAAAGACAAGAGCATATGACGAAGCATATCTGCCCTTGGTTTCACCAGTACAACTGGGGCTAATGAAGAGAGGCCATAGGGTGTTAGCTTCTAACAGTATGAAGCCAAACAAGTTAAGATGCCACTTTGAGACTACACATTCCGAACAGAGAAAAGCCATTTGATCTTTTCAGGAATAAAACTCCTCAACTGTCTGAACAACAGAGTTCTTTCACTAAAGCAGCATTCAGACCTGGAAACAACCAACTCGCTTCCTGTGAAGTTGCGTACAGACTCGCTCAGTTTTACCAAGGAATGAATTCTTCCCTCTGCTATTGACATGGTTTCAACCATGGTTGATGAAGCAAAAGAAAGACAAACTAAAGGACATTCCTCTGTCAAACAACATTCATGACATTTCCAACATTCATGACATGGAGGAGCAGCTTAATGATAAGATCAGAGTCACCTGCTTTGCACTGCAGGGGGATGAAGGACTGACAGGAGCAAGGATTGTTTATTCATAACATACGTCAGATTCATTGATGCCGATGACGTGAAGGAGGATTTGCTTTTCTGCAAACGTGTAACAAACAGAGCCACTACAGACGAATTGTTTAAAACCACTGGCACTTATCTGAAAGAGGCTGATGTGAAATGGGAGGACTGTGTGTGGATCTGTACTGATGGGATGCGGGCCATGTCTGGGAAACACAGTATGATACATGGAGAGGTGCTGATATCCCAACAGATGAGTCCCGAGCTACATCAAGAACAAGAACATCTCCAGATGTTAGCCACTAAAACTTAGCTTCCACAGCTGGCAGATAAAATCACATCATTCATAAGAAAACTGAAGGTGTGGGAGAAGCGAGTGAAAGAAGGCAATACAGACTCATCTGAGAGCCTGAAATCATTCATTGATGACGACAAGCTGATGAACACATGGAGCCCATGCATGACAAGCCACATCTCTGTCCTACAAAAACAGTGTCTGAGGTCTTTCCCAGTGCAGGATCAGTGACCCCTTCAGTTCAGCACCAGCAGCTGACTTCAGCACTGCAGAAGAGGAACAGTTATTTGATGTCACCTTTGATTCAACAATGAGGCTGCAGTTTCACTCAAAGATACTGCATTTTGGATTGGAGTGGAAAAGGACTGCCCACTGCTGGGCACGAGGGTCCTGACAGCAATTCTTCCTTTTGCCACATCTGACTTGTATGAGATAGGTTTTTTCTGGAGTTGCCTCAATTAAGACAAAATGCAGATAAAAGTTGGACATTGAAAACGAGCTAAGAATGGCAGCCTGACAGCTGCAGCCTTGATTTGAGAAAATCTGCAGCACAGAGCAAACTCACAGCAGTCACGAGAAAAACAGTGGGACTTGAAGTGTTATGGAAATATTGTTTTTGCAGAGAGTGTATGCAAGTTTTTGTTTATTCCCTGAGAGTTGTTAACTTCATTTTCATTTTTGTATACAGAGTCAATTTTGAGTCTGATGAAAGCAATGAATACTGTTAAAATATAAGATAAATGTTATATAAATGTTACCTTTAATGTTTCCACTTCAGTGACTTGTTCATCGCTTATTTATTGTTTTAGGAACATGTCACACTTTTTCAGTTTCCTCAATTTAAGTCAAAATACTAAATTGAGATGTATGCTGCAGAGTCACTTTTAATGCTTCCACTTTCAAAACTGATGTGTTTCCCGTAGGAGTTCTCAGTCAGTTGTCACTAAGCTGCAGTTCTGTATATATGATTACAGACAACATTTCATAGAAATTCTACAGGACTTTTTTAGGCAAAGGATATGTCTGAGTGTGGTTATGTGGGTATATGCAGGTGGGGGGACTGGAAAATATCTTTATCTTTCAAAGGAGGGCCCTGCAGAAACAGTTTGGGAACCTGTGTGTTAGCTAATGATGCACCTACAGCAATGACGCTTGTTAAACAATTTTCAAAAGAATTCTGTGATAAAAACAGATTTTTTTATTCGCGACTATAGCTTTCACATTAATATAAAATACTGAATTAACACTTAATAAATCTCTAAACTGTTAAGAGTTTCCTGACTCTTTACATTCTCAAAATGAAAAAAAAAACATCATATATGGCACATGGCATTTATATTGAGGCCATGAGACATGGCCTCAATACATATACACTTTCTCTAACTAAACAACAAATATATGTAAAATAATGATATTAAGCTGATTTAAATGCAGTAAAAAGTTGTTACTTTATGATAAAACATTGTAAAAGAATAAATTGTTATTTGTAAAAGGACATACGTTTGAAGGGGTTGGTATTTACAGTTTTTTTTTTTTTAAGAAATTACATTAACATGTAAACTACTAAGTTTTATTTTCAGTTATTTTACTAGATTCTTTCTTTAATTTTACAAAATTTAATTTTTAAATTACAAGTAGGCCTACATTGTTTAAAAATGTTAAAAATCATTTTAAAAAACAGAATTTTTGTTTTTACAGTGTATCAGTCTTTTCGTCCTCCTTTGCTTTGTTTTCTCTTTTCTTTCCCTTCCCTCCACTTCAATCCATCTCCCTTTGATGTTTGTACATTGATCTTTGTTCCCTCTCATGTTTTATTCAGCCAGTCCGACCGAGGTGTCCCATTTCCGGTCCCTGTTGGCGGCCATCTTGGTTGATGGCACAGCAACTTGGCTTCGCACTGCCACTACTAGCTTATTCTGCTCTAGTTTCATTATCCATCTGCTAAAGTCCAGGAGAGTCACATGTCTGTAACACACATGAACACTCTTTCATGCTGGGATCTGTCCTAGATTCAAGCCTCGGCAGACTGGAAGTTCATATTTAGGTTTTAATGCTCCTCAAATCTGATTGGCTGACAGGCAAAAAAAAGAAGAAACCATAACTAGAGAGCCTGAAAGCTCACTCGTATGGATTTCCTGATCAAAACTGATAATGAATCCAACTTTCTCCTCATGCAAAGGTAAAAATCAAACTCTAATCCCAATTAATTGTGATTTTAATATGAACAATGCACTTTAGAGTCTTAAAATCCTCAAATTCATTATGTTTAAATCTTCAAAATATTATTATTTTTTACAAATATTTACCAATCAGTGCCTCCAGGAATTCGCGATGTTGCATTTGCAACAATTAACGCAAATTCAACCAATCTCCGTGAATTCTGCGGGACCTTGCAATTTTGTCCAGTAACCACAACTTTTCTGCAATTTTGGCCAGCCTCCCGTAAGCTCCACCAATCACAGCAGTCCCCAGCGCAAACGTAATGCACGTATACCACTAAATTTAATTCCTTGTTTATGGTTAGAAGATGCAGACATGTGCGGTAATGTCTCTCACTTACCAACAAATATGACTGTTAAAGACCGTGCAAAACAATTCCCTGATGTTCTTCACGAAAGCAGAGGTAAACTGTTTTGCACCCCATACAGTATTGAGGTGGAACACAAACAAAAATCGATTGACAAACACTTTTCTACCATAAACATATCAGGAGAATGGGTGATACGAGCGGACCACAGACCAGACAAATCACTGTGACGGAAGCTGTTGCATCCAGATCTGTGGCAGCACTGAAAGAATGAAGGTAAATTAGATTAATTAAGTGACATGACAAGCTGTGAGCGTGTGTGTATGAATACGCGTGTGCCAGGATGTAAAATTAACTTTTTAAACTTTTAAAATTTTAATGAATTATACAAAACAAAGGGAAAAAATTCGACTTTTTAGCAATTTTTTACTGTCTCCCACAATTTCATCGCCACAAATACGCTTAAAACATCACAACTTGCGCCACAATTTTTTAGAAAAGCTGCTGCAAATTCAGGCATTTTTGGCTGCAACAATCTTCAAAAACGCCTGCGAAATCCTGGAGGGAGTGACTATTATTTGAAAGACATATTATGTACATTAAGGACTAAAAATAGTAAAAACAACAACAACAACAAAAACATTATTTTACAGATCTGCCATATTTTCATAGTTTTTACAGTATTTTTAACGTTGAATTATTCCACTGTTGTTTTTTTTTTACATGTTCTTTCTGGAACCCTTGCTGCGGATTTTCACTGGCTTTCTTTACAGCGCACCAGCTGTGTTCAGGTTCAGTGTTTTGTTGAAGTTACATAATTTACCTGCAGCTGTAATTTATAAATTAATAAACTGGCTGCTGATAGAAACTGATATTGATCCTGCTGCTGTTTAATGCAGCAGATCAATAAACTACAAACAGCTAGAAGCAACAAACTGAACTGCAGCTGCTGTTTCTGTTATGAACCTAGATTACTGTAACAATCAGTATATCAGTTCACTGGTCAACAATCCAGTACAATCAATGCAAAACCAAGATGTCAATTTAAATCACCATCTTTAAGTGAACTGATAAAAATCACTAAATGTGGCACTTTATAGGAATGACAGATGATTTATTTTTAGTTTTATAGAAAAGTTGTTTTTTAGATTATATATCTGCAAGAGTTCAGTAAGAAAACATCAAATCTTAGTTTAATTGCTTTTTCCAAGTTGATTTTAGCTCAGATTGCATTGTATTAAAAAGGTTTACACTGTTAAAAATTTGTTAAAGGAAAAAAAAACACAAAAAATAGGTAAAAATTTGGGATCAAGAATGCCAGAAAATTTATGTTAAAAATAGTGGAATACTGTAATGTTCACAAGCTATTTTAAAAAAATCATAAATGAATAAAATAAACAATAGCAAGAATAAATAAATATAATATTATTTTTTTCATGGAGTTAAATACAGTAAAACAGTGTGATTAAAATAATAAATTACTTTTTCAAAACAGACCTTTCATGTGAACATATTTACAGTCAATATGTAAATTAATATCTTTTTTCTGTGATTTACGATATATTATCGGTAATTTCACAAAGATTCTGTGAAACAATACTTTAAAAATGATCACCATTCTTCAGTTTTTCTTTAAATAACAACAAATATCTATAATAATATGTTTTTGCCAATTTACATACCATACAAACAATATATTTTGATGGTCAAATGTTGTACACAAACAAAATAATACTTGAACCATAAATGGGTGATTATGTGCAGCATTGAGAGACAGTGAATTCTGGTTATTTCTGACCATTTTATAAACAAAAATGTCCGCTGTGCTGAACAAATTACACCAAGGTTAACAGAACTGGTTACATTTATTAGAATTGTTTTAAATTCTCATTTCATTGAGAATGTGCTGGTGACTTTCCTAAAACCTCTTTGAAGGGGCATTTAGTGTTTACTGGTTTAGTGCAAACGTGAGATATTTCCTGAGAAAAGGTACAAATGTAAATATGAATCAGTGGATTTTACTGTTGTAACTGTTAAAAAGATCTTTCTTTTTACAGAAACTGACAGCATCACTGGGGTGAGACAGAAACTCATCGCCTTCTAGGAATCATACAAACAACTGAGTCCTAATTTCACAATAAAATGCTGCATCTGTACACATGCAGGGTTCAGACTTTGATTTTTAAACCTGTTTTGCGTCATGCTGCAGCATGTAATTCAGACTCGGGCAGCCTGTTGCTCTTCTTCTGCTCTGTGAACATTTGAATTAAACATGTGGATGCAGCAGATCACAGCAGGTTGATCAGCAGCTTCAGGTTTCAGTCAGGTCTCTGCTGGTTTCCAGAGTTACGGCTCGGTGACGTCTCTCTCCAATAATGTCTGCTGTTGATTCACAGATCTATTCCTGGCCTCACTGTCACAATCTCACCTCAAACATGTTTTTATCGACACCTCCCGCCCTGCACGACGCAAATCTGCTGTTTTTAGACTGAAAGAGAAACACTCCATCACAATGTTCACCAACACTGTAGTTCATTGAGACTTAATCCAATAGACGACAACCTGCTGCACAAAATGTTCCCTGAAGCAACAACTATGGATTAAACAGCTGCAGAGCAAAGCGAATTCTAAGGTTTTTTTTCTAGAAATTAAATTTTATGATGCATTGTAAAAGATTTGAATTCAGGCAAACTATCACTAGGTTCTTGCTTTTGGTCTATCCTTAAAAAAATAAAAAATCCTTCAAGTTTATGATATTTCAGTCCTTGTGTCTCACCTAATTTCCTGCCTCTTGATGTAGACTTTATTTCCATTTTTAAGTTGTTAATGTACATAATTTTTCTTTCAAATAACAACAAATATCTGTAAAATAGTACATTTTTTTTGCTCATTTAAACACAGTAAAATAGTTCAATTTTTATTGTCAAACATTGTTAAATAACAAATCAACATGTTTTAAAGTATTAATTTTTGATTTGGGTGTTTATTTACAGTTTTGGCCTGTTGCTTTTTCTTAATGTTTAATTTTAGTTTATTTTTTATAATAGTGTAATTTTATGATCAAACATTGTAAAAGAACAAACTACTATTTTAAAAATATTGATTTCTGATATGGACATTTACAGAAACATTTCCTGCAGTTCAGCCAAAACGTCCATGAATTTTTGTCACATAACATAATAATTTTTAGTTTTTAAATTTTTCTTTTTAGTTTTTTTCTGATTAGAACAAATAGCTTATTTTAAATGTTTTTAAAAAACTAAGACATGTAATATTCAGTGGTTTTGATGAAATATCACAATTGTGAGTTCACATTTGGTTAATTTTCCAAATCAAATGACACCTCACAAAAGAGTAGTTCAAAGGCTGTCGGAAAGCTAAAAGTGTGTTGATTTTTTCTGATTTTACAGTGTCTGGCTCTAATAAATGGTGTTAATTTGGTGATTTTCGTCAAAAAGCAGCTGCTCCTGCAGGATTTTTTTTACTTTGGGACACAACTGTCTTTTCCTTCTTCTATCACACAAATTAAATCCACACCAATTTAGAAACAGTTATCAAAAACTAATCCAAGCTATGCCTCAGAAAAAAGCTGCTCTGAGTTGCTTTGTTTGTCTTTTGTCTTGTTTCCTCTGGAACCTTCAGAACGTTCTCCATCTCTGCTGCTGTACTGTAGTTCTACTTGCTGCTATGTTCTGCTACAGTGACCCAGTTTCTCCCTCAGGGATCAATAATCTCTGTTTATCAGCAGCGTTTCATCAGACGAACACTAATAAAAAACATGCAGGAATTTGTCCCGATGACAGACCAGACAGAAGAAATAGATTCTTTCACATTGTTTTAACACTCCGGTTCCTCCCCCTGTTGTTTTTCTGTCAGTGTTGGATACTTTTACACTTTTTAATGACATTAGTGACACACTCGGGGTCTGATTACTGTGTGACAGTGTGAAATAAATAACATTTTAATTGATTTGGATGCTCTGAGCATGCTGGAGGTTTGATTTTAACAGCTGCTGGAGGCTAAAAGGCAACTAAAGGTTCACGGTTTTGAAGAGGAGAGCAGAATTAGTCACTTTTTACAAGATCTATTTTGCATAAATGTTTTGTTTTTTAAGAGAGACACATGGAATAAAGTATTTTTGATGAAATATTACAAATTTAAGCTTTAAACTAAGCTGATTGGTTAAAATCTACAAGTAGTTCAAGGACAGTTGGAAAGTTAAAAATTTGACATTTTTTCCTGGTTTTACCATTTCTCACTTTGGTAAATTGTGTGATTTTGCAGGGTTTTTTTTGAAGACAATGTATCTTAGGGTTCAAAAGGTGAATATCAAAATGGAATACAGGGACAGAAGTTGAATTTCAAGTAATATTTTAACAGTTTTTACATGAATAGTGCATGGAAAAACCTGAAATGTACAACAAAAAAGTAGCCACTACAGCAGTATTTTTCATTAAGTGACTGCTGGTCAGAGCAAGAGTCACTCATATTCTCACAGATTTGCAGAGAAGCACAAATCTGTGAGAATAGATTTGTGCTATTTTCACAGATAGTAAATAGCACAAACAGATTTGTGCTATTCAAGTAAAAAAAAAAACTGGCTAAATAGATCCAGGTTTTTACTGGATCTATTTAGCTCAAATGTTTGATTTTTGGAATAAAACACATGAAATAAAGTAATTTTAATGAAACATAATTTTTTAAAGTTTAGTTTCCTGATTAAACAGCACATCACAGATTAGCAGTTCAAGGACAATGAGAAAAATGGAAATTTGACCATTTTTTCTGGTTTTACATTTTCTCACTCTGATAAATCATGTCATTTTTTTAGTTAATCAAAGACAAGATATCTCTCAAACGCACCAGTGTGCCTCAGGGTTGAGAGTTTAATATCTAAGATGAATGTACAGGGACATAACTTAAATTTATAATAATATTTACATTGTTTTTACATGAACGTTGCACGAAAAAGCCTGAAACATACCAAAATCAGCCAAAATGCAGCCACCGCAGCAGTATCACTTTGTGATTGTTTGTCACAGGTGAGTCACTAATATCCACAGAGGAGTGTTGAATTTTTTAAATTATTATTATTTTTACAGGATCTATTTAGCGCGAATGTTGTATTTTTGGTGAATTTTCAAAATAAGACATGAAATAAAGTGAAGTAAAGTTTTAAATGAAACATGTTTTAAATGTAGATTTAGTTTCCTGGTCAAACGGCCGGGATGAGGGAGGAAAGATGAAGGGATGATGAAAGGATGTAGGAAGGACAGTGAAGGGATGAAGGGATGATGGTGAGATAACAAAAGGATAAAGGAGAAAGGATGGAAGAGTGATGGATTGATGAAAATGGAATGATGAACCCATTATGAAAGGATGATTGAAGGATGATGAAGGGATGATGTATGAGGGAGGACGAAGGGATGAAGAAGGAATTCAGGAGGTAAAAAGAAGAGATGATGAAAGGATGGAGGAGAGAGGATGAAAGGATGAAGGAAGGATGATGAAGAAATGAAAGATAATGAAGGGATGGAGGGACAACGAAGGGATAAAGGAGTGTGATGAAAGGATGATGCAGGGACGATAGTGATGATGAAAGAATGACAGAGGGATGATGAAGGTGGGATGATGGAGGGATGATAGAAGGTTGAAGACAGGATGATGGAGGGATGACAGAAGGATGAAAGTAGGATGATGGAGAGACGATGAATGGATGAAGGTGGGATGATGGAGGGATGATAGAAGGATGAAGGTGGGATGATGGAGGGATGGATGAAAGGATGAAGGAGGGAATTCCCTGTTGCGTGGCAGCAGCCAATCAGCGCTGCCGACAAACACACCAGTGTTATGTAATATTACATCCAGTGTGTTCCAGGGGTTTTTCCAGCTTTACACACACCTCCGAAACATCGCGAGAAAAAACTAAATATTTGATGATAAATCTCGTTTATATTCAAGGAAAAGAGTTTTTATTTTTTTTAAAAGGCATAATTTTAATTAACGAACGTAAATAAAAACAAATATTTTCTTACTTGGATCCACAAATAAACGTATAAAAACCCTTTTAAATATGAATTCAGAGCTTTAAAAGCACCAAAAGCATACATTTCTTTACAAATTTAATGTTTTTTTTTCAAAATACTTTTCGGATAAAGGGTATCAGAAGATGTAAATTCCAGCCTAATTAATGTAACAGGTTCCTCTAAAAATTAAAACAATGAAGATTATAAGGTGTGTATGCGGGTTTACAAACGTAATCAACATCTTACCTGAGTGGCTTTATGGAACTGCTTTTTCAACCCCGCGACAGACATCACTTCGGAGAGGTTGGGAAATAAAAATGAGGCTGATTAAGACTTCAAAAAATGTTTCTGATTCACGCAGAATGAAAAAAACCGAACGAGCTGTAAGCGAGGATAAATGCAAAATCCTCCAGTAACGTCGGTACCGTCCGTTTATTTTGGTGGAAACAGGAGTCGATGATCGCCAGACCAAACCCAGCTGGATCTATTTTCAGTCTGAGAGATGAGGAAGAGGAGGAGGAGGAGGACAAGGAAGAGAATGGAGATCGTCTAATGAAGGGATGCATCACTTCTGAGGGAAACAAGAGCAGAGAACATCGAGAAAAGCAACAAAAATACTGGGTTATAGGCAGTGATGGGAATAACGGCGTTAAAATAAACGGCGTTACTAACGGCGTCATTTTTTTCAGTAACGGGTAATCTAACTAATTACTATTTCCATCGTTACAACGTCGTTACCGTTACCACGTCGTTACCGTAACCGACAATTAACTGGGGTGCGTTATAAACTGAAGCTACTCATTGAAGTTCTTGTCATCCGACTTTACGCTCGGCCACAGGAGCTGCAAAACTGTTTGTTTTTCCTTGGTGAGGGCGGAGGCGGGACAACCGGACAAGTGATGATGATTGGCTAAGGTAGAGTACGCCTTCATGCTAAACCAATCAGAGGCATTAGTTTACACACAAACTGCACAGGCACACAGCGGTCCCACACAGCCAAACTAGCGAAGGTAAGCTGCGATAGTGGCGAGTCTGGAGGGAAAGTTGGGTTTTCAAAATGCAAGTACAGACACTACTTTATTTTCCTTGGGGTAAAAGACAAGAACGTACATGTGAAGGGGTACATTATGTCCCGGAGAGAAGTGTTTGTCCACGTTCGTTGTAAGCAACTCTAATCTCAGGAAGGATTTGTCAACGGCACACGCTTCTACAAAACTAGTGGCCAAAAACACCGTTGTTGACACTGTTGACGATGATAGCAGGCCAGGTGTGGCTAACGTGAGCTCCGCTAACAAAGAAGGACACAGAGCCACACCGTCCAAGCAGCAAAAGCTGGATTTTTCTGTTCCAGCTTCACAAAAACTTGTGACACAGACTGAGATGAATGGAATGATAAGCAGGTATGTTGTTGAGAACATGCTCCCGTTATCAACAGTTGACTCAGACTCTTTCAGAGCCCACACTGGCAAAATACCGGGGAGAGCAGGTGCCAGTCCGCTATGCAGAAAGACATTTTCTAAATACATAGATGACGAGTCGCTAAAATGAATGCCGAGCTCAAAGGGGGATTTGAAGAATTTGAATATGTCTCTACTACTGCAGACATTTGGACTGCACATAATAAAAGCTAGCTTGGCGTAACTGCCCTTTGGATACATCCACATAACATGGAGCGAAGGAAAGCAGCCCTGGCATGCAGACGATGTAAAGGCCGCCATACTCATGACAGTATTGCAACTGAGCTTGACAACATTCACCCATCCTATCATCCTACCCCACAAAATAACATCAACTGTCACGGATAATGGTTCTAATTTTGTCAAGGCCTTCAAAAAGTACCAGTCAATCGAGGAGGATGAGTCTGGGGATGACGAGGATGAGGTGACTTTTATGAACATTAATGATGTCTTGCAAAACAGTGTTGGTGATGATAATGATGATGATATTGTAGTAATTACTTTGCTGCTACATCAGAGATGTGCATCACACACCTTAAACCTTGTTTCATGTACTGATGTTGACAAGTGGGTACTGTCAGAACCAGAAACAAAAGCGATATACAGAAGTACTATGACCAAATGCACAGCCTTATGGAACAAGGCTAGCCCTTCAACTGTGGCTGCAGAAACTGTTGATGATGTCATCGCAAAGAAGCTGCTATGTCCCATGCACTTCGAGATGGAACTCGTTTTATGATGCCCTTGCTTAAATCTGTGAGATCCTATAGTTGAGCTGAACACCATGTCCTCCAAGTTAGGGTTGAAAGCCATCACAGAACGGGAGCATCAGTCCTTCAGGGAGTACTGTATGGTAATGAAACCACTAACAGCAGCCTTAGACATTCTTCAGGGAGAAGACAACTGTTTCCATGGCTCACTCCTACCCATGCTGTGGACATTGATATTCAAGACTCTGGACCATAAGAGTGGTCTACTAATCCTCGTTGATCTTCCAGAGGCAATTGTTACAGTAAAGAATTAGTATTTATCTTTAAATACACATCCATACATAATGAATAAAATATCATTTAAAATGAAATATATTTATAAACACACTCATCATGTGTAATGCTCTGTGTGTGTGTGTGTGTGTGTGTGTGTGTGTGTGTGTGGATAGTCAGGATAATATGTCCTCTGCATTATATATCATTGCAATCAAAACTAAATTTGCAGAGGTGCAGGAAAGCGAGAATACCATCTTTGTAGCTGTGACTCTGCCCAGGTTTAAACTATGTTGGCTGCGGACACCAGACAGGAAGGACAAGGTCAAGGCAATTCTGCTGGCAGAGTGCCGGAAAAGTGCTCAAGATGAAGACCAGCAAACAGGTGCTACCAGCACACTAACTCAGCCACAGAGGATGAGTTCTTTTCCTTTGAACATGAGGATGACACCTCTGCTACTGCCGAAAGTCAAGTTGAGGATTATTTAAAATCAGAAGCACAAGGGATGGACAGTCTTAATGGATTTCCACTAGTATAGAAAATTTCACTCAAATACAATGCAGCCAGTATTTAGCCTGGGGAACCTTGTCTTTACTCCAAAGAGGAACAGACTCTCTGACCAGAAGTTTGAAAAGCTTCTACTTTTAGGATACAATCACTGGTTTAAGGGCTAAGATGGTCACAGTAGATGACTGGGTTGGCTGGGTGGATGAATTAATTCATCCATGAATGGATGGATGAGTGTTAGTAGGAAAGAGTGTAAATATGGATGGTTGAATGAATGTTTAGGAGCTAAAGTTGTATTTGTCCAGGTAATTCATAGTTTCTTTTGTTTTTTAGGAAATACTTGAAGTATAGTTGTGTGACTGTTTGATTTATTTAATCTACACTGCAGAGAGTTAAAGCATTTCATAGTTAAACTGTTTACTTTTATTTTTAAAAAATATTTGAACAGCACTGTATTTACAGTGAGTTAAAAGTAATTGTTATATTGTTAAACTGTGTTTTTGTCATGAAAAAAATACTTGCCGTTTTTGTTGCCTTTTTAAATACAATTTAAAAAACTGTAATTTAAGTTAAAGTGAATCCTTAACATGCATCATTTTCTTTCAAATAAAAGCATATAGCCTATTTGTAAAATAATGATATTTAAGCTGGTTTAAATATAGTGATAAATAGAGCAATTTAAAGTTACGTTGCTGTTGTAACAGTGAGCATCCTTCCAGTACAGACGATCTTCGGCAGGGAGGAAGTATCACGTTCCTCTGTGACGTCACCGCACCGACCTCCGCCGCCCACGAGCCTCCTCGCATCGAGCACGAGACGTGAGTCCGTGCGGGGGTCCGCGGGTCCGCTCACGCTTCTTTCACAGAATAACAACAATAATCACATCAGCGTCACGTGACGGCGGCGCCACCTGACAGTGAAGGTAGGAAGCGGGACCAGAAGCTGTGGAGCTTCAGCACCACGGACAGCAGCGGGTGCACTATGCGTTCAAAGCCGCTGAGCTGATTCAGCTTCAGGTCCAAAGTCTCTGAAAAGCTGCAAATATGTGTTCAAAGTACACTTTAAAAATAAATCCGTAAACGAAGTGGTAAAAAAAATCTGGCAGCAAGAGAGCCAGAGAAAAAATACAGAAGAAAAACAGTGGAACACACACACACATACGTTTTTAAGCGTGTATTTTTTTTCTGTGATTGTAATTTAACAAAGATATGTCATTTATCTTTCCTTAATATATCCAATTTTCCTTTTAAGTAACAGCAAATATCTCCAAAATAATAAACAAAAAATGTTGAATTCACACACAAATTGTAAATAAACAAAAACACCTGATTTGTTAAAATACTATTTTTTGATGCGGATAGTATTTACAACTCTGGTCTGCTTGACATCAATACGTTTAAATGATTTGACTAGGCATTAGCTGTAATTCAACAAAATATAAATCTGCAAAGCAGTTATTAAATTAATATTAAATATTTCTTTATCAATCAGTAATACACATTTTTTCAGGTAACAGAAAATATCTGTTACATAATTAATGTTTCTGCTGATTTAATTACAGTAATAAATGATGTAGTTTCACAGTGAAACAATAAAAAATAACAAATTGTTTGTAAAAATAAAGATTTTTTTATGTGGACATTATTTACAGTTTTGGCTTGTGTTTTAAAGTTATCATATAAATTGATACTCATTGTCTATCCTACTAAGTTATTATTTGTAATTTATCACGACAGGGAACATCTGTAAAATAACCATTTCAAAAAAAATATTTTAAACATAAATAACGACAAATTTCTGTAAAACAATGACATTTTTCTGATTTAAATATAGTAAAACTGTGTAAATTGTAAAATAAATTAGTTACTGTTTGTAAAAACACAGACATTTGATGAGGACTTATTTATGCTTTTGACCTAATTATTTTTTATGGTATCCATAATTTTTCTTTCAAATAATAGCAAATATCTGTAATTTCTCTTTTTGCTGATTTTATTACAGTAACAAATAGACAAATTTTACAGTCAAAAATAGTAAAAGAACAAGTCACTATTTATAAAATTACATATTTTAATGTGTACATTGGTTATCGTTTTGGCTTGTTTTTATTTTTATTTTACAGTTATCATTAAATTAATACTATCTTCTTTCATTACCAAATATTCTGGATGTGAAAATAACAATAAACAAACTTGATTTTACTAAATAAACTGCGAGTTTGTGGTGTACCTAAAATGTCTGATTCTTAAAATATACACCTAATAATACCACTACTACTAAGATTAATAATAATAATTGTTTCTAGCAAATTAGCCTTTTAGCACATTGTCTATATTACATTTCACTTCACAAACTGAAAATATGAGTATATGACAAATACAACTTAAGTTTTACTTCTATAACACAAGCACAACCTAAATGCAACAAAAATCACATTATGCAAAAGAAAGTTAATATTTACAATTAAATTGACATAAATGCAGTAAAATAAACATTTTAAATGAAGAGTAGACAAAGCGTAACACACAATAAACATAATTAGAAAGTTAAGCTCAAAATATGACTCTTCAGATTATATTTATATTTTACTCTCCTATAAGTGCGAATAAAAAAAAATTGTATTGTGACCTGTCTAATTTTTGAAAGCCAAGAGACAAGAAGTAATTCCCAGCTGACTTGAAGGCACCATCACAGGAGCAGCTTGTTAGTGTTTGTCGCAACCTACTGGTGTAATAAAGCATCATAACACTAGCTCCAGCTAAATATTTAAATAGAAATAGATTAAATAAATAAATAAACAAGAAATAGAAAAAAATATATAAATTAAAAATAAATGAATCTCATGATTTTTAAAAAATAGAATATTTGGACACATTGAAACAAACAAAACTACGGAAGCCCTAAGCGGCCATGGTCCAACTAAGTTTTCTTCGCTCCGTTTCCTCGAGAAAACGAGATAATTCTCCAACAAACACACATATGAAAAATATCCATTGCTACAAACTTAAGAGGACAGACTTATTCCTAAATATATATTATTTTGTTTTTTAAACCTAAAATTTACAATGTGGCTTTTCAGGGATGTTATTTTTTAATTTTGGGGGTATTTTTAGTTAAATTGCCAGATTTTTTTTTTTTTTTTTTTTGATAAAATCTGCAGTTTGTGAAAACAACTAGTTTTATAATAAAGGTGGCTGCAGGTTCAGTTTCCTGCAAAACAACTGAGAGAAAATGCTAATGGAGCAAAAATGAGGCTTATGGGGTTTTACATTTAATAACCTCAACTCCAAACATAAAATAGCATATAAATTGATTTACTGGTGATGAAAGATCAGCTAAGCCATAAAGACTTTTTTATAAAGCTTGATAAACCTATGTGGACAGCTGAAGAGCTGAAATCAGGCCGTCATTCAGAGAACAGCTGCAGGAAAGCAGACACAGCTGCTGTACTGTACTCACTTCTCTTTCATTTAGTGAAACAGCTGAGAATTACAGCAGACTTTGTAGAAATTTTAACATCTAATAAATAGAATGACAAAATATATTATATTATATATTATATTCACTGCAAGTGTGGCAGAAAATGCAGAGGCAGAATGAGTTCACACAAAGAGTAACTGAGCAAACAGAAAACATCAACTTTTTATTGCAACACTTTTTAAAACTATAAAAACAACACTCAGAGACTGCATAGCTCCGCTAAGGAGCTTCAGTCCACCCCCAACACAATCTCCCAATTCACATATTTTGTATGGATAGATACAAATGTAATTACAGACAATTCAAATTTCCTAACGACAATGGGGTGTTCACCCCATCCGACCTAATGAACAGGTGCAGCGCCAGCAGCTCCTAACAGCCTCCCAGCTTCTTAGACAACAGGAGATAAGAATGCCGGCCCAACCGTGCCTATGTCACTCAGGAAGGAAAGAGAACTCTGCTATTGCGCTGTCTGTCGCGTGGACCCAAAATGTCATGTTGTCACACGGGGTTACCCCAAAAACAAGAGTGCCCTCTGGTGGCTTTTAGAGTATACCGCGCATTTAATTGTCTACCCAGTTACACTTACATTAAAAAAGATGTGATGAAAACGGTGATCCGGATCATTCCCAAAATTTCATAATTTCACACATTTCCTGAAAATCTCATCTCATGGGAATGACGATGGAGGGAGGGGATAGCAGGAGAGGTTGGGGTGGGGATGACGCTTTATTTAATTCATTAAAATTTAATTAAAAACTGCACAAAACTCCATCTGGTAAACATTTGACTGCTTCTGATCAGTGTGTCCTGTTGCACATCGTAGCTCAGTTTCTTTATGAAACAAAAAATCTATTGAAACAGCAAACAGCTTGTCGAACATGCTCACAAACGGCTGCAATGCAGCCAAGACAAGAAAAACTCCCTTGCTTCAGTTCGTTTTTGAACAGCGTCGTCCTGCCATAATATGACGGGATCTGCATGTCGGGGATTTCTTTCCTGTACCTGTACAGATGCACATAGTCCACCCCTCTTTGAGGATTCGAGGGGTCGGGCTTAAGGTGCAGTTTGGACCAAACTACTGTCTTATCCTGCATATCAGCCATGGGCTCCAGGCGACATGGTAGGATGACGTCATCACCTAATGCAGCTGTGATTGGTTGAACTGGACCAATAACCTGGCGCTCACCTGGAAACAGAAAGAGGATTAAAACTTCCCAAAATGGAGCAAAGTCTGCTGGGAAATCTGTCTGGATTTTGCAGTAAACCAGAGTTTTAAATCTAGTTTCTGTGGCTCCATCAACTAGGAGTTTGATGGAACGTTTTGAGGAACAAAATAGAAACCATCCAAGAAAAGTTTGATACATCAGATAAAAAAACAACAAAAAACTGTGATGCAGTGACAAACCAATGCATTACAAGGAGTTACAGAGTTACAAAGTGTGTCAGCTTCAAGTCCTTCTGCACGTCATTCCAGGTAGACGGGGCAGAAAATTTAAAAGCCTTTTTGCCCAGTTCAGTTCTGACTCTTGGGACCTGCAACTGTATGATGTCCTGAGAGCGCAGGCCATGTCGGTTGAGTTTTCTACACAGGTGTAAACACAAATATGTAGGCAGAAGTCCAAGAATAGATTTATGAATAAAAGTCAGCCAGTGAGAGAGTCTACAAGCATATAAAATGGACAATGTGCGACAGCATATAAGGAACAGTGATGCACATGATAGCCGCAACCAGTAATAAAACGCAAAGCACAGTGGTAGACAGTGTCCAATTTCTTTAAAAACTCATCAGGAGCGTTCATAAAAAGCACGTCTCCATAGTCCAACAAGGGTAAAAAAGTTGTGGTGATCAAATGTTTTCTGACTTGCAGTGAAAAACATGATTTCTTTCTAAAAAAGAAGCCCAGTTTCAGTTTCAGCCTAGAAACAAGTTTATCAATGTGCAGTTTAAAGGACAGGTTCTCATCAATCAGAAAGCCTAAGTATTTATAAGATGTGACCATTTCAATTTCAACCCCATGAACAGTCAACAACCTAGGAAGGTGAGATGGAAGCTGCTTGCCATTTGAAAATAGCATGATCTTTGATTTATCTGCATTCAGTCCTAGCTTGAGTTGAGTCAAACGGGACTGAACAGTATCAAAGGCTGACTGCAAGGACTCAAGGGATTTTAAAGCTGAAGAAGATGAACAATAAATTACTGTATCATCAGCATAAAAATAAGACACATCATTACACAAATTGTCACAAATATTATTTACATAAATTGTGAATAATAGTGGCCCTAATATGGAACCCTTGAGGCACACCCTTTAGAACAGGGAGGAAAGAGGAACAAGACCCAGTGGCCTGGACACACTGGGTTCTATCTGATAAATAATTAGAGAACCATTTTACAGCCTGGTTAGATAAGCCAGTCTTGTGGAGTCTGTCTGCCAGGATGACATGGTCGACTGTGTTAAATGCCTTTGACAAGTCTATAAAAAGAGCTGCACAATATTTTCGGCCATGTAGTGCCTCTATGATGTCGTTTACCACTTTAACAGCAGCAGTTATTGTACTGTGCTGTTTACGAAAACCTGATTGATAATGTGAGAGGAAACCATATGCATCTAAAAAGCATTTAAGTTGTTCACTGACCAAATTTTCTAAAACTTTGGAGAGAACACACAATTTAGAGATTGGCCTGTAGTTGTTAACTAAGGAAGGATCACCACCCTTCAGCAAATGAGAATCTCATTTTCAGAAAGAGTAAGATTAAAAATATGACACAGAGGTTCTGCAATAAAGTCCGCAGCTGACCTCAAAAAGAAAGGCTCGAGATTGTCAGGTCCGGCAGATTTACTTAAATCTAATTGCTGTAAAGCCCTATGCACCTCGGCTACATCAAAAGGTGTCAGATCAAATCCTGGAGCAATAGTAGGTGGTGATCGAGGACAAACCCCCTGCACATTAGACTGATGTGGATGTAAGGACTCGAACAGAGATCCTGAAGAACAAAGAATTAATTAAAATAATTAAGAATGGCTGATTTGCCAGCTAGAATATGTGCATCTTTTACTATGCAAGCAGGCAATTCATCTGTAGTTTCATTCCCAAATGAAGATTTGAATACTTTCCAAAATTTCTTAGGATCGTTTAGGCTACGAGTCGTTTTATCAACATAAAAATCAGACTTAGCCTTTTTAACTAGGGAAGTAAAGCGATTTCTGAGCTGCTTGAATATCAGCCAATCACCCTGGGATTTGGACTTTCTGGCCTTAGCCCAAGCATCATCTTTTGCTTTAAGGAGACTGAAGAGCTCCGGGGAGAACCAGGGATTGTTTCTACCCTTCACTCTAAATTTGCGGAGAGGGGCATGTTTATTTATAATAATACTAAAAGCATCATAAAAGTACTTCCAGGCCAGCTCAACATCATTAAAAAGTGTGATCCTGGACCAATCAAAGTGCCATAAATCATGGTGAAAGCCCTTCTCACAGAAATGTTTAAAATCACGTTTCAGAATAATACGTGGCCTTGATTTTGGGATCTTAGCTCGTCTGACAGCGGCTATAACACAATGATCACTCAGATCATTTGCAAAAATACCAATATCTGAATATTTATGAGGAGAATTTGTTAAAAATAAATCAAGAAGAGAAGATTTCTCTGGACATTTCTCTGGCGTGTTGACCCGCTAACTAATTGGGTTAAGTTATAAAAATCACACATGGATTTGAAACTATCACAAACAGGACATAACCAATCCCAATTCAGATCTCCTGTGAGAAGAATCTCACTAAAGTCTAAAGTTGAGAGCTGTTTATTCAATGATGATAAAGTCTCACTACTAGCAGAGGGCGGTCTATTGCAGCCTACGATGGTGAGAAAGTGGCCATTTAGAAGCTCCAACTTCAGAGCAAGAAATTCAAATTGACTGCTAAGGGAAAGAGATGACTGAACAGTAACATGAAATTTCTGTCTGACATATATTGCTATGCCACCACCCTTTCTGGGCCGGTCACAACGAAAAACATTGTAGCCTTTAATAGCAATGTCTTTGTCTGTGATGGATTTCTTGAGCCAAGTTTCAGATAAGACAAGAATGTCAGTATCAGTGGATTTAACCCAGATTTTAACGAGGTCAAGTTTTGGCAATAGACTTTTAACATTTAGGTGTATAACACGAAGCCCTGATCTAGAAAAGAGTATTTAAGTATTTTTTATTAGTTCTGCCAAATTTCAAGCACCAAAACTTATCAGCAGTGCCAATAAAGAAGGTTAACAAACACAACTGAGAGCATTTTAACTAATTTTTTTAATTAATATCTTATGAAAAACACAAATAAAACTAAAAAAATGTCTTAAACCTATTCAGTTTATTATTAGGGGTGTAACGATACATAGAACTAAACCATTCGGTAGAGGCACTTACGGTTCGGTACAGAGGTGTACTGTGGTACGAAGATTAAGACTATTAAGAATGGGAAATGCCGATGTACAGAATTGTTTTAATTGCGAACCTTGTAGTTACCACAGTTGTGGCGGACCTTCTCCATCTCACAGTTGCACAGTATTGCAGAACTAAAAACAAGTAAGAGTTTCCAGTGGAACACAGGATGTGACGGACCGTTTTTTCTCTTGCTGGCACTTCTAGAAAAAAAGTATGGCATTTATTATTTGTCATAACTCTGATTTTACTTGGCCTACTGTAACACTCACTCTGCAATAACTCACTCTGCCACAATTCACTCTGGAATAGTTCATGGTTGACCATCAAGATTCCCAACTTCAACAGACCACTGCAATCAGTCACAATCAGTCACCTTCTCAGCACTGGACCTCCTCACTGTCACTCACACACCTGAACCAATCACAAGCAGTCTCTCTCACACCTGGATTCCACCCCATTCCTTTGTTTGAAGCACCTGAGCTTCATTCAGACACACATCATTTGGACAACAGGATCACCTCACACTAATTTGGAAAGCCATTCACCTTCACAAGCCTGGAACCTGGAAATCACATCACCACATCAAAGACAGCCTTCTCCACTGGAACCATGATGGCAGACTGCTGAATGCGCTCAGCCTGGTTATTGAACACTGGTTAGGCTCCAAGGAATGGATTGGATGAATTGATCAATTGATGGCGAGCTACCTGCAAAAGAACTGGACCTTCTGTCAAAGATTTCCTCCTTGACACACCCCACTCATTGGCAGGCCTCAAGCCTCACCGCTTCCCCCCCTTTCCAATGGTGTGGTAGGATTTGATGACATTGTTATATATTGTTTAAATTGTTTACACTGATTGGGACTTGTTTCACCTTTCTTAAATGATGGACAGAAACACACTCCATTGAACTAAGAGCTGTTGTTGCTGTTGAAATGGAACCTAGCACAGAGTCACTTTAAGGTGAAACTGTTGATACAATAATTGATTTGTCTGACAGGTGAATGTTTTATTTTTCCGGATACTGATTTTTTGTTATTGTTTTGGTTTATTATTTTGGTCATTGTTTTATCTTGAACATTCAAGTATTTTCTGTTAATTGTTTAACTGTCTAATACAATACTGGTAACTTAATTTCTGTGTCCTGTGTTCATTAATTTTCCACACAGCTCCCAGAGCCGAACCTTTTTTTTAGCCTAGCCCTTAGACCACCTAACAGTAGCAAGTGCTACACTACCATCTTTATCTAGTATCTTTATCTTCACACACGCAGGCAGGTCTGGTCGTGACAAATCTGCGAACGGAACATCTGGAGGCTAAATCCACGGCAAATATCACCAGTTTAAACTGGAACACCGGCCGCCAGGGGCGTGTCGGTCCACTTAGATAAAGACGATGTCGCCGAAAAACGTCAACATTACTTGTTAATAAAGTCTATATCATGTCAGTATCATCTACAGACAGCAAAACCAAACGCGCTGGTCAAAATAAAATACATATTTTTCAGTACAGTGAGGGGACTCGAACCGATGTGATCCAGAGGAATAAAACATAAGTCGTATGTTTAACCTGTTGTGCCACCGACTGACATAACACACGCTTTGCTTCATGCGTCTAGATGTCCTTCATTCTGACAGGAGTTCAACATCTCCTGATTATCCAGGACACACGCCCAGATCAACTGGTGATATCACAAGTTAACATGGACAGCAGAGTCAGCGCCAGACAAAATTCAATTGGGGGGACATTAAGAAAACTGCGGGGGGCACAAGTTTGGGGGGTCGGGGGCACAACGTAAAGCGCATTGCTGTGGTAAAACCGACTTCTTCCCATCTGCGTTCGACTAGTTCTGCCTGACACCAGGTCCCAGATGTGTGGCACAAAAGAACTGAATTTGAAATTTGAAATCTTCCACTCAAACTTATTAATCAATCAGAGACCAAAGCCTATCTATAATTCATTTGAAAGTCTTAGTCTTAGCCTCACACACTTGAACTGGAAAACACAGAAACCAGTTCTGCTAGTTGTTGTATATCGGCCACCAGCCCCTTACTCTGAGTTTCTGTCTGAATTCTCAGAGTTCTTAGCTGATTTAGTGCTCAGTACAGATAAAGTCATTATAGTGGGAGACTTTAATATTCATGTAGATGATGAGAATGACAGCCTCAACTCTGCATTTAGTGCACTGTTAGACTCAGTTGGTTTTTCTGAAAACGTTAATAAACAACTCACTGTTTTAATCATACCCTTGATCTTGTTTTGACATATGGCATAGAAATTGAACATGTTATTGTTTTCACCAAAATTCAGTTTTGTCCGATCATTTTTTATTAACTATGGAGGATTTTTTTTTATTAACTATGGAGCACTTACCAAAAAGTTCCATTACAGCAGATGTTTATCTGATACTGCAGTAGCTAAATTTAAGGAAATGATTCCATCATTATTGACCTCATTGCCATATGCCAACACAATAGAGAGCAGCTCCTCTAGTGTTAGTCCCACACAGGTGGACAATCTGGTTGATGGTACTGCAATTTTACTGCGAACATCACTTGATACTGTTGCCCCTCTGAAAAAGAAGACAAATTATAATTAAAGCTGCAAGCAGCGTCGGACGCTCCAATGCCTGCGCACCACGTGTTCCATTGTACAATGATAAGCTTTTTTGTTCAAAATGGCCGCCATGCCACGCCCACACCGTGTGACGCAGATCCTCCAGGATCAAAGGTTTAATAACTTTTGATCCTGGAGGGGTGTAGATGCCACAAAGCAAATTTGGTGAAGATCGAGTAAAAATCCTGGGAGGACTTCGTTAAATTCCAGTGCCTGTACACCACATGTTCTATGTGGCGCCATGGAGCTTTTTTGTTCAAAATGAGGATTTGTGTGGATTTGGTGATTTTACGTGGATGCCTTCACCTCCAAAACCTGTTTCATTCCATATGGCGATTTTGTTCAAAATGGCCGCCATGCCACGCCCACACCGTGTGACGCAACCACAAGATTTTAATAACTTTTCATCCTGGAGGGGTTTAGATGCAACACACCGAATTTGGTGAAGATGGGACAAAAATCCTGGGAGGAGTTCGTTAAATTCCAATGCCTGTGCACCACGTGTCCCAGGGGGCGCCGTTAAGCTTTTTTGTTCAAAATGGTCGCCATGCCACGCCCACACCCACACCGTGTGACGCAGCCACAAGATTTTAATAAATTTTCATCCTAGAGGGGTCTAGATGCCACACAGTGAATTTGGTGAAGATCGGCCAAAAATCCTGCAGGGTTTCCCCCAGTGCTTTATAAGCCTGGCGGGTCGCCAGGCTTTCCTTGCCCCCCCGCCAGGCTAAGCGTCACTGGTATATTTATTATAAATAGTTTTTTTGTGCACCAAAACAGTGATAGCAAAGACGATGTACAGAGCTTCTGATGATACGATTGAAAGCGCAATGGCGATATTTTATGGTCGATACGTGAACTTATGTCGGAAGTCGGAGGAGCACTATAGGAGACGATGAGCCGCTTGTTCACCTCCAGGCCAAGGGGAGTTCATCCCTGGCGAGCCGACCGAGCCGCGGTTCGATGATGAGGCAGAGCCAGTGGAGTTAGCACGGATGTTAGCACGTCGTCGGAGAAGCCTTCTGCGAGCCGCGATGGTAAACATCGAACTAGTGGATTTAATCCAAAATGGTTAGCTGACCCTAAATTTAGCGGATGGCTCTACCAGACCGAGTATGGTAAACCCAGATGGATTGATGCACTAATCCAACCCGGTCACACAGCACAGCAGACCTGTTCAGCCTCTGAGTTGCCTGGTTTTACCCCTTGGTCATGTTTGCATTTTTTTATTTATGTTAATTTATTTTACTTTTAAATGTGACCAGCAATGGCTTGTTTAAAGATTCACTAGGATTTAACTTAAGTGAAAACAATTGATATTATTTATTTTAATTGTATTTTTTGTGTTTGTTAAAACCGTATTTCAAGATCGTGCTTTTTTGTCACTCTACATTTAAATATTGTTAATAAATGGCTTGTAATAACACATAATAGTCAGAATTTTAAAATTCTTGCCAACTTTTAACTTTTTTTTTTTTAATGAAAACACAGTGGGCGACCGGTGGGCTTCTCTACCACCGGGCTTAGCAAGTTTTCTGGGGGAAACCCTGTCCTGGGAGGAGTTCGTTAAATTCCAATGCCTGCGCACCACGTGTTCAAGGGGGCGTCGTTAAGCCTTTTTTGTTCAAAATGGCCGCCATGCCACGCCCACACTGTGTGACGCAGCCACAAGATTTTAATAACTTTTCATCCTAGAGGGGTCTAGATGCCACACAGCGAATTTGATGAAAATTGGATAAAAATCCTGGGAGGAGTTTGTTAAATTCCAATGCCTGCGCACCACATGCTGTAGGGGGCGCTGTTGAGCTTTTTTTGAAATTTCAACAGCAGGAATTTTTTTGTCTTGGGCTACTGTACCTGTGTACCAAATTTCATGAGTTTACGTGAAACTAGCCGCATTAACTCCACTAAAGCCCAATTTTCAAGGTGGTGCTATTGAGTCAATTTGCCATTCATATGTGTAATTCCCCCAAAATATCAAAATTTTCACCAGTCCTGATGTGTGTGCCAAATTTGGGGAGTTTTTGAGCATGTTTAGGGGGTCAAATTGGGGTTCAAAGTGGCATAAGAAAAAGAAACCGCCAAACAAACAAACCGCCAAACTGCCAAAGAAACACTACAGGAACAATAGGGTCCAACGCACTGTAGTGCTCGGGCCCTAAGTACATACAGTTCAAATGTGTTACCGAGAATGCGACGTGTCTCTTGTCTTGTGTCTGTGTTATACTTTGAGCTTTGTATGCATAAACAATAAGGAGTGGTGCGTATTATTTAATATGAGGATATGGATTGCAAATGCTTATGAACTGAAGGCCAAGAATGAACAGACAAGTGGTGAATGAAACCAAAAAACGTTCAAACAAACCCCTTAATGAAATAAAATCCCCACAGTGCTGTCTCCACGTTTAATAAAAAAAACCTTTAACTTATTCAAAATTATATGAAATCCCTGAAACTATGAAATTCCTGTGAAAGTATTTTAAATTATTAAACCCACCCAATGAATTTTTAAATAGATATGAAAACAGATATTTTCATATCTATTTTCTTAGATATGAAAATATCCCTAACCCTAACCCTATGACAACTCAGGGCAGAAGCCCCCCACCCTAAGGAAACGTAAGTAAACCAAAAACCAAAGCTAAAGAAACAGAAAACCTGAAAACCTCTCCAAAACCGTCCCGAGAAGCAGCTGAACGCTAGTGATTTAGCGCTAGCGACGGACCTAGCAGCACCACAAGGTCCCTCCAAAGGGACAAATAAACCCCATGCTGGTGAAAAATCCACTGTGAAATAGTGAACAATGTGTGCCAAGCAACGTTTCTACCCCAGAGTGGGTCTTCATCAGGCACAGAGCAAGATCTGCTAATAGTGAGCTAACACCTGAGTTTCAGATACCACATCCTTCCTCACCAGAAGTCAGACGGCTCACGGAGCCGAGAAGAACAGGAAATAGAGAAATAAGTTTTCCACGGGTGTATTTTAATTAGGGCCCGAGCACTACAGTGCGTAGGACCCTATTGTTCCTCTAGTGTTTCTTTGGCAGTTTCTTTTTCTTACGCCACTTTGAACCTCAATTTGACCCTCTAAACATGCTCAAAAACTCCCCAAATTTGGCACACACATCAGGACTGGTGAAAAATTTAATATTTTGGGGGAATTACACATATGAATGGCAAAATGACTCAATAGCGCCACCTAGAAAATTGTGCTTTAGTGGAGTTAATGCGGCTAGTTTCACGTAAACTCATGAAATTTGGTACACACGTACAGTAGCCCGAGACAAAAACATTCCAGATTTTAAAATTTCAAAAAAGGCTCAACGGCGCCCCCTAGAGCACGTGGGGTGCAGGCATTGGAATTTTCGAACTGGATTTTCACCAAATTCGCTGTGTGGCATCTACACCCATCCAGGATCAAAAGTTATTAAAATCTTGTGACTGCGTCACACGGTGTGGGCGTGGCATGGCGGCCATTTTGAACAAAAAAGCTCAGCCGCGCCCCCTGGAACACGTGGTGCGCAGGCATTGGAATTTAACGAACTCCTCCCAGGATTTTTGTCCCATCTTCACCAAATTGGCTGTGTGGCATCTAGACCCCACCAGCATGAAAACATATTAAAATCTCGTGAATACGTCACACGGTGTGGGCATGGCATGGCGGCCATTTTGAACAAAACAGCTCAACATTGTACAATGGAACACGTGCACAGGTATTAAAATTTAACGAACTCCTCCCAGGATTTTTATCAGATTTTCACCAAATTTGATGTGTGGCATCTAGACCCATCCAGGATGAAAAGTTATTAAAATCTCGTGGATACGTCACACGGTGTGGGCGTGGCATGGCGGCCATCTTGAAAAAAATCACCATGTGGAACAAAATTGGTTTTGGAGGTGAAGGGATCCATGTAATATCACCAAATCCACACAAATCCTCATTAATGTCAAGACCTAATATTTAATATACAATTCAGGAATGGACGTGGTCAAACGGCTCCACAGCGCCCCCTACAAATATTCAAATACTTATATAAAATCACTGTTTTATCCTACAAATATGAAATTTGGTACATACATATAGTACCCCAAGACAAACAGATTTGCACAGTCGAAATTCCAATCGGCTCTACGGCGCCCCCTAGACAAGGTCGGGTGGAGAAGAGTGCGGTGAGGAGCGAGGGCCTGTCCGACGCTGCTTGCAGCTTTAATTAGGGCCCAAAGCACTACAGTGCGTAGGACCCTATTGTTCTTCTAGTTTTTCTTACGCCACTTTGAACCTCAATTTGACCCCCTAAACATGCTCAAAAACTCACCAAATTTGGCACACACATCAGGACTGGTAAAAAATTTGATATTTTGGTGGAATTACACATATGAATGGCAAAATGACTCAATAGCGCCACCTAGAAAATTGTGCTTTCGTGGAGTTAATACGGCTAGTTTCACATAAACTCATGAAATTTGGTACACAGGTACAGTAGCCCGAGAAAAAAATTTTCCTGCTTTTAAAATTTCAAAAAAAGCTCAACGGTGCCCCCAAGACAACGCTGTGCGAAAGGCATTGGAATTTAACGAACTCCTCCCAGGATTTTTGTCGTATCTTGACCAAATTCGTTGTGTGGCATCTAGACCCCGCCAAGATGAAAAGTTATTAAAATCTTGTGGCTGCGTCACATGGTGTGGGCATGGCATGGCGGCCATTTTGAACAAAAAAGCTCCATGCCGCCCCATAGAACACGTGGTGCACAGGCATTGGAATTTAACGGACTCCTCCCAGGATTTTTGTCCTATCTTCACCAAATTCGCTTCATCGCATCTACACCCCTCCAGGATGAAAAGTTATTAAAATCTTGTGGCTGCGTCACACAGTGTGGGCGTGGCATGGCGGCCATTTTTAACAAAAAATCTCAACAACGTCCCCTACGGAATACATTTTAGGACATCCTCAGGTGTCAGACGAAGGTGTCAGTTCTCAGATGAAAAAGCATCAGTTCTCAGGAAAACCTCCGTCGAGTGTCAGACCTCAGACGAAACGGCTTCAGATGAAACTCCTTCAGACGAAACTCCATCAGACAAAACGGCTTCAGACGAAACTCCGTCAGACGAAACGGCTTCAGATGAAACTCCTTCAGACGAAACTCCGTCAGACAAAACGGCTTCAGACGAAACTCCGTCAGACGAAACTCCGTCAGACGAAACGGCTTCAGACGAACTCCGTCAGACAAAACGGCTTCAGACAAAACTCCCTCAGATGAAATTGTCTCAGACGAAAAGGCCTCAGCTGAAACTGTCAGACAAAACGGCTGTATTTATTAAATTTTTTTCTTTTATTTTGTCTTTATTATTTATTATTATTTATTTATTTATTTTATTTTTTTATTTTTTTATTTTTTTGGGGGGGGGGGCATGAAACGTCATCAAGATGCGACCACAACAACCCTGGCGCGGTGTTCCAGTTTAACTGGCGATCCAGGTTAACTGGCGATACTTGCTGTTCCAGATGTTTCGTTCGCAGATTCGTCACGAGCAGACCAGCCTGCATGTGTGAAGATAAAGATAATAGATAAAGACACGTCGCCGAAAAACGTCAACATCACTTGTTAATAAAGTCAGTATCATCTACAGACAGCAAAATCAAACGGGCTGGCCAAAATAAAAAACATAATTTTCGCTACGGTGAGAGGATTCGAACCGATGCGATCCAGACGTATAAAATACGAGACGAGTATCTAACTCACTGTGCCAGCGAGTGACACGACAATCAGCCTGTTTCACCTGTACAGATCGTTTTCATTCTGCCAGGTGTTCAACACCTGATGATCATCCATGAAACACGCCCATGTTAACTGGGGATAGTCACAAGTTAACATGGGCAGCCTGTTTAATGACGACACACTAAACTGATTATTGTCGGATCAAACAAACCCACAACACAGAAGCTCGTCCTCTGCTGTGTTGTGTGTTGGTCTGTGGATTCACTGAAACAGATCTACAGCACAACTTCGAGCTTAAATCGGGTTTGTTCACCGAAACACACACAGGACAAACAGCAGCCTCCCTCCATAACAACACACAGCATAGCATCAGTTTGATTTAATGAAATACATCGGAACAAACGGAGGTCACATCGTCAAAACTACTCACTGAGAAAACACTGAACACACCTTCAGTCCTCCACATCCTAATCTGTTATTCAGACAATGTTAACCGCTATTAATATAACAAAAAAATGAGGGAAGGGGATTCGAACTCTAGTCAAAAAATATAAAAATATTTACGTGACAGTCGCTCTGCATAGTGAGCCACAGGTGACTACTGGATGTGTTCAACTACGATCACATGTGAACCTGACAGCCACAGATCGTCCTGTTGGACACTGAAGGGATTGTGCTGCCATATTTACATGTGGGCCAAGATGGATTAAAAACGTGTCATTAAATTAAATACTCTCAGTCCATACGGTTCACTCTCCGACCACACACCTTCAGATGTGTAAACTTGTAGCTCAAACTCTGTCTGTGTCTCTCAAACTCCACTCTCATCACAAACCAAAAGTAGAAACAGTTCTAGATATACTTTGTCATCCAGTTACCTTGCAAACTGTAATGTTTTACAGCTGTCAGTACATGGATAATCAGAATCATTGTAGCAGGCCTTTTTTAAAGGGATCGTTTTGCTATACATATAAATATGGCAGCACGATCCCTTCAGTGTCAAACAGGACGATCTGTTGCTCACATTCACATGTGATCGTAGTTGAAAACATCCAGTAGTCATTTATAGCTCACTATGCAGAGCGACTGTCACGTAATTATATTTTTATATTTTTTGACTAGAGTTCGAATCCCCTTCCCTCCTTTCTTTGTTATATTTTTAGCGGTTAACATCGTGTGAATAACAGGTTAGGATGTGGAGGACCTAACGTGTGTTTAGTGTTTCCTCAGTGAGTAGTTTTGACGATGTGACCTCCGTTTGTTCCGATGTATTTTGTTAAATCAAACTGACGCTGTGCTGCGTGTTGTTATGGAGGGAGGCTGCTGTTTGTCCTGTGTTTGTATCGGTGAACAAGCCCGATTTAATCTTGAAGTTGTGCTGTAGATGTGTTCCAGTGAATCCACAGACCAACACACAACACAGCAGAGGACGAGCTTCTGAGTTGTGGGTTTGTTTGATCCGACAATAATCGGTTTTGTGTCTCGTTATTAAACAGGCTGCCCATGTTAACTTGTGACTATCCCCGGTTAACATGGGCGTGTTTCCTGGATGATCATCAGGTGTTGAACACCTGGCAGACTGAAAACGATCTGTACAGGTGAAACAGGCTGATTGTCGTGTCACTCGCTGGCACAGTGAGTTAGATACTTGTAACTGTCCATGTGACAGTTATTTCTAAGATGTCTTATTTCACGTTTGTTACAATACTCGTCTCGTATTTTATACGTCTGGATCGCATCGGTTCGAATCCTCTCACCGTAGCGAAAATTATGTTTTTTATTTTGGCCAGCCCGTTTGATTTTGCTGTCTGTAGATGATACTGACTTCATTAACAAGTGATGTTGACGTTTTTCGGCGACGTGTCTTTATCTATTATCTTTATCTTCACACATGCAGGCTGGTCTGCTCGTGACGAATCTGCGAACGAAACATCTGGAACAGCAAGTATCGCCAGTTAACCTGGATCGCCAGTTAAACTGGAACACCGCACCAGGGTTGTTGTGGTCGCATCTTGATGACGTTTCATGCCCCCCCCCCCAAAAAAATAAATAAATAAATAAAATAAAATAAATAAATAAATAATAATAAATAATAAAGACAAAATAAAAGAAAAAAAATTTAATAAATACAGCCGTTTTGTCTGACAGTTTCAGCTGAGGGAGTTTCGTCTGAAGCCGTTTCGTCTGAAGCCGTTTCGTCTGATGGAGTTTTGTCTGACGGAGTTTCGTCTAAAGGAGTTTCATCTGAAGCCGTTTTGTCTGACGGAGTTTCGTCTGACGGAGTTTCGTCTGAAGGAGTTTCGTCTGAGGTCTGACACTCGACGGAGGTTTTCCTGAGAACTGATGCTTTTTCATCTGAGAACTGACACCTTCGTCTGACACCTGAGGATGTCCTAAAATGTATTCCGTAGTCCCCAAGAGAGCGCTGTGCAAAGGCATTGGAATTTATCGAACTCCTCCCAGGATTTTTATCCCATCTTCACCAAATTTACTGTGTGTCATCTAGACCCCTCCAGGATGAAAAGTTATTAAAATTTTGTGGCTGCGTCACACGGTGTGGGCGTGGCATGGCGGCCATTTTGAACAAAAAAGCTCCATGGCGCCCCATAGAACACATGGTGAGCAGGCATTGGAATTTAACGAACTCCTCCCAGGATTTTTACCCGATCTTCACCAAATTTTCTCTGTGGCATCTAAACCCCTCCCGGATCAAAAGTTATTAAAATCTTGTCGCTGGGTCACACGGTGTGGGCGTGGCATGGCGGCCATTTTAAACAAAAAAGCTTATCATTGTACAATGGAACACGTGGTGCACAGGCATTGGAATTGGAACTCTGCACACTTTTTTTTTAGATTTTAGGGTCTGTGTGACATCAAATTTCATATGATGTGTCTGTAATGTGGCGACGAGAAATAATCCAGTGCTTGAACATCTCCTTCTTTGATTGTATTCTTGGCTCTATGTTTGTACAGTACTGCAAATGTGCACCATCAACTATATTCAGCTATACACACTTTTCAGCTTTCGATATAGTCTATCAGTGTTTCGGATATAGCTGGTTTATTCAAGCGGGACATGACTTTTACATGTGCAAAACAATCTTGCAAAACTAGTGCGATATTGTGGGGTTGTGTATAAAAAACACCACACATTGGACACATTTTAGGTAATTTTATAGTGTTAAAATAACATCTGAATCAGGTAGAGTTCGGGTTAAGGTCACACTGAATGCAAATGATACCAGGCTGATAAAACTTGTGTATCTTCCAGCTGGTTCTGTCATCCTGGAGAGTCCAGTTCTTCCAGTGATGGAGGGTGAAGCTGTGACTCTTCGCTGCAGTAACAAGACAACCTCCTCCTCCAATCTAACAGCTGATTTCTACAAAGACGAGCTTCTGATCGGGAGCAGCTCTACAGGAAACTTTACCATTGAAAGTGTTTTGTAAGTCTGATGAAGGACTCTACAAGTGCAGCGTCTCCAGAGGTGGAAACTCACCAAACAGCTTCCTGACAGTCAAAGGTTAGCTGCAACTTTAAGTTGTATTTTCTCAAACAGCTTTATTAGGGCCCGAGCACCAACGGTGCGTAGGACCCTATTGGAACTGTATTCGTTTTTATTATTTTTCTCTGGATAGAAGAGTCGCATTTTTGAGGGCCTAAACGTGCTCAAAAACTCATGAAAATTTGCACACACATCAAAAGTGGTGAAAAATTTTATATTTTATGGGAGTTGTGCATGTGTGTGGTAAAATGGCTCTATAGCGCCACCTTGAAAATTGGAAAAAGCCAGTTTGACCACAAGGCTTTTACCTACAGCCACAAAATTTGGTAGGCATATGTAGCACATCAGACTGAGCAAAAAAGTCAGTGACAGCCATAATCTAAAGTGTACAGGAAGTCCGCCATTTTGCTTTATATTTCTGATTTTGCTCATATTCAAGAGCTATAACCGCACATAGCGTAAGTCCAAGACAGCTGAAATTTGGTCAGCATATACAACAGGCCTTTGTGAATAAAAGTTATCAAAATGCTCCGCAAAAGTCTGAGGGCGTGGGCGTGGTGGCCTCCTGAAGTTTGATGTTTCGCCATAAAAATTTAAGTGCCGTCAAAATACCCTTATAGGCTCCAATCTGCCTCAGACTTTAGTTGTTTGATCAGAGTCCTGCCCTGATCACATCCATATGACAATATCTACCCACAGTCATAGCGCTACCTTTTGGCAACAGGAAATGATATGCTTTACATTTTAATGTCCAATTATTAGCCGCTTGACCATATTCACCTGAAATGTGGGGACATAAACCTCAAGACGTTGAGGACGATTCATGGAGAAAACTGTGACTGGTCGTCAAACGGCGTGTCTGTGGCGGGGTGGCGAAGTTCGATTGCCATGACTACTAAAGTGTTTATATCTCAGCTGCACATGATCCGATCTGCCCCAAATTTCATATTCTGGACAAGAGTTTGAGTATGAACACATCCACATTTTAAAATTTAGTCATAGTCATAGCGTCACCTAGTGGTAACAGGAAGTTATAGGCGGGACATTTGCACTTTCCATTGCTCCAAACTTAGTGATATAATCCTCAAATTTGGCCAGTATATACAATAGGCTTTAATGATGAAAAGTTTACAAAATCTTCCACAAAAGTGAAATGGTGCAGCCGCGGCACCCCTCTGAACTTTGAGTCATGTCAATCTGAAATATGTCTCTCTGCAGCTGCTTTCTCTCTCTCCCCCTGCTGCTTCACCCCTCCCCCTTCCAAAACAAACAGACACAGGTACACACACACACACACACACACACAAGCTGTGTCTCAATTCAGGGGCTGCATCCTTTTAGGCTGCATTATTCGGCCGCATACGTCACAGCGGTGCGACTAGGCTGTCCCATTTCGTAAAAACTCGAAGACTCCTTCAAATGCGGCCGACGAATGCGTCTTTCTTTTCCACAAATTTGAGGGATGCATCGATGTATCCTTCGTAGCCCCAAATATCCCAAGATTCATTGCGCACCGCTGACAGTTCGATCAACAGCTGGAGTTGTAACTGCTCACACCTGATGGAGAAGATGGATTCATCAGCGGCGGAGGATTATAGTTTTAAATATTAGTATTGTGTTACAGTTCACTCCGATAGTACAAGTGTTGAACACATTAAAATTTGTTTTAAAAAACAATTAAGTTACGTTATTGATGTGAGCCGCTGCAGTTTAAAGCGTTTACTTTCCAGTTGGCCAGCTTCAGTGTTTAAGTTATATTTTACCGACACTATGGTGATTTTTTCTGACTGTGGCCACCACGAAAACGACTTATTCATTCATAAATATTCACATATTGATTCCTTATTTAAATTACTATATAAAGAAGAAGTAAAATGGTTACTAGGTTACTTAATCCTACTGGAGCTTCTATTGGTAGTAATTCTCTCTGTAGACCAGTGTTTCACACTGATCGCTGCCCTTTACCTTTTCGGGCTCGGGCCCTAATTAAAGCTGCAAGCAGTGTCGAACGGGCCCTCGCTCCCCCCCGCACTGCTGCTGTAGAGACGATCGGAGTCTCTGAAGCACGCAATTGTATTTGTCTCATCCTGCTCTGCACATGTACCAAATTTCAGGTCTGTAGGACAAACGGGGGATATGATATGAATGTTTGAAATCTCTAGGGGGCGTTGAGGAGCTGTTTGGCCACACCCAAATAGCCTGTCATCAAGCATATCAAGTTTCATTCACATCTTATCATGTACAGTGAAGTTATGAGCATTTCACACTTCATGGCCACACAGTCAAAATGGCCGCCGTGTCACGCCCACACCGTGTGACGCAGCCACGAGATTTTAATAACTTTTCATCCTGAAGGGGTCAATATGCCACACAGCCAATTTCATCAAGATGGCATAAAAATCCTGGGAAGAGTTTGTGAAATTCCAATGTCTCCACACGACATTGTCTAGGGGGTACCGGAGAGCCGATTGGAATGTCGACTGTGCAAATCTGTTGGCCTTGGGATACTATATGTGTGTACCAAATTTCATGTGTGTGCGATAAAGCAGTGATTTTATATGAGTATTTGAATATTTGTAGGGGGCGCTGTGGAGTCGTTTGACCATGTCCATTCCTGAATTGTATATCAAACCTTAGCGTTTGAGATTGATGAGGATTTGTGTAGATCTGGTGACTTTACGTGGATCCCATCACCTCCAAAACTCATTTCGTTCCACATGGCAAATTTGTTCAAAATGGCTGCCGTGCCACAACTACACTGTGTGACGCAGCCACAAGATTTTAATAACTTTTCATCCTGCCTGGGTCTAGATGCCACACAGAAAATTTGGTGAATATGGGACAAAAATCCTGGGAGGAGTTCGTTAAATTCCAATGTCTCCACACGATATTGTCTAGGGGGCGCTGTGGAGCTGATTGGAATTTCAAGTGTACAGATCTGTTTGTCTGAGGATACTGTATGTGTGTAACAAATTTCATGTTTGTAGGACAAAGGAGTGATTTTATATGAAGATTTTAATATTTGTAGGGGGCGCTGTGGAGCCGTTTGACCACGGCCATTTCTAGTTTGTACATCAAACGTTAGTTTTTGAGATTTGTGAGGATTTGTGTGGAATTGGTGATATTACATGGATCCCTTCACCTCTGAAACCCATTTCGTTCCATATGGCAAAATTGCTCAAAATGGCCCCCCTGCCACGCCCACATCGTGTGACGCAGCCACAAGATTTTAATAACTTTTCATCCTGGAGGGGTCTAGATGCCACACAGCGAATTTGGTGAAGGTCGGATAAAAATCCTGGGAGGAGTTCGTTAAATTCCAATGCCCGCGCACCACATTTTCTAGGGGGCGCCGCTGAGCTTTTTTGAAATTTCAAAAGCAGGAATGTTTTGTTTTACATGTGTACCAAATTCCATAGCTGTACATGAAACTAGCTGTATTAACTCCACTAAAGCCCAATTTTCAAGGTGGCGCTATTGAGTCATTTTGCCATTCATATGTGTAATTTCTCCAAAATATCAAATTTTTTGCCAGTCCTGATACGTGTACAAAATTTGGGGAGTTTTTGAGCATGTTTAGGGGGTCAAATTGGGGTTCAAAGTGGCGTAAGAAAAAGAAACCGCCAAAGAAAGAAAGAAACCCAGCAGGAACAATAGGGCCTTTGCACTGCAAGGCAAAGGCGGCGTTCAGTGTTTCACACTGACCGCTTGCCTTTGCCTTTTCGTGCTCGGGCCCTAATAATAAAGAAACCGCCAAAGAAAGAAAGAAACGCAGCAGGAACAATAGGGCCTTTGCCCTGCAAGGCAAAGGCAGCGTTCAATGTTTCACACTGATCGCTGCCCTTTGCACTTTCGTGCTCGGGCCCTAATTAAAGCTGAAAGCAGCGTCGGATGGGCCCTCGCACACCCATGCCTGTCGGCATGTGGTGCACATGGAGATGTAGTGTATGTCAGGGTGTGGCAGAAATTTTGAGGTGTTGAGATTATATCAGAAATAAGGATTATATTAGAAATTTCTAGGGGTGCTGTGGAGACTTTTTGAAAGTCTAAGTATGCAAATGTGTTCGTCTCATCCTGCTCTGAACATGTACCAAATTTCATGTCTGTAGGACAAACCACTGATTTTATATGAATTTTTGAAATTTCTAGGGGGTGCTGTGGAGCTGTTTGGCTGTGTCCAGATGTTGAGGGATAGCCTGTCATCAAGAATATAAAGTTTCATTCACATTTGATATTGTACAGTCAAGTTATGAACATTTCACAGTTCATGGCCACAGGCTCAAAATGGCCGCCCTGTCACGCCCACACCGTGTGACGCTGCCACGAGATCTTAATAACTTTCCATCCTGGAGGGGTCTAGAAGCCACACAGTGAATTTGGTGAAGATGGGACAAAAATCCTGGGATGAGTTTGTTAAATTCCAATGCCTCCAAATCACCTTGTCTCGGGGGCGCCGTGGAGCCGATTGCAATCCAGAGTGTGCAAATGTGTTGGTCTTGGGATACTGTACGTGTGTACTAGATTTCATGTTTGTACGATAAAGCAGTGATTTTATATGAGTATTTGAATATTTGTAGGGGGCGCTGGGGAGCTGTTTGACCACGCCCACTCCTGAATTGTATATTGAACATTAGGTTTTGAGATTAATGAGCATTTTTGTGGATTTGGTGATATTACGTGGATCCCTTCACCTCCAAAACTCATTTCGTTGCACTTCGCGATTTTGTTCAAAATGGCCCCCCTGCCACGCCCACATCGTGTGACGTAGCCACGAGATTTTAATAACTTTTCATGCTTGATGAGTTTAGATGCCACACAGTGAATTTGGTGAAGATCAGACAAAAATCCTGGGAGGAGTTCGTTAAATTCCAATGCCTGCGCACAACATGCTGTAGGGGGCGCTGTTGAGCTTTTTTGAAATTTTAAAACCGAGAATGTTTTTGTCTCGGGCTACTGTACCTGTGTACCAAATTTCATGAGTTTACGTGAAACTAGCTGTATTAACTCCATTAAAGCCCAATTTTCAAGGTGGCGCTATTGAGTCATTTTGCCATTCATATGTGTAATTCCCCCAAAATATCAAATTTTTCATCAGTCCTGATGTGTGTGCAAAATTTGGTGAGTTTTTGAGCATGTTTAGGGGGTCAAATTGAGGTTCAAAGTGGCGTAAGAAAAAGAAACCGCCATCCCCCCAAAGAAACACTACAGGAAAAATAGGGTCCTACGCACTGTAGTGCTTCGGGCCCTAATTAGAGCTGCAAGCAGCGTCGAACAGGCCCTCGCTCCCCCCCGCACCGCCGCTGTGGAGACGATCGGAATATGTAAAGCACACAGTTGTGTTCGTGTCATCCTGCTCTGCACATGTACCAAATTTCATGTCTGTCGGACAAAGCAGTGATACGATATGAATTTTTGAAATTTCTAGGGGGCACTGTGGAGCCGTTTAATTGCCTCCAAGTGTTGAGGGATAGCCTGTCATCAAGCATGTCAAGTTTCATTCACATCTTATGATGTACAGTGAAGTTATGAGCATTTAACACTTCATGGTCACACGCTCAAAATGGCCGCCCTTCCACGCCCACACTGTGTGACGCAGCCACAAGATTTTAATAACTTTTCATCCTGGAGGGGTCTAGATGCCACACAGCGAATTTGGTGAAGAAGGGACAGAAGTCCTGGCAGGAGTTCGTTAAATTCCAATGCCTGCGCACCACGTGTTCTATGGGGCGCCATGGAGCTTTTTTGTTCAAAATGGCCGCCATGCCACGCCCACACCGTGTGACGCAGCCACAAGATTTTAATAACTTTTCATCCTGGATGGGTGTAGATGCCACACAGCGAATTTGGTGTAGACACAACAAAAATCCTGGGAGGAGTTCGATAAATTCCAATGCCTTTTTTTTCTTGGGGGCGTTGTTGAGATTTTTTGTTCAAAATGGCCGCCATGCCACGCCCACACCATGTGACGCAGCCACAAGATTTTAAATAACTTTTCATCCTGGAGGGGTTTAGATACCACACAGCGAATTTGGTGAAGATAGGACAAATATCCTGGGAGGAGTTCGATAAATTCCAATGCCTTCGCACAGCGCTCTCTTGGGGACGCCGTTAAACTTTTTTGTTCAAAATGGCCGCCATGCCACGCCCACACCTTGTGATGTATCCACAAGATTTTAATAACTTTTCATCCTGGATGGGTCTAGATGCCACACAGCGAATTTGGTGAAGATGGGACAAAAATCCTGGGAGGAGTTCGATAAATTCCAATGCCTGCACACTACGTGCTCTAGGGGGTGCCGTTGAGCCTTTTTTGAAATTTTAAAAGCAGGAATGTACCAAATCTCATGAGTTTACGTGAAACTTGCCGTATTAACTCCACTGAAGCCCAATTTTCAAGGTGGCGCTATTGAGTCATTTTGCCATTCATATATGTAATTACCCCAAAATATAAAATTTTTCACCAGTCCTGATGTGTGTGCAAAATCTGGGGAGTTTTTGAGCATGTTTAGGGGGTCAAATTGAGGTTCAAAGTGGCGTAAGAAAAAGAAACCGCCAAACCACCAAACACTACAGGAACAATACGGCCCTACGCACTGTCGTGCTCGGGCCCTCATAAAGAAAGAAACCGCCAAACAGAGCAGGAACAATAGGGCCTTTGCACTGCAGTGGTCAGTGTGAAACACTGAATGCTGCCTTTGCCTTTTCGTGCTCGGGCCCTAATAAAGAAGTGAAATGCAGATCGAATATTTCAGCTGAAAGGCAGAGCTCAGACACCACGCTCGTGTTCAGCAGTCTGACCCAGACAAAGAGACAAAATGCAAACTTATACTATTATCCATCCTTCATACAACTTTCTATACTTCACATAACGGAAGCTTTGCTTTTCCCATGAAGACAATGCAGACTCCTCCGCCAAGGAGTCTCAGGGCCTCGGTGCTTGCCGCTGGTCACAACATCACATACCATAACAAGACCTCCCCCAACTGTCAGTTCTCTTGCAGAGTGAGTCAGGTTGACTTCCAGGATTTCTCTAGACTTTGCTGTATTCATTTTACCCTTAAGCCTGTCCAGGATCTGCTGCTGAGAAACATCCCTACATCATGATGCTGCCACCACCATGCTTCACATCATGATGCTGCCACCCCTATGCTTCAAAGTGGAGATGGTGTGTTTGTGATGATATGCAGTATCATCATAGCATCAAGTCTGATGCCTAAAAAGCTCAATTCTGGCCTCCTCAGACCAAAGAACCTTCTTCCAGTTGACTTCAGAGTCTTCACGTCTTCTGGTGAGCTCTAGTCAAGATTTAATTTTAGCTTTTTTCAATAATGTCTTTCTTTTTGTCACTTTCCCCTTAAGCTTTGACTGGTGAAGAACAGACAACAGTTTTTGTAGGAACATTCTCAACCACCTCAGCTGCTGAAGTGTGTAACTCCTTCAGAAGAGTCATAGGTGTCTTGGTGGCCTCCCTCACCAGTCTCTTTCTTGCTCAGTCACTCAGTTTCTGAGGACGTGGTGCTCTGGATAGATTTACACATGTGACATGTTACTTCCATGTCTTCATGATGGGTTTAATTATACTCTAAAAGATAATTAGTGACTTGGAGTGTTCTTCAGTCTTCATGGTGTATTTCTATCCAGGAGTACTGATTCACCAGTGACTGGACCTTTCAGATACAGGTGTCTTTATACTACAATCACTGAGAGAGATGATCACTCAGATTATCTCACTGTTTGACTTCTAGAACCAAGTGGCTGCACTTGTGTGGAATTACGCGAGTCACTTTAAAGAGGGTGAGTACTTATGCAATCACGTACTTTATGCTTTACATTTTAAATTAATTAACAGTATTTTGGAGAAATCTGTTCTCACATTCACGCAAAAGGGTGTTTTTTTGTAAATTCTTGTCAAAAAAGCCAAATTAAATTGACCAGGATTTAAAGTTGAAAAGCAACAAATGAAAAATGGGTGAATATTATTTATAGGCACTGTACAGTCAGTGGTCAAAGGCGTCTCTGTGTTGGCAACATTATCTAATCATTGTGATTTAAAACCACACCTGATAAAGTTTTAGGTTAAGTCAGAGTTTGCCCTCAGCTGGTAAGTAAACTTTCTAATTGGAACAATAGACATGAGATTTTTAATTTTTCCAAAAAGAGTCAGAAAAAAGACCATTTGCCTGCTGAGTTTGTATTTTATTCAGTCTAATCACTCTGCAGAAACAGAACAACACCATCAGATAATATTCATGTCCACTGATAAATGTAAGACCTTGTTCCTTCAGATCTGTGTTTCAGCGTGAGAATGGACGGCGGCGAGACTGGTGGCAGGTGTACGGCATCGATAATCAACTGATTAGTCACAAGGTGATTGGACGCCTACAACTGCAACCAATCTCCCTGGCCGATCTGAAGCGGCAGTTTAACCATGTCTTGGTGCCGGATCGTAGCACCGTTTCAGTCAGTGCATTGATTCATGCTTCATCTTGCCCTTATGCTTTCTGCTGAGACTAATGTTTGATTGTGTGCAACTTGGACTCCCTGCCTGCCACTGTGCAAGTCCACTCACCAGTCGAGCCATCCGCCTGCCAACAATTTCATCGAGGATCCTTACTCAGTGGATCTTACCTGCTCCTGCACGCCGCCACCAATATCCCCGTCTGCTTGCCGTCAACCTGTTGCTGTCACCTGCCGCCACCTACCTTTATCCACCTGCCGACTGTTCTCCGTTCCCTGCCGGCGTTTCTTCCCCTGCCTCTTGCCTGTGCCAAAGCTAAGTCTGAGTCAGCCTGTAGTTCTTGTTTGCTATTTTTAGTCAGTTTGTTCATATGCCTTGTGCGAGCTTTGGCCACGTAATTGGTCAGTCTGTTTGAGCATTTAGTCTGTATTCTGTTGTGTGGATTTCGCCATGTAATTAGTCAGTCTGTTGAGCATTTAGTGAGCTCCAGTCAGTATTCTGTTATGTGCCTTTTTGCTGCAAGCTTTGCTATTCAGCGTAGTTTAGTTCTTGTAGATCTCGTTCT
Source organism: Dascyllus trimaculatus (assembly GCA_024666655.1). Lineage (NCBI taxonomy): Eukaryota > Metazoa > Chordata > Actinopteri > Pomacentridae > Dascyllus > Dascyllus trimaculatus. The sequence goes on along the minus strand of CM045467.1, from coordinate 25,366,149 downwards.
TAGTAAGATCATTTCCTGGAGTAGGTTCTGAGTATTTTTCACTTGATTTTGTAATTTTTAGTTGTGCATTCTTTAAAACTCTTATACTGATTTCAGACTGCTGTGTTTTCATTTCTGCGCCTGAGTTCTGCTGCTGTTTGTAACAAGATCAGCTTCTGAAGAAGAGTGTTAACGTCACAATAAAGCTCTTTGGATTAGAGGCACAATGGTGCCTGCATCTGTATGTTTGTGGTGATGACAACTATAAAACAGAATTGGTAACAGAAATAACTGAAAATAACCATCTCAGAAATACAACAATTTTCTATTATTAGGGCCCGAGCACTACAGTGCGTAGGACCCTATTGTTCCTGTAGTGTTTCTTTGGCGGTTTCTTTTTCTTACGCCAATTTGAACCCCAATTTGACCCCCTAAACATGCTCAAAAACTCCCCAAATTTGGCACACAAATCAGGACTGGTGAAAAATTTGATATTTTGGGAGAATTACACATATGAATGGCAAAATGACTCAATAGCGCCACCTTGAAAATTGGGCTTTAGTGGAGTTAATATGGCTACTTTCATGTAAACTCATGAAATTTGGTACACAGATACAGTAGCCTGAGACAATAACATTCCTGCTTTTAAAATTTCAAAAAAGGCTCAACGGCGCCCCCTAGAGCACGTGGTGCGCAGGCATTGGAATTTTCGAACTGGATTTTCACCAAATTCGCTGTGTGGCATCTACACCCATCCAGGATCAAAAGTTATTAAAATCTTGTGACTGCGTCACACGGTGTGGGCGTGGCATGGCGGCCATTTTGAACAAAAAAGCTCAGCCGCGCCCCCTAGAAAACGTAGTGCGCAGGCATTGGAATTTAACGAACTCCTCCCAGGATTTTTGTCCCATCTTCACAAAATTTGCTGTGTGGCATCTACACCCCTCCAGGATGAAAAGTTATTAAAATCTTGTGGCTGCGTCACACGGTGTGGGCGTGGCATAGCGGCCATTTTGAACAAAAAGCTTAAGATTGTACAATGGAACACGTGGTGCGCAGGCATTGGAATTTAACAAACTCCTCCCAAGATTTTTATCCGATTTTCACCAAATTGGCTGTGTGTCATCGATACCCCTCCAGGATGAAAAGTAATTAAAATCTTGTGGCTACGTCACATAGTGTGGGCGTGGCATGGCGGCCATTTTGAACAAAATCGCCATGTGGAACGAAAAGGGTTTTGGAGGTGAAGGCATCCATGTAATATCACCAAATCCACACAAATCCTCATTAAACTCAAGAACTAATGTTTGGTATACAATTCAGGAATGGGTGTGCTCAAACGGCTCCACAGCGCCCCCTACAAATTTCAAAAATTCATATAAAATCACTGCTTTGTCCGACAGACATGAAATTTGGTACATGTGCAGAGCAGGATGAGACAAATACTATTGCGTGCTATAGACATTCCGATCGTATTCAAAGCGGTGGTGGGGCGGGGAGCGAAGGCCCGTCCGACGCTGCTTGCAGCTTTAATTAGGGCCCGAGCACTACAGTGCGTAGGACCCTATTGTTCCTGTAGTGTTTGGCGGTTTCTTTGGCGGTTTGGCGGTTTCTTTTTCTTACGCCACTTTGAACCTCAATTTGACCCCCTAAACATGCTCAAAAACTCACCAAGTTTGGCACACACATCAGGGCTGGTGAAAAATTTGATATTTTGGGGGAATTACACATACGAATGGCAAAATTACTCAATAGCGCCACCTAGAAAATTGGGCTTTAGTGGAGTTAATACAGCTAGTTTCACGTAAACTCATGGAATTTGGTAAACAGGTACAGTCGCCCAAAACAAAACATTCCTGCTTTTAAAATTTCAAAAAAGGCTCAATGGCGCCCCCTAGAGCACGTGGTGCGCCCGCATTGGAATTTAACGAACTCCTCCCAGGATTTTTGTCCGATTTTCACCAAATTCGCTGTGTGGCATCTAGACCCCTCCAGGATGAAAAGTTATTAAAATCTTGTGGCTGCGTCACACGGTGTGGACGTGGCATGGCGGCCATTTTGAACAAAAAGCTTAAGATTGTACAATGGAACACGTGCGCAGGCATTGGAAATTAACGAACTCCTCCCAGGATTTTTGTTCGATCTTCACCAAATTCGCTGTGTGGCATCTAGACCCCTCCAGGATGAAAAGTTATTAAAATCTTGTGGCTGCGTCACACGGTGTGGGCGTGGCATGGCGGCCATTTTGAACAAAATCGCCATGTGGACCGAAATGGGTTTTGGAGGTGAAGTGATACATGTAAAATCACCAAATCCACACAAAACCTCATTAATCTCAAGACCTAATATTTAATATTTATATACAATTCAGAAATGGGCGTGGTCAAACGGCTCCACAGCGCCCCCTACAAATATTCAAATACTCATAAAATCATTGCTTTATCCTACAAACATGAAATTTGGTACATACATATAGTATCCCAAGACCAACAGATTTGCACAGTCAAAATTCCAATCGGCTCTACGGCGCCCCCTAGACAAGGTCGTGTGGAGAGGAGCATGATCAGGAGCGAGGGCCCGTTCGACGCTGCTTGCAGCTTTAATTTGTATTATTGTTGTACATAATATGTATTTCTAATGTTTAATGAAGAATATTTACATATGAAAACATCTAATAAACAGCATTATGACTGCAAAAAGGTGCCAATTATTAGTTTTTTTTACATGTTATATGTATGTTAGATGTTTTGTGTTTAGTTTGTCTGACTTGACATTAGACATTTAAATTCACCGTCTGTTTCTGTAATTTTCCAGATATTTTCATGCGTTCAAAAAAAGAAAAATATGTGAAGCAGAAATGAAAAATTCCATATACTATTTTTTTTCCCAGAAGAAGCTGCCAGACGGTCAACCTAGTCTGGTCTCTTAAAGAAAAGACTCAGAAATAGTTTTCTTGACCTTACACCAATTCTTTTAATCCTTCACCTCTTCAGATTCTTGAAATTTATTCATAACAGCTTAAATACTGCATCTTAGATATCCAGATGCTCAACTACATTACACTTGTAATTAAACCTAATTGGGAATCACACAACCACTAAATCTAATATTTTCTGCCCAAAAAAGTTCAAAACATGAGTGTGAAGGGAGGTCAGACTACATGTTCTCCACTGTTGCTTGTAGATTTTTTTCTTCTTGAAATTTGTGTGCTTTTTAAAAAACTGTACATACTTCTTGTATTTCCTGGTTATAATCTGATGGTGACACAGATTTGGATCCGTCTGCTCCAAAATGTTCAGTTTCTGTCAGTAAAAATGCAAAATAATAAGAAAATCTGATGAAAGTCGTCACAAAAAACAAGAAATTTCAAAACAGAAAACCAAAGTCAACCGCTTTATTAAACAACAGTACAGTAAACATTGATACATGAGAATAAGAAATGCAAATAATGTGCATTTAAAGCTAAGAATCAAGCTCATTAAATATGTGACATCTTTTTATCAGCTTTGAACCATCTTACCATCATGTATGCATTGCGTCATATCAGCAAAGTGCTAAAAGAAGAAAACAGCGCCATATCAGCAAAGTGCTAAAAGAAGAAAACAGTATACTAAACATAAAAATTTTTAAAAATAAATTTTCCTCTGTCAGAATAAAATGTTGTTGCTCCTCTCATCATTCCAGACCATCAGAAATTTTGCGTTTAGCTTCAGCTCGAGCTGCAGGAAGGAGAGAGACTTCTTTTAAAACTACAGTTAATTCCACATTAGCAGTGTTACACAACAACAGGGAACTTTTTTATGTATTTGCATTTCACTTGGATCAGTTTGTATCATTTCAAGTTTACTAAAATATTTTTGCTGAATTTTGAAATTTCAAATGTTTTCATACCTGAGATTTTTTGCATTTTCACCATCAAAACATCTTAACTGATATGCCATTTTAAGTATACAGTTTCTCAGTGGTGGCTGGTGCAGTTTTCTCCAGGGTGAGCTATAACTCCAAAATAGACATTTACCAGAAACAGGGTTTCTGCAGGTTTGAACAAATGTAAGACTTTTCAAAGACCTTTTTATGACTATTTTGAATTAAATTTAAGATCTACGCGAAGTCAGAAAAAGTAAGGAACATTGCAGTCACAGAATTGCTTCCAAAGTAACTAAATTTATTGCCACAGAACCCATAAACCAACCTCAACCTCTTCATTGTGCTTATGGATTCCTATCCTATAGCCTTCATCAAGCTGACACTAATGTTTATTCTTCCTAACATGGCTAGTCGCAGTGCATTTTCCATGTGGATCCTATATTAAAAATATTAAAAATATTAAAAAATATTTAAAAAATTTAAAAAATATTAAGGGACTGTACAGTATTAAAAGTATTTAAAAGACAGAAAAAAGAAAAATTGAAAAAAAATAGAACTCTGGATTGAAATGGGGATATTTCACTGACAATATTGCACTTGGAATGTAGAAACAGATTTTTGTTATTGTAACAGCTGTACAGAGTTGATTCAATGTGCGGCGTTCAGGGCAGCAACAGCTCTTGGGTATTTAGGTCTAGCGTACTGATGTCACTCCACTCTATAAAGTCTGACAGGGCTTTGCCATGGACACTTTCAGGGCCATGAAACAGTGAGAGCAGGACAGTGTCATCTGAGAACTTTATCAAATATCTGTCCTTCTGGGCGCCCCGATAGCCTAGTGGTTATGTCGCGTGGCCCATGTGCAGAAGCATAGCGGCTGTGCCGGGTCCGAGTCCGACCTCGGCCATTTGCCGCATGTCCTTCCCCACTCTCTCCCGTTTCCTAATCTATCCACTGTCCTGTCAAATAAAGGCATGAAAAGCCAAAAATAAATCTCTAAAAAAAAAAAACCAAATATCTGTCCTTCTGTGTGGACCTGCAGGCATTAGTGTACATAATAAACAACAAAGATGATAATACACAGCCCTGCGGCGAGCCCGTGTTGGAGATCATAGGGTCTGACAACTGTCAATTTACAAAAACTCTTTGCACCCTGTCTGTTAAAAAAGTGCAAAAGCAACAACAAGATTTGATTTGGGAGGCTAAAGTACAGAGCAAGACGTTTAATCAGAATATGAGGCTGCATCTTGTTAAAACACGGAGGAAAAGCCAGCGAATAAAACTCTAGCATGTTCTATTTTTGTAGTTGATCCTAGCTTTTCTAGTTTCATTCTTTATTTCTTGGGACATGTTCTTTTTCTCCAGGGGACCACCTGAGAAGAACACCCTTCTCCTTTTATACACCCTTCTCTTTTTATATGAGTCATAAGCTAAGCTAAACTAAGTTAAACTAAGCTAAGTTTAATTAAATCAAGCTAACCTAAGTTAAGCTAAGCTAAGTTAAATTAAGATAAGTTAGGTGAAACTAAGGAAAACTAAGCAAAGTGTGTGTGTGTGTGTGTACACACACACACATATAGCATAATACTAAGTATATGATTTTGACACACTTGAACCACCATTTCATCAGCTCTGTACATTTGTCTCTGATCTCCCATCAGGCCAAAAGAAGAGATGATCAATACATATAATCCAGTATCAATATGAATTTCAGAGGCGTTCTTACCTCGAGACAGCCTTTTCATTGTGTAGACTGACAGTATGAGTATGGCAGTGTAGAGGATGAATAGCAGGATGGAACACAACAGCTTGGTGAGGGATATCAGAGGGTGACCAGGCGTGGCAGAGGGGATTGTAGGCTTAGTTTTGACTGTAAATAAAGATTAGTTCTGTTATTCATCATCAGTTGCTGACGAAGGCAATCCTCCACAGTACCGAGGATATAACATTTCTAAGGAGGTGTTCTGCCATTTTTCAGACTTCCAGGAGAGGTTGGGTTGCTTAAACTTTCTCTTTACAAGACCATGAAGTTGTGCTGTCAGGCTTGTCCACGTCATAGTTTACACTCACTATCATTGAAATATTCCTTTTCATCAAGCTTCTGCAGACTGAGTCATTTGCATTTTGACTTATCCACAGACAGCCACTGAGCATCTATAAATGGCATCTCCCCAACAACTTTTGCACTCATGCCGCCCCGTATCATCACACTCCCACCTCTGTGCTTCACTGTCAGGACTATGCATTCACTGTGGTAGTCGTGGTCAGGTTCACACCGAACATGCTGGACTCCATCTGAGCCCTAGAATTTTATTCTGGTTTCATCTGAAGAAAGAATATTCTCCTGAAGTTCATCAGGCTTCTTTTCATTTTCTTTAGTAAAGTCTCAGCTTGCAGTTTTGTATCGAAGATGACGCAAAGGTTTTTTTTAGTGCTGTCAAAAATATCGCGTTATTAACGCGTTAACGCAAATAAATTTTAACGGCATCAATTTTTTTATCGCAAGATTAACGCGGGCGGGGGTGGGTTGGGCGGGGGCATGGTTGGCGAGGTCGAGGGCGAGGTGTGTGCCGTCGGAGTCCGACAGGATCTCCTGCTGGTGGTGGTACAGCAGCAATATTGTCGCTCGCCTTTCTGTCGGCTCCTTTTCTGCGTCCCGAACCGCGTGCCGCTGATGCAGATGCTCTGCCAGGTGACGGCGGCCTGGGGTGCCGCATGACGATTGACAAGACCAGTATGAACTGAGTTCTCATCGTAGCACATCTAGTCTGTAATACCACTTGATGGCCAAACACAGCTGACGCGAATTCTCCGCCTCCTCCTCGTATAAAATGATAATTCAAGGGACATTTAGAATAGATAAAAAATGTACGATTAATTTGCGATTAATCGCGAGTTAACTATGACATTTATGCGATTAATCGCGATTAAAAATTTTAATCGATTGACAGCACTAGTTTTTTTCTCATGGAACATGTCCATAGAGGTTGATTTTCTGAAGTGTCCTTTCCACTGCTGAACTGTCTGAAGCAGCTGCTGTTTGTCTTTCACAGTTAAATAGTGAAAGTAGTTCACTGATCATGGAGTCATTGTAGGAGCTCTGATTAGTGGTACTATGGCTCTCCTGATTACTGCTGACACTGCGTTTTACTGAGTTGTAGTTCATCTTCCTGGCTCCTTTACCATATTTGCCAAGTCTCACAATCAGATTTTTCAGTTCCTCTGTTCAATTCTTTTCCACATGGAGTCATGATGCAGACATAGATAGACACAACCCATAGGTACCAAACTAAAGAAGTTCTGCTGTTTACTGTTAATTGTAACCATGGATTCACTTTTGTTGCATTGAGTTTCTACTTTGGGGCCTGTATTTTCAATATAGTCTCTCCAAAGTGTTTGTATTTGTTTGTTCATAATGGAAAATCCCCTCCTACTCAGCGAGCTTTCGCTTGGTCATGTGGCTTCCTGTAGGTGAAACCACAGAATCTACATCGGAAATCTATCAGTATTTTTTCACACGTATTCTTTCAGCGTTGTGAACAAAAGTTTACATGCACTTGTACAGACCATCTGTGTCATGAGAGTCTTGAGTTTCTAATGACTGATTTTGTCATATTTCCAAAAGACATATAATAAATCTATGAATGAAACAAAATGTATGACAGTCTTTTGGTAACAAAGACGCTTTGTGAAAATTTAGAGTTACAGGAGTCACTGGAAACTTAAGACTGCTGTGATATACATGGTCTTAAAGGTGTATGAAACTTTTGTTCACAACTGAAGGTCACAACAACATAGCAAAGTTTATTAGTCCACAGTAATTAGTAATCCATGTCTTACTGAATGCATTATGTAACCCAGAAATGATGAGTTATGCAGTGTTTAAACAGCATCTTTACCTCTCACAGTCAGCTTGCTTGGTGGTGACTGTCCCTTTGTTGGGTGTCCACATTTGTAGAAGCCTTCGTCGGACTCGGACACCGCTAAAAAGATCATCTCTCCGGTGTGATTTCCAATGAAAACACCATTTTTGTAGAACGCAGCTCTGAAATCACACGAAGACTTCTCGTCATATCTTTCTTTGTAGGAACAGCGAAGTGTCACTTTGCTTCCCTTCGTCACTGGAAGTGCAGGACTCTCCAGGATCACAACGCCAGCTGAAATACACAAAGACAAACAAGAAAACACATAGTGAACATCCGATCATTTAAAGAACTAGCAAAGCAAGACGGCTGCAGGACAAACACCAATTTACTGATACACTATTGTGTATTTTGGGTGGTGCAGTTATAAAGTTATGAAATTAAGATACTTTCTTTGTATATCTAGTAAAATGTCTTTTGTATGTACTGACCACCCACTGTAGTAGGGGGCACTGCATCAAAAATAAGGGTCCTAGAATTGTGGTAATACAAGTGCATCCTCTGGTGTAGCCTAATATTGCAGTAAAGTCCCAATATTTGGAACTTTATGATGGTTTTAACTTTATTTTTTCCGTCCAAACTGACATAAGCAGGAACCCAAATGAAGCCTACTTCTCCTTTTCTTCTTCTTGTTTGAAGCTTATTTGCAGTTGGCAAACAGCATATTATCAATGTCAGAAAGTCGTGGATTCACACCTTTACCCTCCAAAAAACAAGCAACAACAACAACAAAAAACATCGTACTCTCTCTATCAGTTTGGTTTGTACAGTTTTGGAATATTATTTGACAAATATATATTTATCAAGAACTCAATAAAAGTAAACCTTTTTTCAAGCTGTTGTGGTGTCCGATGTTCTGCCTCCTAGATCAAAGGTTATTTAAATCTGGGTTTTGTCATCCCTAAAGCCAAAGGTTAACTTTTGAGTAATATTGAGTTGTGATAAGATGAGGGTCCTTGTGGGATAAGAAATAGACCCTCTCCTCCATGAGATGTGGGTTGTTTCTTCACTCCTTAATAAGCAACTAATGACCTATTGTTTATGTAAACCCCTTCCCCTATATAACTGGGTGAAAGAACTCATTTCAGAGTGGATTCCATCTTGCTTGAATCTCACTTAGGCAGACCATGGTGCCTGAAGATCCTGTACTTGTTTCAATAAACTTTTATATATAACAAGACGGTATCGGCAGAGAATTTCTTCATCCCTCTTCACATCATCTCTACAAAATATCCCACACTATCATTTTGCAGGTTTCCACTGTTGGTAGATATGCGTGATAATATCTAGTAAAATCACAGAAAAAAGTTTTAATTTACATGTTGTGTCAAACAATGTGATTAATATCTACATCAGAAAGCCATATTTTTAAAATGTACTTCATTCTGTTACAATGTGTGACTGCTGATTTACACCGTTTTACTGCACTTAAATCAGCTAAAAATATAATTGTTTTGCAGACATTTTCTGTTATTTTTCACAGTTTTTAAAGAATACTTTTCCTTACACATTTGCTACCAGATGTTCACTATTTTTAGTGTAACTTTGAAAAATCTACCATCAATTACTTCAGCTTTGTTGAAGCTCATAGCTAAACTTGCTTTTCCCTGTTTAATATCTCATAAAGCACCTTGTAATTCCTGTTTGAGGATGCTGTAGAAATAAAGTTTATTCTTGTCAAACTGAACAAAAAGGCAGAATGTGAACATGTGTTTCTACACTAAGGTGTTTGCATGTAGTGCTTCCTAACATTAAGTCTGTAAACATGAGTTGTGTCTGTACATCTTTAATTTAACTCTAACTATGAACGATGTGTTTTGTGCAGTTTGTGACTTTCTGTCATCTCCTTACTGTGCACAGTGATGCTGAGGATGTTGCTGCACCTGCCCTCCTCTGACCAGCACCAGTACCGTCCACTGTCCGAGGCATAGACGCTGCGATTGATGCAGGAAGAACCATTTGGACGACCCCAGCCCTCCTGACATGGAACCAAAGGCTGAGACGTTGTGTTCCTCATCACCGTCCAATTGCTGGGGCTGTCTGGCGCCGCACAGTCCAGAGAGAAGGATTCATACCGGAAGAACTGAGATCTGTCTGGCTGGATGCTCAGAGTGGCTGCTGTGGATTCAAGCACAGACCAAACCATCAGGTAGAATCTCCTTCTGGTCCCTTTGTATCCTTTGTAGTTGTTTTTTTTTACACCTGAAAGTGCCAACAAGCCTCTGATGCCAAAGGTGTACTTACTTTTCTACTTAAAAGACTAATAATAAATGACTGAAAAAGTAGTTTCCTTGTTGGGCTGTTCAAGTATTCACCATATTTTCCAGATTTTACCTGACCATGCCATAGAAGTCCGGTTAGTTTGTGTTTTAAAACCTAAAAGTGCTGTCAAGTTTCTAATGCCAAAATGATGATGAAAATTTTTTGAAAAAAGTATTTTCATTGTGGTGGAGTTTAAATAATAAAAAATGAGCATATTTGGACAGCTTTTACCTGTCATTTTTAAAAACAATTTACAGTTATTTCAAAGATTTTTTTTCTCCATACGATAAGATAGAAAAATCTATCTGGTTCCTTTGTGGTTGTTCTTAAACCTAAAAGTGCCATCAAGCTTTTGATGCTAAAGCTGTACTGACTTTTCAGATATTTTCCATTATTTACAGTTTTTGAACTATAAACGTATATAGAATTTTTTTTGGAGTATATTACTTTTTTTTTAGTGTATCACCTTTGTCTGTATGCAGTGTTTCAAAGATCAAATATGTCAGCAACTTCCTCACTGTGCTGCAAATCCCAACCACAATAAAAGATTGATGTTTCCACAATAAGAGTCTACATTGCAAACAACTGTATGTGGAATATGTAAAGGAAAAAAGTTACTTACAGATCATCAGGCAGACTGATGTGATCTCCATGTTGTGTTGATACAGTTTGATGTTAGATCACTTGAAGCTAGAAGATTACCCACTTCCTGAGTTCACTGCGGAAATAAAACCACTGTGGTGCAGACAAAGTCAAAGACACCATGACGCAAACATCCTGAGGTGAAAATCATTTTTCTTAAACTAATTATTCACAATCTTTCAGAGAATAATGGATCTTGACTGTAAGATCGTGGCAGCCTTTATTGAAGGATTTGGTTTAATGCTCTGCAGCAGGTTTACAGGTAGCAGTATAAAAGGATGGTCATGTGAAATGCCCACTTTGTTTTTACAAAAACCACCCACAACAGACGTTTTGGGTGTTGTCTATTAGGAGCCCCTGCTGGTGGAAAAAAAGGCCACTGCAGCTGTGTGGCCTTACAGTTAGAATTTAACATAGTTTGAAAGAGTGAAATGTGCAGAAAATTAAATTAACTTCAACAACTTATCGTTCAACCACCTTTGCTGCCTTGATGCAAAGATCAGTTTTGTCATTTGCAAATTAAAGGTCTATATTATACAGAACAATGCAAAGAGTAAAAATTCATGGTATCAAATCAAAGAATTTGTTCAGTGTCTGTTTCATCCGTTTGATTCAGACCTGAAAGAAAAAAAGATTCATGTGATGATTTCCAGGATAAAAAAAAATTAAATCTCTAAATGAATTCACTGTTGAACAGCAACAACTTCCTCATGAACAGAAAATGAGTTTTACTGCTCTTAATTACTAATATTTCTCTCATAATTCTTTTTAACAGCAGTAAAATATGACTAAAGTAAAGGAGGAAGGATAGATCTAAGAAAAACAAAATAGGAAGTAAATATACAATCCTGGATTCAGTTTAGGAAAACATGGAACAAATGACCACCTTGGAAAGTTGTTGAACGAGTTAGTGAATACAGAATTCATGATGTTTTACAGTCTGGACTGTGACAGTTTATCACTGTTGGTCGACAGAATCAGCTTTATGGTGCAAATATGTTCACAGACTGAAGGTATTTGGTTCCAGCTGTTGCTGATGCAAAACAGACAAAGAACGAACAATGTAAGAATTATTAACAGAAAAGGACAAAATACAGAATTTACAAGCAGCACAGAGATTATATGACATGAGTAATATATTTAAAGTCCTGATTAGAGTTTGTCTTCTTCAGCTGAACGCAGTCTATAAAGATTAGAATTAAATTTCCAAGGACACCTCCCTGGAAATAAATTAACTCAACCCTCCATTTTCTGTATAATTAGTGCAAAATTACAAAGTGTAGTCATAGAAAACCTTAAGACCTTCCATCGGTTCCATCGGGAAAGAAAAACCTGGGAACCTGCTCCTAACCAGCCCTGCAGATCTTACTATTCAAGAAATAAGACACATTTTCTGTCTTCTAAAGGTCAATGACAGCACTTTTAAACAGCCTACGTTATACAGTCAGTCCCTGTTGGACAGGATGGAGCAGGTGGCGTTTGCTCTGCAGTGTCAGTCAGTGAAGTTTCAGTTTAAAATCCATGAAAAAGGGGGTTTTGTTCAAAGACACAGATAAATCCCACACACAGCAGCACCTGTTTGACAAACATCAAATAGTAGTTGTGATTTTTTTTTTTATCAGTGTGTGTTTTTACTGACAAAATATAGCAGCTGGGCATTTAGAAGCATTTATTTATATGTAAAAGTCTGAGGTCCACCATCAGGATTGTTGTCATGGCAGGGTTATATTAAGATTAGAAAATGCAAGTCTCATGCTTTTAGATACAGTCACTAAACAACTGGACTCCACACATTCACACACAAGTAAAAATACTTGTGTGAATAAAAATTCATGGACTTTTCATCAGCTTTTAACACTATAAATAACAACACCCTGCTACACTGCCTCTCTGACTTTACAAATTTCATTGTACTTCTGCACAATGACAATAAAGTCTCTTTATTTTTATCTTATCTGAGCTCCAGGTTCACCCTACACTGATTTTATGGATAAAGGACTTTTTAATAGACAGACCACAGCATGTGTTTTTAAATGGTTTTAAATCCAGGTCAATGGTTTTAAAAACAGGTTTTTTTCAGGGCTGTGCTGTGTCACCTATCCTGTTGTCTGCCTACACCAACAGCATCACCTGTAGCAGGGAGGGACTGAGGCTTTTTAAATATGCAGATGACAAGGTCCTGGTTGCACATATCACCGATAACCAGGCCCTGACACAATACCAGCAGGACGTTCAAACCCTGATCCAAACCTTTACTGGAAATTCACTAGAGCTCAACATTTTAAAAACTAAAGATCTATGCTGTGGATCCTCAGGGAAAAGCCCAGACCTGTTCCAACCCCTGAAGATCCACGGCCTGTCTGTGGAGCAGGTGGGAAGTTTTGAATATCTTGGGACAGAGATTGACACCCACCTGTCCTTTGGCCGACACGCAGACTCTGTCCACAAAAAGGCACAACAGCGTCTCCACCTGCTCAGGAAGCTCAGTTCTTTTAACATCAGCAAAGACATTGTAACCTTCATTTATAAATCACTCATTGAATCCATCTTCACCTATAACATCTCAACCTGGTTCAACTTCCTCAACATCAAACACAAAACAAAACTCTACCGAATAATAGATCAGGCCAGTATAATTACTCAAACAGCCCCTCTGTGTGAACTGTATAGACGCTCAGTGATGAGGAAAGCCGCCCTCAACAATGAGCTCCCCTCCCATCCCCTCCACCAGTCCTTCGTGCTGCTGCCATCAGGCAGACACTAAAGAACCCCATAATAAAGTCATAAAAAAAACAAACTTCATGAATGTTTTTTGTGACAAAGAAGTATCTGTTCCAATCACTCTATCAGAGAAAAATCTGATAATAACTGGAAACTCAAGAGAGCCATGACATTATGTTCTTTACAAGTGTATGTAAACTTTTGACCACAACTGTACATAATGGGTGACTTTAACACTGACCTTGGTAAATGTGAGGAAAATGTGTCTAGCAAGGAATTTGTCAACACCATGTATTCCAACAGTTTTTATCCCATGATTACTGTACCGACCAGAGTGATAAGTTCTTCAGTAACTTACATAGACAACATATTCACTAACTGGATAAGAGCATAGAATCTGGTGTCTTCTGCTTAGATGTGGCTGACCACTGTCCTATATTTTTATTAACGTTAAATGAGAGTGAGCAGTGCCCCTCCCTTCCAAATATCAAGTATAAAATTTACAATGTTTAGAGCTATGTGACGGCTTATGTTGTAAATATGCGCTATATAAATAAAATTGAATTGAATTGAATTGAATTAAAAGAAAATTTTGTGAAACAAATTTGACCAGATTCATTAATAGTGTCAAACAGCTGCAGTGGACTGAATTTTTTTGAAGTAGACGGTACACAGAAAACTTTTACAATTTTTACAAGAAAAATTGCCTATGTCTATAATTCATGCTTTCCTCTTCACCTGTGTCCTTTAAACCTAAGCAACCAAAGCTGTGGATAACTACTGCTATTATAAAATCCCTGAAGACTAAGAACCGGTTATATAAAAAATATGTCTTAAATCCTACACCATTCAACTTTGCTAAATTTAAAATATATAGGAATAAACTAAACCATGTCATGAGGAGCAAAAACTCATTATTATAATACAAAGCTAGCCCAGCATCAAAACAACATATCTGACATGTGGAAAACTATTAATTGTATTCTCAACAAAAAAAATCCTAAAAATCTCATGCCCAGTGAGTTTAAGATTGATGATTGTCCTGTGTCAGACCCAAATGCAATTGCTAAAAAGTTCAACTCCTTTTTCTCTGAGGTTGGCCCATCTTTGGCTTCAAAGATTCCATACAGCCATGGTGGACCTTTGGAATATATGAATTACTGAGGGATTCAACCTTCTGCCAGTCCCTGAGGATGAAGTTATACTATACTCGGTCTAAAAGACAGTTCTCCAGGTTATGATAATATTCATAATAAATTGCTCAAATCAGTTTATCCTTACATTGTTAAACCACTACTTCATATCTTCAATCTTTCTCTGAATACAGGTGTAGTTCCTATTGAACTAAAAAGAGCCAAAATCACCCCAGTTTATAAAGAGGATGATCCTGTCATTTTCAATCACTATAAAGCAATTTCTGTTTTACCTACTATTTAAAAAGTTCTTGAGAAATTAGTTTTGTAATGGATTAATTGAATTTCTTGATAAAAAATAATATTTTATATCCACATCAATACGGTTTTAGGAAAAAAACATTCTACCTACATGGCTCTAGTTCATTTAGTTACTGAAATATACAAAGCTAAACATCAATAGGAAAACAATATATGCATTTTTCTAGATCTGTCTAAAGCATTTGATACAGTTAACCATAAGATGCTTTTGGATAAACTCTTACTTCTCAGCATAAAACATAAGTCATTGCTCTGGTTTACCAGTTATCTAAATGACAGATATCAAACTGTTAACTATGATGGGCTAGAATCTCCTCTTCTTCCTCTTCAATGTGGTGTACAATTGCAATTAAGGATATGGCGAGACAAGACGAACAGGGAGGGTACAGACACGCAGTGCTATATAAATCCTATAAGAGTGCTGTAACATGCCATGTTATACCCAACAACCGATCCCACATCTGAAAACTGGAAACAAATAATCTACACAGAAACAAATTGGACACCAGAAGTCTTGTCAGCATACAGGGTTAGGACGCCAGAGGACAGGAGTAAAGGAAGAATGTGTGGAGGGCGTGAGTTTAGTGCAAAATGTGAAGAGTGACTCCACACAATCTGGCGGGTCCCATCAGTTCTCAGCAAGGGGACCCGGCAGGAGTTGGTAAGCCCTGAACAAACATGCATGTGTGTCGAAGCCCAGAGTGACTACCACGAGTCAGCAGGGCCAGGCCGGTCAAGCGCCCCCACACCCCAGGCCGGGGAGCATCCAGGAGGCACCACCCAGAGGACCACCCGGGCCACAGACAAGCACGCGGACCCAGAGACCAAGAGGAGGCAGCAACTGACACCCCCAGAGCGCCAAGGACAAGCCCAGAGGACACGGGGCACGAGGGCCTACCCAACACCCCACGCCCATCCCCAGCCACCTCCCTGCGAGAGGTCCCCCGCAGGGAAGGCTGCCAGTCCCACCCCAAGCAGGCTACCACCAGGAGCCAGCCAGAGGAGACCGAGGCCGGGCCAGACGCAGGCCCTGGAAGGCGCCCCACATACCCCCAGCACTGGCCCCGAGGAAATGTGGCGGACCCACGGACCCCGCCCCAAGAGACGCGCCACAACCCCAACCGGAGCTTAGCCACTACCCACAGCCAGCCAGCACCACAGCCACGGCAACCGCCAGGAAGGTAAATCTATCCCTCAACCCATCAAGAGCCACAGCATCAGAGGACCCGCCAGACACACAGGAGATCCTCCATCATTCTTTGAAGAGAAGAGGGTCAAAAAACAAAACAAAACAAAACAAAAAAAACTATGGTATAGTCGGGGAGACATGAGATAGGGGTCAGAACCAGTGGCACAGACAGAATAAATATGTTCTGGAGCATCACAAATTTTATGAGAGGAGTGGCATACGCTAACAGACAAGATGAAGTTAAAGATTTATATTTAAAGATCTAATAAATGGAGACCACCTTTCTGTAAAGGATACCAACTGGTTTTTCAGGGTAGCAGAAATTCTCTCAAGTGAAATGTGTTCTGTGAGGAGGTTCAGCCAATGGATGATGTTGAGGGCTTTCTTATCTTTCCAGTTAACCAAAATGGTTTTCTTCTTTCCGGGTTCCCGGAGGTGATGGTGGCTGGTCTCTTCTGGGGCGCTTTGGCTGGTTCCTGGGGGCCTGGGGTGTGTTGGCCCCCCCTGCTGCTCCCCCGTCCCTTTTCCGCTCCCTTTCCCTCCTGCTCCCTCCTCTCCTGCTTACCTGCTCCTCCCTGCCCCTCTCCCTCCCTTGGGGGGGCCTGGGGTCCCCTGCTGCCTGGGGGTCTGGCATGGGGGCCGGGTGGTCTCTTCTGGGGGGGGGGGTTGTGGCTCCTTCCTGGGCTTGTATGCTGCCACCGTAGACGGAAGATCGCTGGCTGGGGCCCTGGGCTAGGCCTGTGCTGTCCTGGGGTGTGGCGGGGCGGGGATGCTATGGGTGGCGCGGTGGGGTGCGCGTCCTGTGCCCTGGTGCACTGACTTCCGGGGTGTGCGTGGACTTTGTGGTTCGTGCTCCTCTTGGCGTGGCACATCTTTCCTTCTGGGGTGGGCTGCGGCACCCGGCTGGCCTGTGCAGGTCTATGGCTGCTGCTTTGGCAGTGTTCTGGCGCTACGGCCCGCATGGCTCGCAGTGTTGGCGGGGCCCGTTGGTGTGTTCGAGCCTTCCCTGCCCCTTGCCTCTTGGCCCTGGGGGCCCTCTGCGCTGGTCCCTATGGTGATTTCGGTGTCCCATGCTGCTCTGTCCCCGTGCGCCGGACCCACACCAGACTGCCTCCTACTGTGCACCTCACACATCAGACACTTCACTGTATATATATATTTTTTAGGCACATATAGGGACACAACAGGTAGGGCCTTATGGACTGCAGAGATTGGGGACGGCGGGTGCGGTGATGGGGCGGATTGCAGTGTTGTGCGGCATTGTGTCCGCCCCGTCTCCCTCCCGCTTGCCTCTCCTGCTTTCCAATTTTAACGCAGCACACACACATCTTGGGGGAGGATCTGCGGCGGCTCGGGACTTTGGGCCAGGGTAGGCGGCAGAGTACCCAGCCTCTGCTGCCCTCTGGCCCTCCCCCTTCCGCCTCTCCCGCCCCTCAAGCTTTTAATGCACCACATTACACACAGGGCTGCACTCAAACACGGTTTAGGGTTGGTTTTTCCTCGTCAGGGACCGAGGAAAACTAGTAATAGGGAGGTAACGGGTATTTCACACATCCATGGCCTGTCTGGTGGGGGTCCGGCCCCCTCCGGGTATGGGGCGGTGGGGACTTACCGACATCTGGGTCACCGTGGCTTGGGTTTCCCCGGGGCCCGGAGGCGACGGTCAGGGGGGATCTCCTCCATGTCTGGCGGGTCCTCTGGTGCTGTGGCTTTTGTTGGGTTGGGGCTTGACTCACTCGCCTGGTGGTTGCTGTGGCTGTGGTGCAGGCTTGCTGTGGGCAACGGCTCAGATCCGGCGGGGGTTTGGGCGCGTCTTCGGGGGTGCGGACGATGAGCCTGCCACGCTTCCCCGGCGCGTGGTGCTGGGGTATGTGGGATGCCTCCCTGGTTGCGCCGCTGACTCCCCGTCCGCTCTCCGGGTTTGCATCTGGGCCCGGCCTTGGTTTCCTCTGGCTGGCTTCCGGTGGTAGCCTGCTTGGGGTGGGGCCGACGACCTTCCCTGCGGAGGGGCGCTCGGTCCCTGTGTCTGGCTTCCCGGGCTGCGGGGGGCCTCCTGCCTCACCTGGGGTGGGGGGGCTGGGTGGGGGGTGGGTGGGGGCGGGTGGGGTTTGGGGGCGGGGGGCAGGTGGGGTGGTTGGGGATGGGCGTTGGGTGGCGGGTGGGCCCCCATGCCCTGTGTCCTCCGGTCTTGGCCTTGGCGCACTGGGGTGTCAGTTCCTGCCTTCTCTCGGTTTCCGGGTCCGCGTGCTTGTCTACGGCCTGGGTGGTCTTCTGGGTGATGCTTCCTGGTGCTCCCTCTGCCCTGGGTGTGGGGGCACTTGGCCGGCCTGGCCCTGCTGACTTGTGGTAGTCGCTCTGGGCTTTGGTGTCCATCACACATGCATGTTGGGTCAGGGCTTACCAACTCCTGTCGAGTCCCGTGTCTGAGAGCTGATGGGACCCGCCTGATGGTGTGGAGTCACTTTCCAGACTTTGCACTAAACTCACGCCCTCTATACATTTCTCTCTCACTCCGGTCTTCTGGCATCCTAACTCTGTGTACTGTCAGGACTTCTGGTCTCCAATTTGTTTATGTGTTGATTAGTTGTTCCCAATTTTCAGATGTGGGATTGGTGGTTGGGAATGACACTGCATTTTACAGCAATCTCATGGGATTCAAATAGCACTGCCTATCTGTACCCTCCCTGTTCGTCTTGTCTTGCCCTGTCCTTCATTTGTTTCCCCCTCAATTCACTGAGGTGCTGCACTGCCCCCTCTGGCTCATGATAGGAAAATTCAATAAAGAATGACAGTTTAGCCTCCAGAGGTGGCTGGTGATGGTCACGCACACGCACTAAATATTAATATATTTTGCTGCAAGACTAAAATATGCATTGATCTCATTAAAGTTGACCCCTTCTGTGGTGTTAAACATTGAGTATAAATGCAGACAAAAAAAAAAAAAAAAAAAAAAAAAAAAAAAAAAAAAAAAAAAAAAAAAAAAAAAAAAAAATGGTTTTCTTGGCAATGGTGAAAGCTGCAAGCGTGGGTTGGAATTGAGTGTCTGGTAGGGTTGTTGTCGTAAGATCGCCAATTAAGCAAAGGTTTGGAGATTGTGGGATTCTGCAGTACAAAATAGAGGAGAGTTTCTGTGTGACTGCTGCTCAAAACTGATAGACAGGTGAGCATAGCCAAAGAGCATGAAAATAAGTGTCGGCTTTGTTTTGAGTGCATTGTTTGCATATGTCAGAATGCGAGAAACCCATTTTATACAATTTATATTGCATTATATGTGTTCTGAGGAGAACCTTAAATTGGATCAGTTGTAAGTTGGTATTTTTTGTCATCTTTAATGTGTTACCACAGATCTGGGTCCAGAAATCATGGTCAAAAGATAAGGATAAGTCTTTTTCCCATTTTTGAATTGGTAGACGTATAGAGTCCGTCTTTGAGAGTAAACTATAAATTCTTGAGAGGTTTTTCGTATTTTTGGGGGATAGTTTTGTGATGTATTCGACAAATTCTGGTGGCTGGAAATCAGGAGGCTGTAAAGTGGTCCGAAGCGCTAGAATTTCCCTTGAAATTGTCCTCTCTACTTGTAGGCATTGGAGAAGGTTTCCATTATTTATTTCAAATGTTTGGAATAAGTTTGTACATGTCATAATTATATTATCTTGGAGAAGGTGATGGAGGTGGGTGATCCCTTTCTCCGCCCATGCGCTGAGATAGAGGGGTGTTTTATTGTTTACAAAATCTGGGTTGTGCCAGATTGGGGATAGTATACTGGGTTGAAGTTGGGAGCCAGTGACTTCCAGGGATTTCCACCAAGCAGACAAAGTGAAGGCGATCAAAGGGTTCTTGAAGCAAGAATGGTGTTTAAGGGTGGGGGGTAACAAAGGGAAGGTCAGAGAGTTTTATGTCGTTACAGTCTAACTGTTCTAGTTCCAGCCAGGAGTTGTATTCTTCATTTGGATGTATCCATTTGGTAAGATATTGTAGTTGATTGGCTAAGTAGTAATGCATGAAGTTGGGGGCCTCTAGACCACCTTCAGATTTATTTTTCTGGAGAGTAGTCAGGCTGATTTTAGCTTTTTTGTTCTTTGAATAGAACTTACCAATAGCAGAATCTGATGATTGGAACCACTGGGTTGGGGTTCCTGGGTTTGAATGGGAACATGGAGAACAGATAGCTGATTTGAGGTAGTATTTTCATTTTGACAGTAGCTATTCGTCCCAAAAGGGAGATGGGAAGGTTATTCCAACGCCTCAGATCACCACAGATTTTCTCCAAAAGTGGAGTGAAGTTCAGGTGGACTAGTTCAGAGAGTTTTGAGGAAATATTTATGCCCAGATGTCTAATGTTACCAGTGGGAAGGGAATGAACCAGGTTTTGGACTGCATGAGTTCTCTGTTAATGGAAGTATAATTGATTTCGACCAGTTGATGGAGTAGTCCGAAAGACGTGAGAAGGTTGTGATGAGGTTAAATACTTCCTTTAATTATGTTTTGGGTTCTTCTAGATAAAGTAATATGTTGTCCGCTAATAGATTAATTTTGTGTTCAGACACCTGAGAGCAGATACCTTTGATATCGGTATTCTGACGTACTGCTGTTGCCAACGGTTCAATACATATCGCAAATAATAAGGGAGGGAGTGTCCAAGGTGTCTCTGCTTTCAGTTGTTAGTTCAGGCAGGTTTAAATTGTTGAGAAAATTGTGAATATCTTCTTTGTTTGGGTTAACTTCAGCTGAATATAAATTATGATAATAGCTGTAAAATATCTGATTAATTTCATTGGGTGATTGAGTATAATTGCCAGTGGGATCCTGGATTGCTGGTGTGAAGGATTTTTCTTTGTTACGTTAGAGTTGGTTCGCAAGAAATTTGCCCGATTTGTTGTTTTTTTTTTTAAATTCTGTTTTCTTTGCCAGGATAATGTTGAAGTGTAATTTTGCATTCTGTAGTTCAGACCATAGTTGGTCACTTGGTTTTACTGCATAATCCTCTGTAAGTTGTTTAATTTTTTTCTCAATATCTGTCTCTATTTGTTGTTCTCTTTTTTTCTTGTATGAGGAGTACGATATTATTTTACCTCTGATTACGGCCTTCCCAGTTTCCCAAAGTAAAGAAGGAGATAAATCAGGAGTCATTATTTTCTAAAAAATCTGCCCACTCCCTCCTTATCACTTGATCAAATTCTGGATCTTTAAGTAGAGATATGTTAAGGCACCAGGTGGTTTACGGTTGGGTTCGGTTTGCAGGCTTAGGGATATTGGTGCATGGTCGCTGATTATGATTGGGTGAATTCTAGTGGTAGCTTTATGTGAGATGGAATTATTTGAGAGGAAAAAGTCAATTCTTGAAAATGATTGGTGCACCGAGGAGAAGAAAGTATAGTCCCTCTTTGTTGGGTTTTTGAGTCTCCAGACATAGTCCAATCCAAAATCTGTCATGTAATTCTGTATGACTTTGACTGATTGTGATTGTTTTGCATGTGTTGGATTACTAGATCAATCTACTGAAGGATTCAGAACTAAGTTGAAGTCACCACTAATAATAGTTGTTGAGTTCACAGATAGGTCTGCTAAATGAGAAAAAACTGTATGAAAGAAGGCTGGATCGTCATTATTAGGAGCATACGGATTGGCAATTGTATATAATTTATAAAAAAAATGTTGCCTGGATAATAATGTACCTGCCTTCTGGGTCTGTTACTGTGGAGTTTAAAGTAAACCTAGTCCTGTGGACTAGGACGAAGACTCCTCTTTGTCTGTTATTATAACAAGTTGAAAAGATGATGTTATAATTACTATCTGTAAGAGATTGTCTCTTGCAGGAGAAAAATATCTGCTTTTAGTTTAGAAGCATAGTCCATGATTTTAATTCTTTTTGTCTGTGAGCGTATGCCATGTACATTCCAGGAAACAAAATTTAACTTGGACATAGTGACTGAAGGTGTTCTGTCATTGAGTATGTAACAATGTAGTCTAACGTCTGTGTGTGTCTTTGTGAGCTCTCTGTTGCTGTCTGTAAGTTGAATGTTGCAGTCTGTGAGCTGTGGATGTCAGGATGGTGAGGTGTGAAGTGTTGGGTTAGAGATTTGTGGTTGCTGGTGAGAGATATATACAGCAAGTCATGAGCTATACATATAGCATTTAAAAGCACAACCAGACATTCAAAACTCAGAATTGACAGCTGTCAGCGTGGAGCAGAGTTTGGCATTGTCCCTCTGCAGATCGTTTATCTGCTGGTGAGTGAACTCCAGACTTGCCTTCAGGTCCTTAATCTCCTGATGGAGCATGCCAAGGATGTCGAGCTTTTTATTTATTGACTCCAGCACGCTAATCGGGACATCAGTAGACTCCAGGTCCTGTGTGTCAGTAGATGAGTCAGCTTTCTTCCTCTTGCTTGGATTCTCGGGGAAAGTGGCGGGGTTGGAGCCTTCCATTGTGCAACGGACATAGTAGTCATCAATAAAGTTCTCAAGGTCCTCCACTGTGATCGATACAGTGTACGGTCTTGAGCAGCGAGCTTAAATCAGTTGTTTAATGCGAAGGAAAAAACAGCGATTTATATGGAATTAGTCTAGCAGCTGGGGGTGTTGAATTTCATGAATCTCACTGAGTCTCGTGATCTCACAGCATCTCGCAACCTCACAGCATCTCGCTGTGAGGTTCAAGTCTAATAAACTGTCACGTAATATTAGAAAAACAAGTTTTATATTTTTTGGAACAAAACCTAATATTTTTAACTCTTCAATGAAAATCCAAATTGATAATACCCCCATTAGGAATGTTAATTCAGTTTGTTTTCTTGGTGTTTTGGTGAATGATTCACTATCCTGGAAACCACACCTCTGTTTTATAAGTACAAAAATTGCCAAAGCAATGGATATAGAAGGGAAGATCCAGCACTTGATCAATACAAATGTTGCAATTATGTTGTATTATGCAATGATATATCCATATATTAACTATTGTAATATTGCTTGGGCTAGCACCCACAAAACTAAACTTGAGCCTATTCTTCATCTTCAGAAATGAGCGTTGAGAATTATATTCTGTGTAGATCGTAGGCACTCATGTCAGCCCGTTTGTCAAAGCAGGAATTTATAGTGTTTACCAAGTCATTCAACTTCAAATTGTTCAGTTTGTTTACAGCTCTGTTAAAAAGCTATTGCCTAAACATTTGAAAAACATCTTTCTCTTTAATAATGAATTCCATAGGCATTCAACTGAGTAGCTGTCTCATCAGGGCTCCCTTTGTCTGGACCAGCCAGTCTCAGTTAAGTGTTCTATACAGAGGACCCAAAATATTGAATAACCTGCCAACTTACATCACTGAGCTTTCACAAATTGAATTTAAAAAAGCTCTGAAAAAAAGCTTCTCAGTAATTTTCCACATGGGACATTTATCTAGCATGGTATGGTGGTATTATTGGCTGCTTAGAAGGAATGTTTTTTTTAGCTGAAATGTGTTTTTTTTAAATATTTGTGTACAGTCTATGCGTTTGTTGTTTTTTTTGGAGGTTGCCGTCCTTTTAAGCCCCTTGAGGGTCTTTTGGTAATCTCCTTCACATTTTTTAAAAAATTGAATGCTTATTATGTGTTTTTTTTCTACATGAAAATAAAATAAAACTTTCTTCCCTCAGACTATGAGTTCAAGCACAGTATTACCTGATCAGGTATAATGTTACCTGATTTTTCTTCCTCAGTTGCTACTTGTCGTGGCCATACTTCTTTGTGGATGCCTGATCCCATCAGATCTCGGAAGCTAAGCAAGTTTGGGTCTGGTCAGTATCTGGATGGGAGACTGTGAGGGAACACCAGGGGTCCGTTTCACGTAGCAGGTTTAACAACCTCTGAGTTTAATCCTCAACTGCGAGTTGATCTACGCTGAGACAGGAAATTCAGAGTTTTCGGTTTCACAACGGGTGATTTCAGTTTGTTTAATCAACACGGAGTAGTTTCACCTGGAGTTAAGCGCGTGCACCACGGCTATAAAAAGACAGCATCAATGGAGCCCCGATTCGACGAGTCACCATGGCAACGGGGAAGCGAAGAGCTACGTTTTTTACGCCCCTTGAACTGGACGTCTTAATGCGCGCATATAGTGACTATGAACACATTTTTCGGAAGAAATGCAACACCGCTGTAGATGCAAAAGCGAGGAAGACGGCGTGGGAGAACATTGCTGCCCGGGTTAATGCGTAAGTTTAAATGTAGTCCTTTGCAATCGCAATAATATTACAGGGGAAACTGATTGAATGGTACTTATTAAGTTATTTCATTTAGGTGCAATCAGACGGGGGAGAAGCGCACGTGGCAGCAGCTTAAAATGAAATATAAAAACATTGTTCAAACAGGTAAGACCCAGGCATAATCTCATGGAGGTACCTCATGTTGATCATGTTTTACATTGAAATGTAGCCTAAATATTACGTGGTTGTTTGACTGTGCATTTCTTTTATCCACACATAGCCTAAATGTCTGCATCTATATCATGCTCTGTTAAATAATTAAGCCTATTTAAACTAACACAGATTTCTACTCAGCCAACAGAAAGAAAGTCATACAAATATTTATTTCTTATTTTTCCAGATTCTGATGGTGCTATCTGCCTAGTGGAGCCCCTTCATGCCACAACAGACCTTGTAACTGTAAATAGGCAATACTCCAAAGATTGAGCCAAATGGTATTTTAAGTTTACTGAAACATCTCATTCATCTAGGATGAAGAGGATGACACTGTGTCTGCTGCCTTTACAGAGGGGGATACAGAAAGACATACAGAAGTATGTCACTGATAGTTCTCTTCCCCATTCACATTTCTTAACATTCTGGTGGAATATAGAGTGTGACATTTAGCCTTCACTGAAGTATGGCACATTCTCCTCCTTTTTAACAGAGCATGGCTGGGCAGCAGCAGGATGGTCCCTCAACTTCCACTGCACAGATTGACACAGTGAGATGGATGTTCAGTAAACACTAGAGGTTCATTCTGTGGAATTCATGTGCAATTGTATAATTTAATGTCCTCTATCTATTCCCAGTTACCAGTAAAACAAATATATAAACTACACTTACTGAAAAAAAATCAGAAAAACAGACAAAGAAGTGCAGTACTTGGACCGCCAGATTAGGAAGGCTGATCTGGAAATTGAAATCCTGGAGCACAAGTTAGAGGTGGGTTCATGGTCACAGGTGAATTATGTTAACTATTGGAACATGAACTAAACTAGCTCTTTCATTTGTAGGAAATAAAAAAAAACAAATGAAATGTGTATCATGTGTTTTATTTTCTGTGATGGTGATGATGATGGATTAAACTGCAAAATGATTATGGCATATGTTGTCTCTGACGGCTCTGCAAACAGTGGCCTTACTATAATGCTCTGCGTCTCCAGTGTTATACAAAGACTCCCATTTGCGAAGAACCGCAGCGCAGCACACAATATCTGCTGGGATGTTAGAGTATGACTGCGGCTGGTAATGTTCCGAACGTAAGGACGGATGAGGTGGTGGATGTAGATTATGGATTGTGAGGTGAAGCGGTACCGTTCAAAAAGATAACTGTCCAGAAAAGCCATGACATCTATGCGCGGTCTGAATATAACCTCCCGACGAATATTCAGTTCCCTGCGCAGTAATGCTGCTCCTTCGTCTACTGGATCATTAACAAACAGACATGCCATTTTACCACACGGACGCCAAAACTCTCTACTGACTGAATGAATGAATAAACGAGGAAATCAAACATCGTGTGTGGCTAAAAGAGGGCGGAGACAGAGAGAATCTCGAGGTTTACTGACATAAACCTGCTCCCGACCAGGTTAGTTTCACAGACACTGTTACTGCGGTAACTGACCGAGAGCTTAAGTTATCTCTCTTCGTGAAACAGGCTAGAGTTACCCCTCTATCTCTGGTTTGAGCTACCTCCCTTTGTGAAACGGAAAACTCTGAGTTTTACTCATTTCGGGGTTAACAGACTCAGAGTTTTCACTAAACCTGCTTCGTGAAACAGGCCCCAGGAAGCCTGGGTGGATGCAGTGTGAGAGAGACTGGTTGGTGGTGATTGGAGCGGCTGATGGCACAGACTGGCAGCCTCGCTTCCATCAGTCTACCCCAGGGCAGCTGTGGCTATACACGTAGCTTATCACCATCAAGTAAGGAGTGAATGAATAATGCAATGTTAAGTGTCTTTGAGTGTCTGGAAAAGAGCTATATAAAACCAATGCAGTCTTATTAAATGCTGAATTTGTATTATCTCTTATCTCTCTAATATTATCTCTTCTATCTGGCATTAACTTTTGGGTTAAACAAACCTTTTTTTTAAACATTATTTTTTGGGGGGAGATTTTTGAAGCTTAATTGATAGACAGAGTGAAAGGGGGTAGAGAGGAGAGAGACATGCCGCAAAGGGTTGTGAGCCGGACTCGAATTCCCGACCACTGCTGGCAACCTGCGCCCAATGTGATAACACCTCAACTCAGTGAGCTATACGACAGCCCAGACAAACCTTCTTTAAAAAGGTAATAATTGACTAGTTATTTTAAGTACTAACTATTAAAAAGCATTAGGAAAATGAAATATCCCCTACTACAAATAATTTGCAATCATGAATAAGTATTACTCATTTGTAATATTTAGTTGTAAAATCTATTTCAAAAGGTTAAGCAGACTTTACCCAAACTGAGTTTATTATATTATTGAGAACCTCTGTTGTTCTCAATTTACATAAATTCCATGACTGTGAATGTCAGTGTTCAACTGTTTAAATGTGCAGATAACATGGTCATGGTTGGGCTCATATCTGAAAATAATCTCATACACGAGGAAGCTTATTTTAGACAGGTTACATACTGGAAATGGTGTATAGAGGCTCATTAAACTACAAGATGTAAAACATCTTGTAGTTTAATGTTGCTGCTTGGTATGGCAATCTGAATGTGAGGCAAAAGAACAAGCTGTCCTCTATCGTAAACATTGCAGGGAAGGTGGTTGGTAAGCCACAACAACAACTTGGTGAAGTGTTTCAGAGTGCAGTAGTCAGGAAGGCCAGACATATATCTATAGCGATTCTTCCCCTTACACTCACAGTTTGAACTGCTACCATCTGGTTGCAGATTTAGAGTCCCGAGGGCGAGCCACAGTATATATAAAAAATCTTTTATGCACATGCCATACAAGCTCTGAAGGGCATATGAACAGGATATGACTGTACAAGGTGATCCCCAGAGGGCTATAGCATTTACTTTGGCATTGTGGTGGAAATGTAAATTTCCACCACGGTGGACAATAAAGTTATCTTATCTTAAAATTATCTTAATAATTTCAGGTTATATTTACTCAAAAATAAGGTAAAATTAACACAATCAAAGTGAGTGCAAATTGTTACCTCAATTTTATTGAGTAGATTCTATAGGTTGCTTTTTACAGTGTAGTACATGCTGTTTGGTAGTGTATCTGTTCGCTTGTTGGATTTGCAGTTTTGAAACTTGTTTGGACTTGTAGTCAAGTCATTTATTTGTCAGTCTAGTTCAGTCTTTATTGTCACCACTTTCCTAGCTTTGTGTTACTTGGTTCTGGTTAGTGTGCATCCATTAGTTTAAACTTGTTTGATAACATTAACGCCACTCTCCTAGTTTTGTGTTACTTAATTCTGGTCAGTGTGCATTTTCTTGTTCTTATTTGTAAACTGTTGATATCTTTATTAAAGAACATTGTACTAAGTTTTGTCTGCTGTGTCTTGTTATCCTGCACCCGAGTCTCAGAACCGTCTGTAACATACTGGCACATTTTTGCAGTATTAAGCCTGATTATTCGTATTCTTACATTTTCGGCCATATGTAAAGGTAATTTCATTGTTTTCACACATGTATATATCCTTCATTAAACATTAGAAATACACAATGTAAAATGAAGGTCAAAAACTTTATCTTTAGGAAACTGCTGTATTTCTCTGAGATTATTATGTTCTGTGATTTTACAGTTGTTTCTGGTGCCCAACATGCCACAATTGTATTGTTTTATAGTTATTAATTAACCAACACTTATAAGAAAAACCTCTCAAGAATTTATAGTTCACTCTCAAAGACGAACTCTATAGATCTTCCAATTCAAAAATGGGAAAAAGACTTATCCATATCTTCTGACCATGATTTCTGGACCCAGATCTGTGGTGACACATTTAAGGGGCCGGGTCTGGTGCTGTCCTGGGATGGGGCGGGGCGGGGCGGGGCGGGGATGTTATTGGCGTTGTTGTTGGTTGTGCGTCCTGCGTCCCTGGCTTGCTGGCCTGTGGGGTACGAGTGGGCTTCCTTGACCTGTGCTTCCCTTGGCGCAGCACGGTTTCCCCTCCGGAGCGGGTTGCTGCACTTGGCTGGCCTGTGGCGGGTCTACGACTGCCGCTTGGGGTGGTGTTCTGGCGCTGCGGCCCACGTTGCTCATGGTGTTGGCGGCGCCCGTCG
Organism: Dascyllus trimaculatus; assembly: GCA_024666655.1. Taxonomy (NCBI): domain Eukaryota; kingdom Metazoa; phylum Chordata; class Actinopteri; family Pomacentridae; genus Dascyllus; species Dascyllus trimaculatus. Next base: position 25,337,664 of record CM045467.1, on the reverse strand, counting down.
GTGCGTATGGGCCTTCCCTGGCCCTTTACCTCTTGGCCCCGGGGACCCTTTCCGCTAGACCCGGTAGAGATGTCTCTCTCCCGTGCTGCTCTATTCCTGTGGGCCGGACCTTCACCAGACTGCCTCTTATTGCGCACTTCACACATCACAAACCTCACTGTACATAGTTATTTTTAGGCACATTTAGGGACACGACAGCTAGGGCCCCATGGACAGCTGGCGTGGAGAACGGTGGGCTTGGTGATGGGGCGGATTGCAGTGCTGCACGGTATTGTGTCCGCCCCGTCTTCCTCCCACCTGCCTCTCAGGCTTTCCAATTTTAATGCAGCACACACACTCACACCCCGGGGGTTGGTTTGGGGTGGCTCGGGACTTTGGTCAGGGCAGGTTACAGAGTACCCAGCCTCTGTGGCCCTCTGGCCATCCCCTTCCGCCTCTCCTGCCCCTGAAGCTTTTAATGCACCACATTACACTGAGGGTTGCACTGGGGTGGCTGGGGATGGGTGTGGGGTGGCGGGTGGGCCCTCGTGCCTCGCGCCTTCTGGGCTTGTCCTGGGCGCTCCGGGGTTGTCGGTTGCTGCCTCCTCTTGGTCCCTGTGTCTGCTTGCTTATCTGTGGCCCGGGTGGCCCTCTGGGTGTTGCCTCCTGGATGCTCCCCGGCGTGGTGTGAGGGGGCGCTTGGCCGGCCTGGCCCTGCTGACTCATGGTAGTCACTCTGGGCTTTGACACACATGCATGTTTGTTCAGGGCTTACCAACTCCTGCCGGGTCCCATTGCTGAGAACTGATGGGACCCGCCAGATTGTGTGGAGTCACTCTTCAGATTTTGCACTAAACTCACGCCCTCCACACATTCTTCCTTTACTCCTGTCCTCTGGCGACCCAGTTTGATCCTGGATTACAGTCAGCCTCTATCTCCCTCTTGTGAGCTCCACTGAGAATATGCTGTTTCTGTGTCTGTGTGCCTGTCCATGCCTCCTTCACGCCCCTCTCTGAAAGGCGTTGTCCGGTACCGTGTGCTAATGTTTACACAGAGTGTGTAGGTATGGCTCATAGAAGTTGTAGACAAGCTGGGGACGCATATTATTGTTAGAAAACCATTCTAAAGTGAGTTTTTCATAATATGGGACCTTGAACAACTAATTTTGAAAGTATCTACAGTGGTTATTATTAAACTGTTGGACAAGTAAGTTAGTCGTGTTTGCTATCTTTGTTTGCGGGGGGGGGGGTTTGACTGCACATCTTTTGTACATCAATTACAGCAGAATCACCTACAATCAGAGTTTCAGGCCCAGCCTTTAGCTTTCCAAGTAGTTTACTTTTTGATGTGTTCTCAGTTCTTACCATGCTGCCTGAGGATGGATGCTGATCTTGGTCATCAGATGGTCCAGGGTCAGTGGAGCAAATTTGTTCTGAAGTTTCACATTTGTTTGTTTGGGAGGTTTGTTGCTAGTCTTCCCTTTCACAGTCTTCCACAGCTGTGTTCTTCCAAGTACAGGGGTTGGGGCGGCGTTCTGCCTGGGAGGTAGTGCAGGCTAGCCGGTCTCATCACATATCTCAGCAAAATGTGCTATGCCTGTATTACGTCCTCCCATATCCAAGAAACATTATTTACTTATTTATTATTATTATTCATTATCTGTTCTCCTTGTCCACTGCTTTGCTTTATGGTAAAGTTGTGTCATTTCTACACATTTCATTTACCTCCATGTTCACTTCTAGGCAGGGAATTTTGGTCTCCAGCACTGCTATCTTCTTCTCTTCCTCCGTCAGCGTCCACATCGTGTCGCCGACGGCATCTGATCAGCTTCAGTTGGTATCTCCAAAGACTCCAAGCTGCTGCTGCTGCTGCTGCTGATCACTGCTATGCTGGACCTGAAGATGTGGTCTGTGATGTCTTCACTGGGAGGAAGAGGAAAGCTGTCAAGTCCTGTCTGTGTGGCATCTTATTGTGAACAATACCTCCAACCTCACTTTGACTCACCTCCATTAAAGAAACACCAGCTGGTGGAGCACTCCAAGAAGCTGCAGGAGAACATCTGCTGTTATGAGGTGATGAACATTTTCTGTCGCAATGATCAGCTGTCTATCTGTTATCTCTGCACAATGGATGAACATAAAGGCCATGAAACAGTCCCAGCCGCAGCAAAATGATGTATATGATGAATAGAACTGGTTCCAACACTGATCCCTGTGGAACACCATGTGTGACAGATGATGGTTGTGAATGAACATTTTTTCCTTAAACAAACTGTTTCCTGTCACATAGATATGAAGTGAGCCATTGTAATGCAGAACCAGAGATCCCAGTGCCAAGCAGGTGTTCCAGAAGTATGGAGTGGGAGATGGTATCAAAGGCGGCACTGAGGTTGAGTAGGATGAGGATGGAGTGTAGGCCAGAATCTGCTGTCAGGAGGAGGTTGTTGGTGATTTTGATTAGGGCTGTTTCTGTGCTGTGTTTTGGGCGGAAACCAGACTGAAATGGCTTAAAGAGATTATTATTGTGCATGTGGTTCTGGAGGTGGGTTGCTACTGTCTTTTCTAAGATCTTACAGATTTATGGGAGGTTGGAAATGAAATGGGCCAATAATTATTAAAGTCACTGGGATCTGAACCAGTCTACCCCAGTCTAATAACAGTTTATACCAGCACACACAGTCAAAACGGTGGGGTGTGGGGTGTGTGACTGTGTGTGTGTGTGTGGCACAGGGCTACACATAGAGATAGACAACCAAGCACACTCACATTCACACCTATGGACAATTTAGAATCATTGGTTAACCTCAGCATGTGTTCAGACTTTGGGAGGAAGCAAGAGAATCTGGTGAAAACCCACACTTCACAGGGAGAACATGCAAACTCCACACAGAAAGATCCCAGATGCCCTAACCGGGATGTGAGCCGAGAATTTTCTGTGATGCGACATTGCTGACCACCGAGTCACTGTGCAGCCCCAGTTTATACCAGTCTAACACTAATATATACCACTTTACACCAGTCTAGCATCACTTTTTTTTGCAAATGTTTGTCCAAAGGCAAATTATGTTGACCATGATTCAATGTTGAAATGCAAGAAAAGGGAAAACAAGGGGATGAATACTTTTTATATGCACTGTACTCCAGGCTCTAACACCAGTCTAACACCAGTTTAGTCCAGTTTATATCAGCAGTTATCAGATTCCCAGATTAGTTTGTCCCTCTGAAGCCTAAAATCTGCTATTTTACTGAAAGAATGAACTCAACGATGGCTGGTAATGTTTGATCCACACCAGTTTAGACCAGATCAGATCAGTTCAAACAAGATCTAGATCAGATCAGACCAGTTCACACCAGTGCAACAACAGTCCAGACCAGTTCAGATGAGATCAAACTAGTTTACTTCAGACTGATTTATGGCTGCAGCTTGACTGATTCACATTTATCCTTTTTTACTCTACCATCACAAAATCTGATCTGTGTTATTCACCCTGGTTATTTACCTGCACAAACACATGCAGGTGTTCAGGCTACTGTTCCACTGTCATCTACACCCATCACCAGTTTATACTGTTTTACATTTTACACCAGTTTAAAATCACGTACAAACAAGTTTTTGTTTTTTTTACCAGTTTACACCAGTTGAAACCAGTTAATACCAGTTAACTCCAGTTTAAAACAATTTACAGACTAGTTCACGTAGTTTAAACCAGTTTATAGAGTTACCAGTTAACATCAGAGTTAAATTGTTTACAGAGTACCAGCTCATATCGGATTAAAAGTTTACAAACCAATTTACAGTTTAAACCAGTTTACACCAGTTCAAAAACTTCCACTCCATCTACAGGTTGAACTTTGCACCTGCACAGAGACACAAGCCTGAACTCCTGCAGCAGCTGATTTTAATTCATTCAAATTAGAGCTGAATAACTCCTCATGAAACATCACAGAGCCAATATCTGCACCTCAGGAAGGACCATGTGTAAACACATAACTTACAGCACCTGTCTATCTGCATAAAAACAGTCTTTGACCATTAAAAAAAAACATATTATTAGAACTTGCAGGTAATGTTAGCTGATGTTGTGGGAACGTTCCCTGCTAGCTGGGAAGTTTACTGAGGCAGTCCTGGATCAGATTTTATCTGAACTCTGTCGTCTGGGCCTCTTCTAAAGCACATTTACCAAATAATCAGGGCTTATTTTACTTAGTCTGACTGTTTCAGGTTATTTCGGTTCTGTAAATCAAAGATTTACAGAACCTTAGATTTACAGAACCTTAGCTAGCATCAGTGTCTGGTAACTGATGCTAGCTAACTAAGGTCAGGCTAAGTGAGTTGCTGCTTCACCAGAGTTCTTGTATTACATACCCAAAATAGCCAGATTTTACCCCTGACTATTTGCTGTGCTACCATATAATTTAACTTAATTACACAGTATCAATGAAAAAAAAATTACAGTTTACAGAAAATCAACAATGCAATTATCTCGACTAGTTGAATCTGAATGGAATTAGCCTGATTGTTTTAACTTGAACTGACCTTAATTGAACCAGTTTAGCTCAGGTATCTTTATGGAACTGATTCCGAGACTAAGTTTAAACCCTCTGATTTTGTATTTTTTATATTGGTCAAACTGATCTGAAGTGTCTCCTGCAGCCCAGATCACTTCTTCTGTTGTGGTTTTAAATGCTGCAATAGCTATGCCTCTTCACTGCAATGTAAACACATTCAACCAGCCTGAACCTTTAATTCCACCTTAAAGCCTCCTTAAGGTGGCAGTAGAGAGACGAGCAACGACAGTGTCATCAGTGAACAAATGTTGAGGCAGGTTTTCCCGGTTGTAACTCCTCAGTGTGTGTGTTTACTCAGTCGTTAATAAAGTTAACCAGATCAAACACAGCTGACCTCCAACCCCTCTGAGCAGCCAATCATAGCAGGCTGAGGAAACAAGCCTCACTGGGCAGATTCCCTTCACTCCGACACTTTCACTGATCCACTGTCCAGACGAATCTTCAGCTGCTCAGAGTGCAGACTGAAAACCTGATGACTGAAGGTGAGAAAATCTCCAGTTTGAATCAGGCATTAAGAACGTTGGTGATTTCCTGGTGTCTCCGCTCAGAGTCGTGGCTGCATTAACCTCCTGCAGGGATAAAGATCTTCCTGACCTCGTGCTGCTGTTGTTCTTCTGCAGGCTTCAAAAGCTGATCCAACAGTTGTGCGTCTTTTTGCTGCCTGTTACGGGAAACATACAGTTGGTTAAAGTTATCCACAGAAGGACAGACACTTACACTGGTTAGTTAGGTACATAATAGGTGTTCTTGTATGTCTATAGTCTGTGTGTTTTCCTTCCTGTTTGAATGTCCCACTTCAGTGGTTTCATCGGTGTCTTGTATGTATATATTAACTTGTAGTCCTAGGAGCTTCAGTAGAAATTTAGTTTTTTCAGTTGAACTGAAGAAGCTGACACCAACTGAAGCTGACTTCAGCTGAAGAGGTCAGGTGACCTTCAGTGGACAGATTTCATTGGTTCTCTGAACTTCATCCCAAGTGTGAAGAAGCAGCAGAAACTCAGATTTACCTGTCGACTTTGTTTGCTGTGAAATTTTATAATTAAATTCAGAAAAACAAGAATGTTTGTTTTTTACTGTTGTCAAGGTTTTAACGCTCATCTCATCTGCAGTAACGACATGACGACTCATCTGACGCAGGTGAGACACTGGAGAGACAAGCCCCGCCTCCTATGACCTGTTACCATAGTTACCATCTCTCTCTGTCTCTGTAGTTTTCCTTGGCATCTTGCCACCACTCACAGTCCAATGATGATGAGGGGGGCGGAGCTCAGGCCGTAGAACTGAGACTAGTGACATCAGAGGAGGACGAAGCAGAGGTGGGGCCTATTAATGATGCCACAGCGTTGATGCTGAGGCATCACCATGGTTACCGCAGAGTTGGCATGCTGCTGTGTGCATTCGGAGTCATCGCGTTCTCCGCCGGTAATCATCACTTGATTGTTTTGTTTGAGCCGTTCGATCATGTGACTGCACTGGGTGTAACCTCCCTTGCTGTCTCTCTGTTAGCGTTCCTATTGGCCTACGCCGTGCTGAGTGGGCGGTACCACTGCTCCCAGTTGTTGGAGCAGGATGAAGAGCAACAGGGGAGTGGGGCTAATTCACCTGCAGAGGGAGGGGCGGGGCTTTACCTGGGAGAGCTGAGGGAGATGATGAGGAGGCTGCTGCAGGACGAAGACATCCACAACACAGTGAGGTACTTTACATACAATCCCAGCTGAAGGCGAGAGTAACCAAGTATTTTTACACAAGAAAAAGATATTCGCAACATGTCAGAGAAATATACTGTACTTTTACTGTTCAGCTGAAGTTACTTTTTGGTTCCCAACCTCAGGGTCAAACTCCTGAAAAGGGCCTTTAGCTAAATCTGCGGGGTCATCAGAGGAAAAAAAGCACAAACATAGTTTTGGCAATAATTTATTATGCTGTGGTGAAACTGTGAACTCCAGATTTAATCTTCAATAAAAATCAACTCATCGTGTGTTTTTATCTAAAATCTCACAAAATGTTCAAATCTTAATCTGGGAGGTAACCAGTCAATTAACGTATGCTCAGGTAAAGAAGATAAATTTAGCACTGGCAGAGAAGGTTTGAAGGACAAACTGTGGATAAAAGCAGGATCTGTGTGGGAACAAGCCAATGGGATGGGGCTATTGCTGTAAGAGACTTCATCAGTGCCTTTTATCATATTTATTTGTCTGTTGGTGTGCAATCAAAAAATTGGAATGTAATAATATTATCTTATAAGGAGCCATTCTGTCGCTCATCAATTACGTTTGCTTTTTTATGCTTTTACCCTGCATGGTCACAGTAAGGTGTTCTCATTATGTTAAAATCTTGAAGGTCTATATTATTAGTTTGCTCATTGTCGCGCTGGCAGTGTTTTCGTATTTATTGTTGATTTTGTATCGTTTGCAGTTTAAACTAGCGTTCAGCACTAATACTCTGAGGTGATCACAACAGAAGCCTTCAGGTATTTACAAAAGCTGTTACAGTGAAACTGTCACCCAGAGCGATGTGATTGGTCGACTCAGGTGCACAGATGTGTGTGTTTGTCAGTCGGGTGAGCAGAGCTCCTCATCCTCCGGGTTCTTCAGAGGGAACTGCTCTGGCCTCTGAGATCCTCCATCGCTTTCAGCAGCTGCAGATGGATCACACCTGGGCAGAGTCTCTGTATGCCACGCTGCAGTTCCCTGACAGGTAGGAGTCTGGCAGAAACACCTCCCACAGCCTTATCCTGAAAAACACTGAACAGGTCACACTTACACCTTGACACAGATCACCTATGACACACAGAGCTGCCTTTAAATATCTAAATGGCAGTTTCAGGCAGTTTGTTTGTTTGTTTATTTACAGGGCTCAGAGGAGCTCTTTGCAGCTTGTGGACTCTGCGGGTCTGACCTTGGAGCAGATTTCTCTGAACCCGTCAGACTTCTGTCCATACAGCACATCAGGAAGCACCACGGTTAGGCAGAGAGGTAGATAGTGTTGGTCACCAAGGTAACCATGGTAACCTTTGGTGACCTTTTCCTTTCTGTCTACAGGGGGGCGTGGTCTATGCCAACTATGGCCGTCCAGCGGACTTTAATTGGCTGAAGAGTGTCGGTGTGTCCATAGCTGGCTGTGTGGTGGTGATGCGTGTCGGGGGTGGGATCAGTTTTGCTGAGAAGGTCTGGTTAGCTGAGAGGAATGGAGCACGAGGAGCTTTGATCTATCCGGACCCTGCCGACTTGCCACAGGACCCCCGCCGCCTCGGACTGAACACACACACTGCCGTGTCTGAACATGTAACACACACACTCTTAAAGACACAATAACCCCTGTGGCTCTGCCTCTTACCAACCACCATCCTCCTCTGTGTCATCCAATCGCAGGTACACCTGGGTTCAGGTGACCCTTTCACGCCTGGCTTCCCCTCCTTCAATCACACTCAGTTTCCACCAATTCAGTCCTCTGGCCTGCCGTTCATCCCGGCCCTGCCAATCACTGCTACCGTTGCTGCCAAACTGCTCAGGTGAGCTCCACCCCTCCTGACTACCTGCTCGGGTGTGACTGTAACATCATGGCATTGCTCTTTGTCTCAGCCAGCTGTCAGGTGCGTCCTGTCCACCATCATGGCGAGGTCGGTTGCCGTATGTCCGCTGCGTGATCGGGCCAGATTTGAGTGCTGGACGCAAAGTCCAGCTGTCAGTGCACAACAAGATGACGCCAGTTCTGCTGAACAACATCTTCTCATCACTGGAGGGCCGGGTTGAGCCAGGTACACTCAGGTAGAGAGAGAGAGGTATGGTCAGGTAGAGAGACAGGTATGACCAGGTAGACAGACAGGTATGATTAGGTAAAGAGAGACAGATACAGTCAGGTAGAAAGACAGGTACGCTCAGATAGAGAGACAGGTACACTCACAGAGAGAGAGACAGATGCACTCAGGTATCTGAGTGTATCTGTATAGACATGTATACCCAGGTAGGGATAGACAGATATGCTCAGGTGCAGAGACAGGTACACTCAGGTAGAAAGACAGGTATGCTAAGGTCAAGAGAAAGAGATGTCCACTCAGGTAAATTTAGAAATATAGGAACATTCAATAAGATAGACGGACAGGTAAGTTTGAATAGAAAGACAGGTGCGACCCCTGTAGAGATACAGATATATTCAGGTATAAGGACAGGTATGCTCAGAGAGAAACAGATATGCTCAGGTAGAGAGACAGTTATGATCTGGCAGAGAGAGAGAGAGAGAGAGAGAGAGAGAGAGATAGATATGCTCTGACAGACAGATAGGTAAGTGTCTCTGTGGTCACCCCATTGTCTCCTTGTCAGACCAGTACATCATACTGGGAGCTCAGAGGGACTCACTGGGTCCAGGAGCAGTGAAGTCTGGAGTTGGAACAGCAATCCTTTTGGAGTTGGCTCGGACCTTCTCTGTCATGGTGAAGAACGGTAAGACTCACCTAGACGCTGGTGTGCTGATGTTCTACTTCTTCAGGTGAGGTTCCTGTCGTGGAATAATAGGTTGTTTTCCAGGTTTCAGTCCCAGACGCAGTTTGTTATTTGTCAGCTGGGACGCTGGAGAATTCGGGAACGTTGGTGCGACCGAGTGGCTCGAGGTTCGTCTGCATAGAAACATTTACGTTAAATTCCTACAGAGAGCATCCACCAACCCCTGACCTCTGTTTGCAGGGTTACCTGTCTATGCTCCACCTGAAGGCTGTGGCCTACTTCAGCCTGGACCAGGCCATCATGGGTAACACTGAACTCTCAGCCAGTCAGAGGAGGTGTTTGTCCTTCAGACAGAGGTAAACCAATCAGCCATCTCTCTGTCTGTCTGTCTGTCTGTCTGTCTGTCTGACCGTCCACAGGTGACGATGTCCTGTCGGCCTATACCAGTCCTCTGCTGGTTGACTTGCTGGAGGCTGCCATCAGACAGGTGATCAGGTTACTGAAAACCTTGATGTTCTCTTCATGTACATCTGTTAAAACCTACCTGAGCGGGACTGTGTGTGTTCCAGGTGGAACATCCTAAACATGCCGGTCGGACCATCTACAACCAGGCTGAGCGAGAAGGAGGGAGCTGGAGGATGTAAGGAAAAATACCAGTCATGAGAACACAGATTTCTTGTGTTGTGATGCTAAAAGAGGTGGTGCCGTTTCTTCTCAGTATGAAGCCACTCTATCTGAACAGTGGAGCCTACAGTTTCACAGCATTCGCAGGAGTCCCAGCCATGGAGCTCAGATTCACAGAGGTACAGGTCACCAACAACACTGTAGCAATAACAATGTGTAGCCTCATGCACAGCTACACAACATATGTAGAAACTACACTTTGTGATTAAATTTGCACTCGTTTATCAGGGGCACCGCTTAGATATTTAAATTAGGCATCTAAAAAAACTTTATCAAGAATATTTCAGGTTGAATAATCATAAATTTATGAAATCTACTTGTATTGATCAATCTCATTACCAAAAGTCATAAACTCTGATTTCATTGCTCTCCAGTTCCTAAACAAAGAAATACATGGTACAACCAACGATAATTATACACAAACATCTATTAACTAACACTACAAACAAACAATAAACAACAATTACATAACAACTAACAGTGAATGAATGAATAAATGCAGATAAACTAAATAACTGTGATTGTCACTGAAAGCAGTTGGTAGAAAGGTGATCAGTTTTAATTTCAGAATTGGAATCTAATCGTAATTCATAAATTTACTCGTTTAGCAGAAGGACAATGATACTTGTGTAGCCTTTGATGGAGGGAGGAAGGGAGGCTGCTGCAGGATGTCCAGCTGTGATGATCTGCTGGATGAGTTGGTTCAGGAACGAAGAGACAAGGTGGCACTTCGATGTAGTTGTGTTGTAAAAATGTGCCAAAGTAAAAACACTAAGAGTCGAAGCTCATAGTTAAAAGAAAATGTTCATGCTGCTGTGTTATTAAAGTTAATTTAAGAAGTCCAACTTCAAGTTAATCACAGAGAAACAAAGCTCACATAAATATTAAGAACCCTTGTTTAAATTTAAGCTATGTAAAGAAAAACTCTGTAAAGGGTTTCTAAAAGCCTGTTAAGTAAAAAGCCTGATTTAGGAAAAGGCCCAGCCTGGAAAAAGCCCAGCTCAAGTTAAGAAAAAGCCCTCAAAAAGCCTCACAATGAAAAGAAAAAAGCCCAAGTTGCATTCCAGTGACTTTCTTTATATAGAAAGTTTTTGGAGCCAAATTCAAATCAGCATCTGACCAATCGTGGCTGTGTCCATCCCAAGGGGTGGTCTCGAGTTTCACTGTCCAGGAGAGGACAGAAGCCAAATACCTTCAGAGCTTACTTTAATATGATTTCTTAAACATGGTCAGGAGGTCACGAGGTCATCATTAAGAATGCCATCTCCAGTGGTGTGGTTTTCCTCACAGTTGGCATTTTATGACCGTTATCAGATTCTGTTGGAGAAGGGAGACGTCCTGTTGTCTCCAATAGGACCGTGAGTAGTATTTCTGATGTAAACATTGGATGTGCGGATGTTCCATTTAGTTGTGAGTCTTGGGTCAGTTGTCTCCTGAAATGGTTTCTTACCAAATTTACAGTTCTGAGAAAGGGTCTCTGGATTATCTGTGTGTTACTTAGAATGTTCTGCACCTTAGTCCGCTACAACACGGCAAACTCATTTGATATGTACCTGGTACTCAGGTGTACAGGTTGACTTCATCACATGTGTTGGTGTGTTCAGGAGCGAGCGTATCCATTCGTCAACACACCGTTGGACAGCGCGTCCCGCCTGCAGGAGGTGTTGGGAGGTCGTCTAGGGGTGACGGGGCGGAGCCTGGGGGAACTGGTGGGGGAGATGGTACTGCGATTGACCCACGACCACATCTTGCCACTACGCATCACGTCCTATGCCCAGACGGTGCTGCAGTTCAGCGCTCAGCTCAACAGACACTCTGCTGAGTTGCAGGTAACTCACCTGTATGAATAGTTCAGTTCAGGTGTTCAGTTGCCAGGATGCCGTCCTCAAGTGTCGCTGTATCTGTGTCTCAGTCCAGAGGTTTGTCTTGTCAGTGGGTCTTCAGCACCAGAGGAGATTACAGCCGAGCTGCAGAGACTCTGCAGAGAGCCATCGACTACAGCGACCTGCATGACCCGACCACTGCACGCGTCTACAACACCCGCATTATGAAGGTACCAGTACTGCAAACAGTCCACGCTTCTACAACTACTGCATCGTGTAGGTACTAGTATTGCAAACACTGCATCATGAAGGTGCAGCCAACACTGTATCATATAGATAGAAGTACAGCAAACACTGTACCATGAAGGTAGAAGTACTACAAACACTACACACTTCTACAACACCAGCATAAAAAAGATACCACTACTGCAAACACTGCATCATTAAGGAACAAGTATGGCAACACTACACACTTTTACATAACCACTATCATGAAGGTACCAGTTGTACAAACAGTACCCAGTTTTAAAACACATGCATCATGAAAGCATGAGTACTACGAACAGTACTGCATCTGTCCCTTGTTGTCTGTCCTCCAGGTGGAGTACTACTTCTTGTCTCAGTATGTGTCAGCGGTCGAGACGCCATTCCGTCACGTGATTCACGGCCGTGGCAACCACACTCTGAGCGCACTCACTGAGCATTTGGGCCTGCTGACCTCCGACCCTGAACGCTTCGACGAGCGACACTTCAGGCGGCAGCTGGCTTTGTTCACCTGGACACTACAGAGCGCCGCCAACGCTCTGAACGGAGATGTGTGGAGAGTACACAACACACACAATAACTGACACACAACACACACAACACTCAAAGTCACTGACACACAATGCACACACACAACATACATAATCAGACACACAACACACTTTGATGTGAGAACCGGATGAATCTATTAGAATTAGTGCTGTTAATCGATTAAAATATTTTATCACGGTTAATCACATGAATGTCATAGTTATGTCGCGATTAATCGCAAATTAATCGCACATTTTTTATCTATTCTAAATGTCCCTTGAATTATCATTTTCATACTCTTATCACCATTGTTGCCTGGTTTTGATGAGGAGGTGGAGAATTCGCATCAGCTGTGTGTTTGGCCATCAAGTGATATTTCAGACTGGATGTGCTACGATGATAATTCAGTTCATACTGACAATACACACAGATAACTTTGGTCTTGTCAATTGTAGGGCTGGACCCAAATATCTGAATCCGTATAGTCATGCGCAACCCCCCTTCCCCCCAGGCCGCCGTCACCTGGCTGAGCATCTGCACCAGTAGTACGCGGTTTGGGATGCAGAACAAGAACAGACAGAAAGGCATGACGAGCGAAGACACTGCTGCTGTACCACCGCCAGCAGGAGATACTGTCGGACAACGACGCTTCGCCCTCGCCAACTATGCCCCCACCAACACCCACCCCGCCCACGTTAATCTCGTGATAAAAAAAATTGATGCCGGTAAAATTGATTTGCGTTAACACGTTAATAACGCGATATTTTTGACAGCACTAATTAGAATGTGACCGTTTTCATCAGCAGTAAAAGCTTCTTTAGTTTGATGTTTTTGTTCTGTTTCCTCTTTGACCTTCTTTTTCATTTTCCTTTAACTTTATTTAAACTTGGAGCACAATAAGAAACCAATAAAACCATAAAAAGGCAAAGTGAGTAAAACTTTAAAAATATGATTTCATACATTAAAGACTTAAAACCAGATGAAAAAACTAACAACAGGTCCACTGGAAGTAGCATTAGATGAAATTAAAGCCTGAATTGCACCAAGGGTTAAACTGAGTCCAGCTTCAGATTGTTCTGCAGATTTTTCCAGTTTGCAGCTGTGCCGAGAGTGAAACTGGGTTTTTCAGGTCCGGGCTCAATGAAAATAGCACAGGAATCCAGTCATATGAGCATGTTTGGGAAGGGTTTCCAGTATTTTTGGTTTGTACAGAAAGTTATAGAAACATACTGATTGATTAAAATGTTGTCATACATCAGTATGGATGTGATTTCTCATAAATTTAATCATGACAGAGGAACCCATTAAAATTGTGTGAAACTTTGGTACAGATGTTATCTTAATAATCCTGACATCCCACTAACAGGAAGTCTTGCTTGTAATACTTCAAGAAGCACATCAGGTGAATAATATTATACAGTAAATTAGACTACGTATATCATCTGCAGTGTATTCTACCTAATAAATTGCATATACATTTGTTTGGTGATATTGCTAACACGATATTCATGCCAATAAAGCAGAATGAAGTGAATAATCTGTATTAATCTGAATGTATTCAACCACACCACACTACATGTATTCTGAACGTTCAAAATCCCAAATAAAATTCTCAACAACTCAACTAAAGTGAATGTTTCTGTCATATCATTTAGTCTAAACCAATCAGCTGTTGAATAACAGCTGAGTTTCCATTCACATATATTTGTTTTTAAATCAGGTTTTCACTGTTTTACCTTTTTAACAGATATTCAAAGTTTTGTTAAATTAGATAATATGTAGTAAAATCACACAAAAGTTGTAATTTATGTAAATGGAAATCCATGTTTTACAGTGTTCAACTCTAAAATTACACATTTTATTGTATTTACATTACCAATAAATATTGTTAGTTTCACAAGTATCTGTTATTTGAAAAGAAAATTAATGGTAAAATATTACTTTTCTAGATTTTCTCTGGTTTGTTAAATTTTTAATACTATCTAACGAAATCACTGAAAATAAATATAAGTCTACATGATGACTGTAAACAATGTATTAAATGAGCTAAAAATATCAATTTTCATTTTGGAAAAGGGTAACTTAGAAGCTGTGTCCGGGGATCGGGTCGTCGAGGCCCCTGCCGTCGACTGCTGCCCGATCCACCTATGGTCATGAACTTTGGGTCATGACCGAAAGAACGAGATCCCGAATACAAGCGGCTGAAATGAGTTTCCTCTGCAGGGTGGCTGGGCGCACCCTTCGAGATCGGGTGAGGAGCTCGGTCACCAGGAAAGAGCTTGGAGGAGAGCCGCTACTTCTCCACATCGAGAGGGGTCAGTTGAGGTGGCTTGGACATCTATTCCGGATGCCTTTGGGACGCCTCCCTGGGGAGGTGTTCCGGGCATGTCCAGTGGGGCATGTCCCTCTGGGTAGACCTAGGACACACTGGAGGGATTATGTCTCTTGGCTGGCCTGGGAACGCCTCAGGTCCCACCAGAAAAGCTGGAGGTGGTGTCTGGGGCGAGGGAAGTCTGGGCCTCTCTGCTTATACTGTTGCTCCAGCAACCCAGCCCCGGATAAGCAGAAGATAATGGATGGATGGAAAAGGGTACGTTTTTTAAATTTATTTGAGTGTTGAATTTAATGATTCGACTGGACTGCGTGGTACTGTGGATTTTGTAATGTGGTTATGGACCAGGGGAAGTGTCCAAGCCTCAACATAACATCTTCATTCAGTGGAAACCTACAGTAATTGTTAATAGGAAGCCTTTTTAAACACAACTGCTTGGCTTTTTTAATTGTTATCACCGGCCAAACAAATCTGTCTTCTAATATACAATAAAATCACTTTTATTTACAATACAGCACACACACCGATCGGCCACAACATCATGACCACTGACAGGTGAAGGGAATAATAAGCGCTTTGTGACGACCTGTGTTGTAAATATGCGCTATATAAATAAAACTGAATTGAATTGAATAACATTGATCATATGGGTACTATGTGGTGTTCTGCTTGAAAACCTTGGATTTTAACATCTGTGTTGATGAGACTTAGACACCCAAATAAACATTGTCCCAGAACAAGTACACTCCCTCATGAAAATGGAAATCCCAAATATCACTGGCCTACCCCCACAGGAAAATGCACCTTGCCACATGGCGACATCATCAAACAATCAGGAACATCTGGAGGAACATTACAACAGCGCAAAATGTTGATTTGGCCTCCAAATTTCGTAGTCCCAATTCTCATCAAGCATCAACAGGATACAGTGAAACAAGTCTGATTGACATAGGTCCCACTGCACAAGTCAGAGTACCCAAAGGATCCACTGCCAATGTCCTTGTGCCAGACCCCATAGGACACCCTGAGAGGTTCTCTTGTCCATGCCCAATGGTTCAGAGCATTTTGGACCACATAAGGGGACCAGCACAGTATTAGGCAGGCCCCCCTAATGCTGTATACCTGCTTTTTTTTTTTTTTTAATCTTTAGTCATTCAGCAATGTTTTAAGTTTAGATTGGACACGCTTTTAATGCAACTTCGTGCCTTAAAATGGCACAACGTCCTCTCTTCTGGGAAATAACACCCACCTACTTTCAGTACCGACAATATAACCACAGCTGACCCACATATAGTTGATTCAGTGAATCACTGACATTAAAACTGTTCCTGTTTGTGTTTTTAAAGTTTCAGTGTCTTTATCTAGTAAAAGACAAGTACAGTTCATCTAATTATAAGGAAATTTTAGACAGAAATTAAATGTCAACGGATGCCAGGACAATACTGATGAAAACAACAAACCACAAACACCTTTCTAAACACTTGCTCAATGTCTCGCCACTTCCGCTTCATACTCAACTGTAGTTATAACACAAGAAGTATGTATTTGTTATGTGTTGTGCTGCACAGTGCAGCATTCCTCCTTAAAAGAAGACTTTATTCAGCCCCAATTTCTTTGTGATTGTAGAAAGTGATTAGTGCTGATAGAACTCTGGCTTGTATTTTAATGGTTACAGAACAAAACATTTGTATCTAAAGTCCAGTTCAGAGGTTACATGGCTTTGTCAGCTCTTTTTGATTGACACTACAGTTTCTGCAGGTCTTTAGTTGGCGGATGCCTTCAGATGCTGCAGATAATTCCAGTAAACTGCAGTGATAAAAAACGATTTCTGGGGCATCCTGTGGTGCAGAATTTCCTCACTACTTTTACCAGTTTACCTGGCTATACCACTATTTCCATGACGACATCGTTGCTGCCTCGCCTCTCTTTAACAGTCTGAGTCGCTGTGAAGACAAAGAGATAAACAACATTAGTGCCCTTTTTTTTTATTCCTGTCTGAGATAATAATAATCAGGTAAAGGTGTTGGCCAAATCAAGGTTTTCTGGTTTCTTGTAAGTCTATAAAACAGCTGAATCTTGAGCGACCTGTAAACCTGTTTCAGTCCTGAGTCTCAATAACTTCAAAGGCCACCTGCATAATATGTTACAATGTTTGAATTTACCTCCAACATCAGCAGCAACAGAAGTGTGCTTTGGTTTTTTTTTTCCTTCTTACCATAGTTCAAGCCTGAAGTCTGAATAAGCACTGGCTCATTTCATAAAAGTTGCAAAAGCAATTTAACTAGGTCAAACCTAGGAATATAGATAATAGTCTGACTTTCAACACAGCCAAGCCTAAATTAGTTTCTGGGTGGTTTCTTTATTTTCAATTCTTTTTGTCACATTTTTCCTCACTGTGGGCTCATTTTTCACTGCAATATAAAGTCCTGCATCTTGATGGAAACAGCACTACTATAATGGAGAGAGCTTAAAAAATAAAAAGTAAAAAAATAAAATAAAATCGCATGATAACTGTAGTATTGCACAGTTATAATCCCATAAATCATAAAAAAGAAAAAAAAGAAAGTTGAATTTCTTTGAGTATTTAGCAACATAATTTTTCCAAATGTCCACAAGTGTTACCAAACACTGGAAAATAAAAGCGACATCATATAAATATTTAACCATTACTTTTTCTAGTTTTGTTTCCATACACACCTTGCAGTTCAGCAGAAAATATTTTTGTCATGCATGCACACAGAACTAACAATGTCTGAACTTTGATAATCATGTGGCATTAGCAACCACACCATAAGCAGATGATATGAGTCACAGTCACACTTGTAGTGATGTATGAAGATATAAACAGAAATGGTTTGTTGCAAATGGGGGTTAAAATGGTTAAAATCTGTACATGTGCAAGTTTGCATAGTCAAAGTTCACAATTTATCTGGAGTAAAGTTTTAATTGTTATAACTGATCCTATGTTAAATAATTAATGAAATCATGAGTTGTACAGATGACACCTGATTGTTTTTAGATAACTTTCTTATGTTAAGATGTCTGCGTTTTCTAAAATGAAATGGTTTGTTGCAAATATGGGTCAAAAGGGTTAAAAGTTGCACTGTATAAGTTTATATAGTCAGAAAGTTTACATCTTGTTTGTAGTAAAACCTTAATCATTGATCATGCTTTATAAATAGAAGATGAAATCAGTTATGCAGATGACACGATTGTTTTCACGTGACTTTTACATTTTCCATCCATAAGTATCAACTCTAGAGGGTTTGAAATTCCTAAAAAAAAAAAAAACTTTTTATGGAAGCTGTCTATTTGACCAAATCAAATTTCAACAGAAGAACTGTAAGGTCAAAATGCATGATAATAAAATAATATTCAGAGGATTGGACTCATAATTGGAGTTGTGACTGCTTTTGTTTGTTGGTACCATGCTGGTAAATCCGAATTAATTATACTTTGGTACTTTTGGATTCCATAAAATTAACTGAATGACTGAGTTGTACCAGTTAGTAGTAGCAGAACTGCTTAACTCTACCTTTCTTCCTGTCTCTGTATACAAGTCCGAGTAAAATGGTGGACAGCAAGTACGGCGTTCCCACCACCAGGTGACACATAAGTCTGAAGACAGAAGTCGAACAGGAGGCTGCAGGTGGAACTGAAGGTGATGGCAGAAGAGAAGCTGTGAAGTGAAATAAACTCTTAAATACTGTGATCTGAGAAGTCAAACTTCACATTTCACCAGTAGTGGTTAATATTAGCATTTCAGAACATCTTACCAAAATGTAATCTGTAAGTAACTGAGGAATTATAAATTATAATAAATTATTTTCTCCTAAAACTGCTTGCAAAAACAAGCCTTTGGATATCTGAAATCGGTACTATTTACATCAGAGGGGTGTAATATGAGGCAACACTAATGTGTTGGGATTTAAATTGGCTCAATCTCAGCTGAGACAATATGTTACATCTGCAAACCGTACTACTGAATAAAGCCAAACAGTCATAGCAGTGCAAACTGTATGTGTTATGTTGCCATGGAAACCTATATGTATTAAAGTTTGCAATGCACAAAAAATCATAAATTTGTATTAATGTTTGGTCCTTATTTTACACTGCTGACACCACACACAGATTCAAAAGTTGATTATTTGGAGTAAAACCTTAATTCGTATTATTGACCATACTGTATGTATAAATAGTCAATAAAATCAATAGTTATGCAGATGACCCCGGGCTGTTTTTAGATGACTTTCTTTATTGTGTGAGGATGCAAGAAATTACAGATTAGAAAGATGATTAGCCATTTTCAACTGACAATATTCAATCACCAACATTCCTTTCACTTTGAGATGGCCAAAAATTAAAGTGATTTCTATGCATTCTTCAATATGTGAGAGTGTCAGACCTAAATGTTTGGTTTCATGTTGAAATATGTGAAGTTTAAGAGTTCTAATGTGCATTGAGTCACTGAGTATGAACATAAATAGATTAACATACACATTGAACAGTTCTAGACTAGAATTTTCATAGTTTTAGTGCTTTCCATTCTGATTTTTTTTTTATAAACTCCTCATTGCAACCTGGACCTTTTGACTGAGGAAGGTAGCAAGGTATCGGTCCAGAAGAAGAGTCACAGGATGCATTAAACGCCCAATTGTGAAGAAAATCTGGTTAAAAGGAAAGTTTATAGCCACTGAGTAATACCCACAATGGGGTTTGGACTATGTTAAACATGCTTTGTCGTACCTTGTCATAACATTGTCATGTCTCTACCAGTGGTCCAGACTTGTACAAGCAGCTTTAACACTTGGTTGAAAGGCAGAGATGTCTCTGGCTGAATGCGTCAGGCTTTTTTTTTTTAAATTGCTTTTTAAAAAATGGTTCTAAACTTGTAGTTTAAACTTCACCCTCAGTTACTGAGCCGACAGTCTAGCTGTCGACTGCTTCTCTCACCTTCAACAGCCAGCCAGCTGCCTGCCGACTCACCACCTCCAGAGGTGCTGCACTTGTAGAGTCCTTCATCAGATTTGGAAACTCTGTAAATGGTCATGTCTCCTGTGGAGCTGCTCCTGATGTGATGGCCATCTTTGTAGAAATCAAAGGCATTTTGGGAGGAGTTTGCCTCAGCTTTGCAGTGCAGAGTCACTGCAGCTCCCACTGACACCGGGAGGGTAGGACTTTCGAGGATCATGGTGCGATCTTTGACAAAGAAAGAATCTGATTTCATTCAAGCTCTCTGTACTTTGTAGTACAAAATCTTGTCACACATGGATCCTGATGCAACATTTGCCTTGCTTATACATAATTTGTGTTCAGTACCAGTGATGGTGATGTTGACACTGTTGCTCTGCTCACGATTGACAGACTCACACCAGTAAACCCCGCTGTCTGATGGGTAGGCGTTTCTGATGATACAGGTCGAGTCTGAGGAGGTGAAGCCCCATCCAGAGGAGCAGGGTCTGATGCCACCATCAAGCGTTTTCCTCTTCACCTTCCAGCCGGTGGAGCTTGGCTGATGGTCACAGCTCAGGGAGATGGAGTCATACCTGAAGAACTGAGACCTGTCAGGGCTGACCCGAAGACAGGCTGCCAGAAAGAAAGGAGATGTAAGGGATAATTGAGAAGAACAATGGAAGTAAAAGAGCAAAGAAGACATGATAGAGATAGAGAAGCAAATCAGATGAAGTAAATATAAGACATGGAGGAATGGATAAGTAGCACAGGATGCAAGAATAATCACATGGAGAAGAAAATGAAGAAACAACATTAATCAGAGTTCTAAATCCAAAAAGAAAATAAATGATCGATCAGCAGTATGCATAGAGACAGAACAGTTCGAAAAAGCAAAAATATTTTCTAAAACGTGAAGAAACATTTGTACTCACCGAGCATCAGGCAGAACGGTGTTACCTGCATCCTGTCCCACTGACAACTGACAACCAGACTGTCTAATGTTTGTACTTCCTCTCTGAGAGCTAGGTGTCATTGTAGCTGCTTGGTGGAGCAATAAAGTGTGTTTATTTCCTCTAGAGAGCAACTAAACTGGCACTGAACAAACCACAGTATAAATAAACAACCTCCTAAACAGAGAACCTGCATTCATGTTATTTTTTGTCCACTTTGGGCATCACAAAAAGCTCTTAATGTGTGTTTCGCCCACAACAGTTTGGTGTCATGAAAAGGTGCGTTTTTGCCACTACAAGTCACTTGGTGTCTGATTAGCGGCATCTTTTGCATTTGGTGTTTCACACAAAAGATTCCTCCCTCCTGTTTTACCCAAACATTAACAAACTTGCATGTCATTTAAACGCCTTAAAATGGCACATGAAAAGCAAAAAAAAAAGTAGTAATGACGCTTTTCTTTTCATACACTAATTAAGTGATGTTCACCAGTCAGCTGATGACTGTGTGTGTCTGCTTTTGACGCTTTGAAGGCAATTTTGCCGATTAAAGCGATGAGTGAACCAAACTAGTACAAGATCAAAAAGTTCTAAAACTGTGGCTATAAAACAAAAAAGCTGTACCCGATTTAAATTTGACCGATATCCTCACTGAAGTAGTCTTCCTGTGCAGTGATGCTCTGCTCCCAGTGCTCCTGCAACACTTCCTGGAAGTCCTGCTGGGAAGCACCATCCACAATAGAGAAGAGTCTCACAAATTCTGTGAAAATGGCAACCACTCCAATTGAATTTCATTTTGGGAAAGGGGAAGAAGTAAAGGGATACAAAACTGTTAAATACAATTGTGTTGTTGTGGCCTGACCACAACAACACAGTTGTTGGTCTTGGAAAGTGCAGCTCTTCCAATGTTGAACTGCTGTTTCTTCTCTTTGTGGTAGCTGCAGACCCTCCTAAGGTCACCACCAGCAATGATCCTCCACATTAAGGTTGGATTATCTTAGCAGCTGACTGACTTACAGTGGTGTGATTCCTTTCTGCTCCAGATTAAGATCCACGGTGAAATTGCAAATGCTCACCTACCTGCGGTCACAAAGACATGCGTAACACAGTACTCGTAACAGTTCAGTGTTGGTACATATTACATATGTTCATGATGGTGACAAATAGTCCCAGAACTGTTTGATCAACCTGCGAACATTTGCAGGTTGTAAAACCAAAACAATGAGATGAAAATATGCTTGAATCTTCCATAAAGTTGAGTGTTAAGCCAATTCGGTTATACGGGAGGTGGCTGAGAACCCACGCGCAGACACAAGAGCAAGAGGCAAGCTGGATTTTCAAAGATGATTATTGTAAGATGGAATTCAAACCAAACAAGAATGGGAAAAACTAACTGAGGAAAAAACAACAGGAGCTAATCAAACTGAATATAGAAAAGGGGCAAACTACTAAACCAAATAAATATTTAAACTATCTACCCAGGGGAAATCTAAGAAAAACAGACAATGAACTCGAAAACTAACCAACAACGGGAACAAAGAAAACTGACTACAACTGGAACCTACACCAAAAGAGGAAACTAAACTGAGGAGGAAAACAGAATGGCGAAACCAGACTTAATGCAAGAAATTAGCAAAACTACAAAAACCAAGGCCTACACTAACTTAACAAACAAAACAGGATAAAGGAAAACTCATACGAATGAACTAAAGTAAAACAAACCAAATGGGGATACTCGCAGGATAGAAAACTAAACTAGTGGGACAGGCTGGCTGGGGGAAGGCAGACAGGAGGCAGATGAAAACAGAAGCAGATAATGGCTAACTGGAGGGCAGGGTCCAGATGGACTGTCTTTCCATCTTGGCGACAGTCGAAGATGGAAAGACAGGCAGGCTGGAGGCAGAGCGGGACTGGCAGAGAAATGGGGTAGTATTGCCTATTGTCTGACGAAGACTGACTGAATGAACCGGGGCTTTATTGAGGGAGGATGATTAGTGGCAGGTGAGCAGTTCCTCGCAGCTGCCTCCAATCAGGCTGCAGGCAGACAGAAGCTGTGTCTCAATTCAGGGGCTCCATCCTTCTAGGCTGCATTATTCGGCTGCATACATCACAGCGGTGCGACTAAGGCTGTCCCATTTCGTAAAAACTCGAAGACTCCTTCAAATGCAGCCGACGAATGCGTCCTTCTTTTCCACAAATTTGAAGGATGCATCGATGTATCCTTTGTAGCCCCAAATATCCCAAGATTTATTGTGGGCCACTGACAGTTTGATCAACAGCTGGAGTTTTAACTGCTGACGGCTGACAGAGAAGATGGATGGAGGATTCTAGTTTTAAATATTAGTATTATGTTACAGTTCACTCCAATAGTACAAGTGTTGAACACATTAAAATTTGTTTTAAAAAACGATTAAGTTACGTTATTGATGTGAGCCGCTGCAGTTTAAAGCGTTTACTGTCTAGTTGTTCAGCCTCAGTGTTTAAGTGTTTGAAAACATGACTGTCTTCACTGTTCTTAGTTTAGCTCCACCAAGTTATCTGATAACATGTTTAACATAAATTATATTTGGTTTCTGTTCAGACAGCATGTATTTAGTGATCCTCATCAGAAACACTCAGCCCAGAGATTGTGGAGATTTGTAATATCTGAAGTTCATATCAACGTGGATGTCAACAGATTTAAACAAGCTGTGGACGCTCCTTGTTTCTCAGACAGTTTAGTCCCATACCATTTTACAGTACAAGACCCTCAAGTCTTCAAGGATATAAAACATATTAAAAACAAAAATTACAATTTCGGGATCAAATCTAGTCAAAAATTAGGTAAAATTACAACGTCGTCTTATGCTGATCGTCGGGATGAAAATTTGTATGTCAGGGTTGCTAGGCAACAAAGAGCGGCGCTACAAGACGTCATGACGCAAGCAGGAAGTTCATCGTAGGCTAGACCATCTCATTTAACAAACGCTCATGCAGCCTTCTCATGCAGCCTACCCGTCCTTCGAAGGACCCAGCCTTCGAAGGACGGGTAGACTGGGTCCTTTGAAGGATGCAGCCCCTGAATTGGGACACAGCTAGTTTGAGAGTGAGGTAGAGAGAGTAAAGGAAAGCAGGGCTGAGCAAGAGTGAGACAGAGGGAGGAAGACAGGGAGCAAGAGAAAGAAAGGAAAAGAGGGAGAAGGAAAGAAAGACGGATACAGGCAGGGGCTGAAGTGGGGATCAAGACAAATTCTTTGTGGAATAATCACAATGAAAGACCCCTTTCACATTGCACATAACAGTTTTTTCATTTATACTGTAAAAATGCAAATTAGAGCAGCTACTAGGAGAAAAGAAAATGAAACTTGTCATTCCAGGTTACCATTAATTGTGTGCAGATTTGACAGATAACCCACAAGAACTTGAGATGAGAGTTAGTGTTTTGCTTTGTGTCAGATATTGTTTCCATAAAACTGACTTAGAAAGGGGTAAAATAAATGAATTTAGTCAAAATTAGATTAGATCAAAATTGCATTTTTCAGCCCAAAACTTCAAATTGTCTGGAAATACAGTGGGTGCAGAATCAGATAAAAAAAATATGCATTTTATCTTCTTCCAGGTCTCACACCAGTATTGTAAGAATGCTGGTGTGAGACCAGTATTCTTACAATAGTGTAAGAATACTGGACACCTATTTAGGTGTCATATTTAGGCACCTAAATAGGACAAGGAGAGATCTTTATTTGATGTCACTGGAGTGTCGTGGACATACAGATGGGCATCTTAAAAAAAATACAAATATCTACATTTCTATTTACACAACTGAAAAATTCACAAAAAATAAAGATTTTATCACAAGAGTTCAGTGTGCATTTTGTCTTCTTGAATCTATCGTGATAATCTGCTCAGCCTTTAAATACACAGTGCATAAAGCAGTAATGAAATTCTAAAGTGCAAGATGGGAGTGAGCTGTTTTTTCTTGGGAACGTGAGCCCTGAATTTGAGTAAAGCCACTCTGATACTGTATCAGCAACATTCATTTAAAATAAATACACGTACTGCAAATTAAGCTTCCTTAAAATCAGGCTCTCTGTAAAAGAGCCTTTGGCATAAGCAGGCGAGTCATTAGCACCATAAGCCGCAGTTTGGTTCTACTTTTTTGACTGAAAAATTCCAGCAATTAAACATTCAGAAGAAGTACACCTGTGTCAGATTAGCGCAGTGCTTCTCAATAATTTTTGGTATTTTAATTTTTTACACTTTATTCTAGCATGACAAAATTACAGTATTAGGCAGGTGGTCAGAATGTTATGCCTGATCAGTGTATTTCTATTGCTTTGTCACCCACGCTTAGCATGTGGCTGATTTATCATCCCTCTAGCTCCCACAGCTGCCTTTGTCCTGTGCACTAGCTCGAGTGTTTACAGGACACATTTAAATTGTGTTTTGTTGATCAGTTGCACCTACCTTGCTTGTTTCCTATTTACAGAGCCAAGGATGTGCATGAACAACAGATTATGTCCCGGCACATGCACACACAACAGACAGCTACTGGTCCATGAGGAGATACTCACTGAATTTGACAAAAAACTATATTGGATTGTAATTAACGACTTTGCCTTTAATTGAAATAAAAGCAAACAACGTTAATGAGAGCTGCCAATTCCCTTTGTTCTGTAAACATGAATGAATCACTGTGCAATTCCAGTACATCCAACACAGTGATGGCCAACTTTCCGCTGTTAGTGAGGGTTAAGATGACAAATGGCCAACTGAAACTGTGTGTTTGTGTATGTGTCAGTTTGTCCCTTGTGGAGCTGGAGAAAATGATGAAAGGCTGAGTCGTGATGTCATCAAGCTTGGAGAAGTCCTTTCACTGCATCTGTGACTCTAATGTGTCACCACCAAGCTCTCACTAAACACACTCACACTCGCACAGAAATTTGACATGTTCCTCTAACTTAATCTTCTAAATGAAGATATTTCAATCCCATGACTACTCTTCTATCTTACATCATTCTGTTCTAAATTCCAATGCATGACTCTTAACTTATTACATCTCTGAGCACCTCCTTTACTTTCCGTTTTTCTTTTTCACGTCATCGAGTGAGCGAATGTAGAGAAGAATGAAGAAGTGTTTCTACACAGACACACACCTATTGCTCTCTTCACACACATCCTGATGAGACAGTGGCAACATTCCAGCTGTCTGAATGCTTCTTTCTGGCTTCATTGTCACTGGAGAGAACACAGGGTGCTGTAAGTGTGGGTCAAGGGCCTTAAAAAGATTTTGGCCACAAGTGTGCGTGTGTGCGTGTTGGACATACTTTTATTGAAGTATTGGAGAGCTGTTAGAGCTGCAGCCTCCAGCTTCTCTGTTCTACTGACCACGTGTACACTAGACAAATCTTTAACTTTCTTTGTGCTCATCTAAAGCCCATCTTTTTTCATTTTACTAAGCGACGCTGTAAATCTTCTCCCTCATCTGGTCCAAACAGCCCATTATAGAGCCTCTGTC
The DNA here is from genome assembly GCA_024666655.1 of Dascyllus trimaculatus. Taxonomy (NCBI): domain Eukaryota; kingdom Metazoa; phylum Chordata; class Actinopteri; family Pomacentridae; genus Dascyllus; species Dascyllus trimaculatus. The sequence continues at coordinate 25,311,647 of CM045467.1, read as the reverse complement.
CTCATACTTCTATTCTCCTTCTATCCTCTCTTCTCCACCCCCTCTGATCTCACAGATTTTAATTGTGGCCAGCCTGCCTGCCTCTCTGTCTCTGGTATTTTTGTATTTGGTTTCTCCACAATGGTTTGGTATATATGTATTGTCTGTGTGTACTGTATTGCATGTACAGGTGCTTTCATCCCCCTAATCCCCTCGTGTGTGCATGTGTTTGCATCTAATTTGTCAGTATCTCTCAGTCCAAGTAATTCACTCCTGTGTCAGCTTACCGTCAAACCTCTGTTCCACTCTTTTACTGTATAACGTGCATCACCAACCAGGGAACCTTGACTGGCAATTCAGTACCATCACACAATGTCATCAGGAACAATTTTGATTCCTGTAAGTTTAAGTTTATGAACTACAGAGGAATGTTTTCGTTTGATGAAAGGTTCAGAGTCTGAGTTTCACACTGCTTTGATATGCCTGAGTCTGAACCTCTAAATATTTCGAAGTTTTGAGTGAGGTCAAAAAGTAGCGTAGTCACATTCTTTGTAGGTATCAAATGGAAGTAAAGCAACACGCAACATTATCCTCCCAAAAAATTTAGCTGCAGGCTTAACTTGCTGTGATAACTGTGTTGCTGCAACGTGCAAATTCTTGTTACCTTAAACCCACAAATATCTACAAATTTCTGTGCATGTTATAGGGTTAGGGTTAGGGTTCGACAGTAACAGAAACAAGAAATGATATGAAGATTATGAAAGGATTTAAATGCAAAGCACTAACATGCACTACAAGCTGATAACCAATAGGCTAAGAAGCACTGAGCTGTCAGACTCCGGGATGTGAACAAATCTGGCGAGGCCCGAAGCTCCTCAAATCAGCTGCAGTTCAGCAGATGCAGGAAATGTCAAGGGCAATGAGAGTTGCCACGAGCAGGATCGAATCGAGTATACAGGTTTGTATGGATAAGCAGTACATACACAGCTGTGGTAAGCCCTGAGGGAAAAACATGTCAATCAGTCACCAACTGTCCTTTTTAAAATGAGCTCAACCTTTCCTACACAACACTTGTGCATTTGTGTCCCTTCAGAACACAAGCAGAACCAGTGCACAGCTGACGCAGAAGTACCAGTAGAAAATATTAATTTGTTTATTGTCTGCCTGCACTAAATCCAATCTTTCCTTGATTTGACACCCAGGTACAGATCGAAACTTGAAACACAGACCCATGCAAATGCACATTCAAACTATGCAGTCAGTCAAAGTAAGGTAAAGGACATTTTCATGCTAATATGCATTCTTCCTTGTCTGAAAAAGAGGACAGAGGGAGGAGCTGAGAAATGAAGCCATTCCATCAAATGAATTCTAATGAACCTTCACAGACAAGACATTTGGAGTCAATCAGCATTGTGAGAGAGAAGGCCCCGGACTTCCCCACAGGAATGTACTTGGCCCAAACTCCTTAAAAGGGAGGGACAGAAGGACCCAAAATGTCCCCTCTGAAAGACCACAACAGACTTCCTCAAGGTTCAAGAGCATCTTTATTAGACTCAGGTCTTTTGATGTTTGTACACTTGTGGGCTCTGGATGGGTGGGAGATGGAGAGGGGCACCTACAACATCATGTAATTATAGTGGTAACAAAAAGGTCATTTTTAAGAGATGTTTAATGGATAAGAGGTTTCGCCAAAATGAACTATATATGGTACTGAAATATTTAAGATATGTTATTTATAATAGGATACCAATTTACTTTTAACTGTCTAATAACCAAATAAGATTTTTGGACTCTAGGAATACTGTTTATTTTGTGGCTAACATGATTTAGAAAAGGGAGATAATTAGAATACCTATAAAATTCATAAAAATAGATACTGTTTCATGTCAAAATAAAAACAGATTTCTACAAAGTAATGTCAATTAATTAATAACATAAAATGTTAAATAAGTAATTATGTATACACCTCCCTTAAATGTGACTCATTCAGGAGAGTCATAAGTGTCTTGGTGGCCTTCCTCACGAGTTTTTAGATGGAAATTTGTACATTCAGTACGTGTCAATGATTTGCAGTTGCAAACTTGTTCATATAACAGACATAAAACTAGTTTCTAGACAACTGAAGTGCCAGTCTATCACTTCAGTGGAGAAATAGGGTGATTGTATTACTGAAAAAAGAGCCAGCACAACAATCTTGAGTCTTTCAGTTTAACATAAGCACTGTTTCTGGAATTGAGCAAATGTGCAAAATGTAACCGATATTGACCTGATACAAACTTCTATTATAATATCAACAGTATCTGCAAATACTACCAGGATTATGAAATCTCAATAAATCAAGGTGATACATTATCAATAATCCACTTCAATAGCCGTAGCCTATATGCAAATTTTGATAGTATAAAAGAATATCTTGATAAATTCAGAACTCCTTTTGATGTAATTGCAATTTCAGAAACATGCATTAAAAATGAAAGACCTGATTACTTCACGATTGAGGGATATGAAATGTTTAAACAAAATAGAAACCACAAAAATGGTGGGGGGTTGCACTGTATGTCAAAAATAACATTCAGAAAAAGGAGGTTAAAAATATGACAATAACCATAGATGATATCATGGAATGTATCACTGTGGAATTGCTATTTGAGAAAAGAAAGAATGTATTAAAAAACTGCCTTTACAGAACACCTGGATCAAATATTGATACGTTTGTAGATTGTATAGAAAAACTATTTGGTAATCTGGGCCAAAAGGAATTGTTCTTGTGTGGGGACTTTAACATTGACTTATTGAAAACAAATAGACATAAGCCATCAGAAAACTTTATAAATATTCTATATAGTCTCTTACTATATTCAAAAATAATACGACCAACACGTATAACGCCCCATAGCTCTTCATTCATTGATAATATACTTACCAATGTTCTCAATGAAGACATTTGAAGCAGGCCGGAATCCTAATAACAGATGGAAGTGACCACTTACCAGTTTTTGTTCTTTGTGACCTAAAATCTGTCAAACCCAAGGGCATGGAAAAACATACAACTAAACTCATAAGGAAAATAAATGACGAAACACTGAACGCTTTTAAAGACAATCTTGCAAACCATAACTGGAAATCCCTCTTGGAAGAAACTAAAGTAAATGCAGCTTATAATGCCTTTTTAAACATATTCAAGACTCTGTATGACCAGTACTTCCCAACAATAAAAATCAAGTGTAAAAAGAAAAAGATTACAATGCCATGGATAACGAAAGGATTGGAAAACACTTGCAAAAAAAGAACTTGTTGTATGCAGGTTTTATCAAGAAAAAAACAAGAGTCTAAAAAAATAAGTATAAAAGATACAAAAATAAGCTAACTAATATTATAAGAAATTGTAAAATGCAATACTATAGTACATTACTGCAAAAAAATCAGGACAACATCAAAGGACTGTGGAGTACCATTGTTAGGTTTAAAACCTGAAAATACACCCAGCACAGGAAGGAAGACACTACTCACGAGCTCAGGTCTTTTACTTGCGCACAAGGAGAGAACGGACACTACAGCTCTGCAGTATGCATCGCTACAGCATTCCAGCTCTCTGCCAGTCCTTCTGTGCTTGGTTCTTTTATTTGGTAAACAATCAGTACAAGAGTCAGTATAAGATAAGGGTCACATACACAATCTTATTGGGTCAGTTCTCTGTGTTCTTTACTGTGAGTACATACAGCTTGGAATGTTTTATGGTGATTCATGGTTGCTGACATGTAGACTTTAAAGTCCTGACAGTCACTCAATGATTACCTAATAAGAATAATTCTTACATAAGCACAATTCTTCTAACAACCATAAATGCAGTTATACGAAGAAGACCAAATGTTTCTTCACCATCAGGCAACTTTATTAATGATGGCCAAAAAATTGAGGACATAAAAGATATTGTGAACGAGTTCAATACTTATTTTATAAATATTGGCCCACAATTAGACTCAACAATAACCACATCTTGCACAGAACATGCATCTGATGGTGTTCCTACAAACTTAAACTCTATGTTCCTCAGTGCAACAAATGAAAAAGAAATAATAAATATGGTGAATGAATGTACGAATAAAAAAACTAAAGACAGTGATGGGCTGGACATAATTATAATTAACCGAGTCACTGATGTAATTGCAAAACCACTATACCATATTTTCAATTTATCTTTTAAAACGGGTAAGTTTCCGGATCAGATGAAAGTAGCCAAAGTTACTCCCATCCACAAAAGTGGGGCAAAAGATCAATTAGTGAATTACAGACCCATATAAATCCTACCTCAATTCTCTAAAATATTAGAAAAACTTTATACAGAAAGACTTGATAAATTTATTGACAAATATAATATACTAAATGATAGCCAACATGGATTTCGAAAAAACAGATCAGTATGTTCAGTTGGGACAGCACAGGTCCAAGTTCGACAGTATAGTGTGTGGTGTCCCACAGTGATCTGTTCTGGGACCAAAATTATTTCTATTATACATCAATGACTTGATGTATGACTTGGTCTCTGAAAAACTGAAATTTGTCCTATTCACAAAGATACAACAATACTAGGTTCAGGTGAGAACCTTAAAACAATCATGATGGAGATTACAAATGAAATGTGTAAGCTAAAAGACTGGTTTGCCAAAAACAAACTGTCTCTCAATATAATAAAAACTAAAATTATGTTTTTCAGAAAGCGTGACATAAATCCGCAAATACAAATAAAAATTGACAATATAATCATTGAGAGAGTCTACGAGCACACATTTCTTGGTGAACTCTTGATCATAAAGTTAGCTGGAAACTGCACATTGCTAAAATCAAAACTAAAACAACAAAAATTGTAGCTTTGATGAACAAATCTAAATATCTCCTTGATAAGAAATCTTTACATACTATCTACTGTGCCCTTATTTTACCCCATTTCAAGTACTGTGTTGAGGTGTGGGGAAACGCGTATAAAAGAAACACCAAAGTGTTTTGTAAAAAAAAATGTTTGTCTCTATATGTAGCCCTGTGATAGGCTGGCAACCTGTTCAGGGTGTCCCCTGCCTTCGCCCGAGTCGGCTGGGATAGACTCCAGCCCCCCCGCGACCCTAGTGAGAAATAAGCGGTGTATAGATAATGGATGGAATGGATGGATGTTTTGTAAAGTACAAAAAAAAAAGCAATTAGAATTATTCACTTGCCAGATATTGAGAACATACAAGCACACTGTTTCTACATTCAAAAACACTAAAATTTTGGGACCTTGTAAAATTCCACAAAAATGTATTAATGTTTAAAGTGAACCAAAATCTGCTTCCAGCAAATATTGAAAAAATGTTTTTTACACGTTTTGTACGAACATAAACGACAATACATTATACTTTATTTCTCCAGTCCTCTTTTATTTTCTTTTATTTGTAAGATCACAAATGATAGTAACGATAACATAGTATGGGCTATGCTTCTCAGTTTTGTTTTGTTTTGTTTTTTAGTTTTTTTGTGTATGTGTGTAAATGAGTTGTGTAATTGTAGTACTATGTAAAGAAGAAAGAGGGGTAGGATTTTTCATAAGTTCCTTGAACTTCCACCTACTCCTTTTGAGTAGTAAGTTTGTATTCTTTTCCTTTCTGTAATCATTCTGTTCTGACACAAGGAAACCCTTAAATGGCCGGTGCCAGAAGACCTCAGGAACCACGAGGGCTCATAGTGTAAAAGCAAGTCAGATAAATAGGAAGGCCCAAGACCATTAAGACACTTAAAAGCTAATAATAAAACTTTAAAATCAATCCTGAAACGCACAGGGAGCCAATGCAGTGATTCCAAAACAGGTGTAATGTGCTCTCGCCTTCTGGTCTTTGTCAGCACTCGTGCTGCTGAATTCTGGAGTAGTTGGAGGCTAGCAGTACTCTTTCTGGGAAGACCAGAAAGCAGGGCATTATAATAGTCTAAACGACTGGAAATAAAAGCATGCATCAGCACCTCAGTGCTGGCCAGAGAGAGAAACAGGCGAACTCTGGCTATGTTCTTTAGGTGATAAAATCCTGTTTTTGTTATATTCTTAATATGGGAAATAAAATCAAGCTCAGAGTCAAAGAGAACGCCCAGGTTTTTAACACACTGCGTGGTTTTAAAATCATGCAATGTTGGTACAAGCTTCTCTCTCTAGCCTTCAGGACCGATAACTAAAACCTCAGTTTTGTCCTTGTTGAGCTGGAGGAAGTTGTCTGCCATCCATGACTTTATATCTAAAATACAGTTAAAAAGGGCGTCTATTGGCCTTGTGTCATCAGGAGACACAGCAATGTACAGCTGCGTATCATCAGCATAATGGTGAAAGCTGATGCCGTGTCTCCTGATGACATCCCCAAGTGGAAGCATATAAAGAAAAAGTATTATATATATATATATATATATATATATATATATATATATATATACAGTGGGGCAAAAAAGTATTTAGTCAGCCACCAATTGTGCAAGTTCTCCCACTTAAAAAGATGCGAGAGGCCTGTAATTGTCATCATAAGTATACCTCAACTATGAGAGATAAAATGAGAAAAAAAATCTAGAAATTCACATTGTCTGATTTTTAAAGAATTTATTTGCAAAGTATTGTGGAAAATAAGTATTTGGTCAATAACAAAAGTTCATCTCAATACTTTGTTATATACCCTTTGTTGGCAATGACAGAGACCAAACGTTTTCTGTAAGTCTTCACAAGGTTTTCACACACTGCAGCTGGTATTTTGGCCCATTCCTCCATACAGATCTCCTCTAGTGCAGTGATGTTCTGGGGCCGTCGCTGGGCGACACAGACTTTCAACTCCCTCCAAAGATTTTCTATGGGGTTGAGATCTGGAGACTGGCTAGGCCACTCCAGGACTTTCAAATGCTTCTTACGAAGCCACTCCTTCGTTACCCGGGCGGTGTGTTTGGGATCATTGTCGTGCTGAAAGACCCAGCCACGTTTCATCTTCATTGCCCTTGCTGATGGAAGGAGGTTTTCACTCAAAATCTGACAGTACATGGCCCCATTCATTCTTTCCTTAACACGGATCAATTGTCCAGAGGCTGAACAGGCTGATCAGGAAAGCTGGCTCTGTGGTTGGGCTGAGTCTGGGCTCTGTGGAGAGGGTGGTGGAGCAGAGGACGCTCTGTAAGATGAGGGCCATCCTGTCCAATCCTAGCCACCCCCTAAATTCGGTCTTCTCCCGGCAGAGGAGCACCATGAGCTCCAGACTCCTGTCACTGAGATGCTCCACTGAGAGACTGAAGAACTCCTTTGTTCCACGTGCCATCAGGCTGTATAATGCAGCCATCTCAGGAAGGAGCAGGACAGGAGAGCTGGAGATGCCTTAAGCATTGTTTGGCTGTGTTTTGCTAACTTGCACATTTTAGTGTTGTTTTAATCTATTTATTGCATTTTTTTATGTGTACTATCTTTGTCTGTGTGGATGTGAGCAACAGACTGTTGTAATTTCCCTTGGGATCAATAAAGTACTTTGATTGATTGATTGTCCTGTCCCTTTTGCAGAAAAACAGCCCCACAGCATGATGTTTCCACCCCCATGCTTAACAGTAGGTATAGTGTTCTTTGGATACAACTCAGCATTCTTTCTCCTCCAAACACGAATAGTGGAGTTCTTACCAAATAATTCTATTTTGGTTTCATCTGACCATATGACTCTCTCCCAGTCGTCTTCTGGATCATCCAAATGCTCTCTAGCAAACTTCAGACATGTACAGGCTTAAGCAGGGGGACACGTCTGGCACTGCAGGATTTGAATCCCTGGCGGCGTAGTGTATTAGTGATGGTAACCTTTGTTACTTTGGTCCCAGCTCTCTGCAGGTCATTCACTAGATCCCCCTGTGTGGTTCTGGGATTTTTGGTCACTGTTCTTGTGATGATTTTGACCCCACGGGGTGAGATCTTGCGTGGAGCCCCAGATCGAGGAAGATTAGCAGTGGTCCTGTAGGTCTTCCATTTCCTAATAATTGCTCCCACTGTTGATTTCTTCACACCAAGCTGCTTACCTATTGCAGATTCAGTCTTCCCAGCATGGTGCAGGTCTATAATTTTGTTTCTGGTGTCCTTTGACAGCTCTCTGGTTTTGGCCATGGTGGAGTTTAGAGTCTGACTGTTTGAGGCGGTGGACAGGTGTCTTTTATCCAGATAACGAGTTCAAACAGGTGCCATTAATACAGATAATGAGTTGAGGACAGAAGAGCTTCTTAAAGAAGAAGTTACAGGTCTGTGAGAGCCTGAAATCTTGCTTGTTTGTAGGTGACCAAATACTTATTTTCCACCATAATTTATAAATAAATTCTTAAAAAATCCTACAATGTGACTTCCTGGATTTTTTTTCACATTCTGTCTCTCACAGTTGAAGTGTACCTATGATGAAAATTACAGACCTCTGTCATCATTTTAAGTTGGAGAACTTGCACAATCGGTGGCTGACTACTTTTTTGCCCCACTGTATATATAAAAGTATTGGGCCTAAAATTGAACCTTGGGGAATTTCAAACTTAATTTCATGGGTTCTTGAGGAGCAAGTATACATGCTTACAAAAATCAATAATTTGAGAGATAGCAAGCCAACCAATTAAAAACAGTGCTGGAGAGTCCCACCAGGTTTCAAAGTCTGTTTAACAAGATGTGGTGATCTACTGTATCAAAAGTCATTATGTCATTAACAATTTTTACTACAGCTGTGTCTTGGTACTGTGGTTTGCCCTAAAACCAGACTGATATTTCTCTAAAATATTTATTCTATTTAAAAAGTTATTTTAGTTTTTTTTCCCAGTTTTATTGATAGAGGGAGAGACAGGGTGAAATTGGGGTAGAGAGGAAAGAGAGACATGCAGCAAAGGGTCGTGAGCTGGACTCGAACTCACAACTGCTGCTGGCAGCCTGCGCCTGCATGGTAATGCCTTAACTCAGCGAACTATACAGCAGTTCTATTTAAAAAGTAATTGAATTGGATAAAAACCAGTTTTTCTAAAATTTTGCTTAAAAATGGTAAGTTGGATGCTGGTCGGTAGTTATCAAGAGTGTTTGGGTCTACTCTTCTTCAGAAGGGGCTTCACCATTGCCGTTCTAAAGGAAAAACACCCGTCTGAAGAGAGAAATTCATGATATGAAGCAGCTCAAACTCAAAGAACCCATAAAACGTTTTAAAAAACGGTGTGGGAATTGGGTCTAAAAGGCAGGTTGTGGAGAACTTGGGAGAAAAGTCGACCAAGCGTTTCAGCATCAACAAGGACAAAACTGTCCAGTGTCTCCTCAGGTAAAAGCAATGGTTCAGATGTGTTAAAAACAACTTGTTGTTGCCATAAAAGACCAGTTCTTATAGCATTGGTTTTACCTCTGAAATGGTCTGCAAAGTCCTCAGGTAAATCTGCATTAATTAGAAGGTCAGTGGTGGAAAAAAGAACTCTGGGGTTGTTTTTATTGTCAGAAATAAGTTTTGAAAAGTGGGAGGTTCTTGATTGTTTAACTTGTTCACGGAGAATTTCAGAATGAATAGTTAGTTTACTTTCCCGCCATTTATGTTCTGCTTTAAAGGTTAAAGGTGGAGGGCCAAGACGTGTCTTTTTACCAGGATTTCTCTGCTGAAGTTGGCAAAAAAAAGGAGAGAGTCGGCTAATGCGCGCCGCCTGTTACACGAAGCTGGCATCAAGTACGCCTTCATTTACCCTGCCGTGATTAAAATCATTCACCCAAATGAAAAAACCTCATCGCTCTCCAACATGGAAGACATTAATAACTATATTAAAAGACTCCCTGTGTCTCAGTGAACTGGTTCACTTCCATTGGAGGCTCAGAGACACTTATTGATAGTGTGACCATTGCTGAACCGTCAAAGGAAGGGTTAAGAGTCCTCACCACATGAACATCTGAAGGTTGGAACACTTATACAAGGTATATTGTTAAAATGTTTGGAAAATATTAGGTCTGAATACTTGAGAAATCACTCTAACTCTGCTGCTCAGAACAACACTTATGTTTATTGTTGGTAAATATGGTATGATAAACTGGCTTTTAGCTGCTGCAGCCCAGATGGGGCGGAGGGTTGGGTCTTCTTCTTTTCTAATTTCTCGCTTCTCTTACCCTGCCTCACTGACCCCCGGGGTTTATACTCTTTAAGGCTAGAGTATGACAAAGTTAGTAGTTTCTTTTCTGTAAATGTTTTTGTTCTCCTTTTTTAAGCTGTTAAATATTCCAAGCTGTAGATTGTGTTTTTGCTTGGAATTATTTCCTTTGGTGTTCAGAGTTCACAGTCAAATGTTAGCGGGGTCCTGTCCACATGAAACAGCAACTTTTGTATACAGTATGTGCTATATCTTAAGTAATTGCATATGAGTACAAAAATCTGTACATGTAACATAAAGGGGTCTAATAATGTCATCAAAAGGAAAGCTGTCCTTAACTGTCTTAAAAAAGACAAGATCTAAATTGCATATTTACAGGAAACACACTTAAACGATATTGAACATAAGAAGTACTTTAGAGAATGGGTTGGTCAGGTATATTTTTCATCTTATTCAACAAACAAGCAAGGTGTAGCCATATTAATAAATAAGAACCTGCCATTTACTGCTACTGACTCATAGAAGGATACTGAAGGAAGAATTGTTTTGGTTAAAGGAATTCCATTTGGCGAAATTGTTTTGCTGGGAAATGTTTATGCCCCTAATGTCTGGGAGGAATCATTCTTTGCCCTGCTTCTTAATCAGCTTGCTGAAATGGACTCTCCAACATAATTTTAGGAGGAGACTTCAACTGTAGCTTATGCCCAATATTAGACAGGTCTTCATCCCACTATACTCAGTCTAAAAATACAAGGGCAATAAAAATATCATTAAGGAGCTGGACTTGCTAGATTCCTGGAGGCATGTAAATCCTTTTTCTAAGAGCTACATGTTTCATTCTCTACCCCACTCATCAGCGTCCCGTATCGATTATATATTAATACCAAAATTCTTGGTCACTTAATAGAACAATGTGACATAGATCAGATACATACAGATCATGCCCCTGTTACTTTAGTGATGCGTCCTATTAGACCTGCAAAGCGGTCATTCTCCTGGAAACTGGACACATTATTACTTCTGGATCATGACTTTATTAAACTTCTGGAGGAGCAGACAGACATTTACCTGGAAACTAATGATAAAAAAGATACCGACCCAAGAATTGTATGGGAGGCCTATAAGGCCTATATGAGAGGCATTATTATTTCATATGCATGCCGGAAGAGAAAGGAGCGAGTGGCCAAACAATTAGAAATGGAAAAAAAATCCAAAAACTACAAGAAGAGTATTACGCAATAAAATCGGAGGATGTCTTAACAGAGCTTAAATTTTCCAGAGCAGCATTGAACAGTTTAATAACAAGGAAAGCTGGAAAGGATATTTTATTTGCTAAACAAAGACTCTTTGAATTTGCTAATAAGCCAAATAAATTACTTGCATGACTAGCAAGGAAAGCCCCCACTAAATCTTTTATTTCAGTAGTCCAGGATGAGAATGGTCAGCGCCAAATGAATCATCGCCAGATAAACGACAGATTTAAAATATTTTATGATAAATTGTACAGCTCAGAGACTCTTGGATAAACTCAAGGAGGGGAACTTTTTGAACAGTCTAAATATGCCACAATTATCAGATGATCAAGCTGCTCTACTAGAAGGCCCTATCACCTTACTCGAAATTGATAAAGCTATATTATCACTTAACTCAGGCAAATCTCCTGGAGCAGACAGCCTCCCTATTGAATTCTATAAGGTGCTTAAAGGCAAGATAAATAAATTATTACAAAGAGTTTTCAATAAATCTTTTGAACTATCAAAGCTCCTGGAATCTATGTATATTGTGAATATAACGGTAATTTTAAAAAAAGATTAAAATCCAGAACTTTGTTCTTCTTATCGTCCAATTAGACATGAAAATACTATCTAAGGTGCTGACGTATAGATTAGAGCAGGTGGTGACTGACGTTGTCATGGCAGACCAAACTGGATTTATCAGGGGTCGAATGTCCTCAAACAACACAAGACGGTTAATCAATATTATTCATTTTCTTAATTACCATCAACTTCCTGGTGCCATGGTCTCGATGGATGCTGAAAAGACATTTGATCAAATTGAATTGGAATATTTATTGGATGTTTTGAAGAGATTTGGGTTTAGACCCTGCTATATAGATTGGATCCAGCTATCATATAAAATGCCCATGGCCTCTGTCCTCATGAATGGCCTTATATCAGCACCATTCAAGTTAACAACAGGTCCGGCCCAGGGAAGCCCACTATCACCACTCCTCTTTGTCCTGGTGATAGAGCCGTTAGCAATAGCTATGAGACAAAACCAAAATATTAAAGGGGCAGTCATGGGGCGAAAGAATACAAACTTTTATTATACACGGACGACTTACTTTTGACTTTAACAGACCCAACTAACTCAATACCAGCACTGATTGAATGTGTTAAAGAATTTGGACATATATCTGGGTGTAAGGCCAACTTTGAAAAATCAGAAATAATGCCTTTAATCAGGTGGGGTCATTCTGAAACACCCTTCATCAAACCATTCCACTGGGTTCCTACAGGGCTTAGTACTAGTACTAGTAGTACTTAGGAGTTAAAATCACACCCAAAACTAGTCAACTCTATATCGAAAACATTAATCCTTTGATGAAACACATTAAAAAAAAGATGATCAGTTGGAAGAACCTCCCCATATCCTTTCTTGGGAGAATCGATTTAATTAAGATGACGATTCTTCCGAAAATAATGTATCCCCTGTCAATGCTCTTTCTGAGTCTGAAAACCAATGATATTAGAGACATTGATAAAGCTATGTCAGACTTTATATGGGCCGGCAGGAAGCCCAAAATTAAACTAGACACTCTACAACTCCCGAAGGAATGAGGTGGATGGGTTTACCCAGAACTGAAAATTATGTACTATCAACTCATGCCAGAACAGTTTCATTATGGACAGCTGGAGAGGCCGATATGCCATGACTTGAGATAGAGGTAGCAATCTGTAAGCCCTTCCCCCTGGTAGACCTACTGGACAAACGTCGAATGGAATTACCAGTCATAACAAGAGATAACTTCTTAATTTCAAATACAATAAAAACATGGAACAGCCTCAGAAAAAAAATTAAGAAAACCCATTCGTTTAACTCCCTCACAACACTGGTGGATAACCCAGAGTTAACAGCAGGAGGTGCAGGACCCAACTTTAAGATCTGGCAGGAATTGGGTATTAGAAGAGTTTATAATTTGTGGGACAAAGGGACTTTTAAAACATTTGAATCTTTAAGAACTCAGTATAAAATACCTAGCAATGATTTTTACAAGTATTTGCAAATCAGACACTATTTGTACAGTAAAATGAATACTCTTACTCCCTCAAGTGACTTTCAGTTACTACAGGAAACACTTTTGGAATGCCAAAGGCACAAATGCTTTGTATCCAAATTTTATTGTAAGCTACAAAACTTAAAAGCAGACAGGCTTGAGTCTTTAAGAACATTGTGGTGCACACTGCTCAAGATAAAAATTGATAAAGAATCATGGGAATAAATTTTACTGTTACCCTCTAAAATATCAATATGCAACAGATACAGAGAGATGCAATATAACATTCTACAAAATGTTTATATATCCCCCTATACTTTTAGTAAATACACAATGGGAGCATCCCCAAACTGTCCAAAATGTAAAATAAATACAGTTCATTGCCTCTGGGAATGTAAAGAAATGCAGCTGTTTTGGGAGTCTGTATGTAGAGAAATTGGTCTACTGATAGGACAGCAACTTCTTCTGAGCCCACTACTATGCCTTTTGGGGCTCTTACCAGACTCTCTAAAGGTACACAGTGAGGTAGTTCAGTTTCTTTGAATGTTGGCCAGGAAGGCAGTAATGACTAAGTGGGTTGGTGTTGATCCCCCCTCTATTCAACTGTGGAAGTCTCTAATATTTGAAGTTATCATTTTGGAGAGATTGAGGTGCTGTATTGGTAGAGTTCATCTTTTCACAACAAAATGGGGAAGAGTGATTGATGTTTTGAATATTCAGTGCGGAATGTAATGAAATTGATGGACGACTGGTTTGCCTGGGAACAAAAGAACCCCCGACTGCTGTGTTTTATTCTCTTCTGTATCTGGCGATTTGTTCATTTTTCTTTTGTTGCTGTGAATTGTATCTTGGACCGACTAAGACTGTAATATGTATACTATGGCGAACTCTTGTTTTATGTTTCTTTTTGTTGTTGTTGTTTTTCTTTTTTTTCTTATTTTCATCTCATTTTCATGTTCTAAAAAATCAATAAAAAATAAAGTTAAAAAAAATAGGGATGCACGATAATATCGGCATCTGATGATTATCGGTTAATTTCGGCAACTATGACGTCATTCCGATAATTCTGATATTATAAAAACAGCCGATAAAATGACCCAATAAGACTTCGAATATTGTTTTTTGCCATTGGTCTGTGTGTTGTGGCTTGTGCTCATGCCTGACTCCTCAAGCCCTCCCCTCCCCGATGGTACTGTAGTATGTGTGTGATGTTATAGCACTGCATGGGCAGAGTAAAACAAGCAGCATGGCATGGCACTCACCAGTGTAGACTTTTTTTACCGTGTCTGAAGAAGTCGTTTCACCAGAACTGGTCCCGAATAATGGAATATCTGAATATTTGTTTGTTGTGGTGGTATTCGGGTAATAATTTTGATACTCAAAAAGTCATGGGCGCCCAAAAGCCACAGAGCGTTGCCGAGGCTGTAGTATGCCGCCGGGCGCAGCCGAGTGTTGCCAAGGCTCTAGTGGTGGTTGTAGTAGCAGACTTGACAACTCCGGTGTTATGCTCCGGTGCGTCGCCGAGCGCGGCAGAGCGTCGCCAAGGCTCTAGTACGCTGCTGAGGCTCTAGAATGCTGCGGTGGTTGTAGTAGTGGACCTGACGACTCCGGTGTCACGCTCCTGTGTGCAATAAGTTGACATTATTGGCTGCAAGAAGTATAAAATTGTCAATTACCAGAATTGCTGAAATTGACATTATCATGCATCCCTAGTTAAAAAAGACACAGTAGTGGTCAGACACAGACAGGTCAACAACAGACTTGCAGCATCCTCGTGTGTCAGGCCCAATGTAGAAGGGGGGCATCGGGTCCAGGCTCCGAGCACACACCAGGACCTGCAACCTGGGCCGAACCAGCTCCCGACAGTGGACCGAAGCTGTTTGAGAGGCAAAGCTGGGAAGGCGAGACAGAGCAGCTAGCTGCTTTCTTTCCACGGAATACCACCTCTGTCCAGGACCGGCAGTGGTTTGGTGTCGAGCAGGAGGACAGTCGGGGGTTGATGGAGCTTTCCCAGGGCACCGTGTCCTGGAGAGCCGCCGTCAGCAACAAGATCTGCCGCGATTGCTCGTGAGCGATGTCCATACAGGCTGTCAACATGGCAGAGTGGCCTCCTTGAGCCGGCGAACATCCTCCTTAAGGTCAGTAATGCCTTTATGTGTGAGACTTAATGGTGAAAAGTGTTACAGTGCGTCGGAAAACCCAAATGCGGACACAGAGACCGGATCATGATAACTGATTTATTTATAAAAGAACAGAAACACCCGACGGTACTCACAGAACTGAAAAACCTTAACTAACACAACTGGCAGGCTCGAGGAAGGCAGACGTGAAGCAGCGGCTGAAGCTGAAACAGAGACTGGAGCTAAGCGGCGAGCTTGAGCTTGAAGCTATTGTTAGAAAGCCCTCATATTTTGAGTAGAATGCTGTTTGCTTCGTTCAGTGTATGTTTATTCCGATTTTACAGAGGATTTGAATGTTACCGTTTTTTTCCGTAATGTCCCTGAACGCACCTCGTATCCCGTCTTCTTCTGCATAGCGTTGCACAGGCTTTGCATTGTAGTTTGTGATTGCACCGAAAGCCGTGCCAATTTATAATTTCCTTATTGCTGTATGTAAATGAGCAACGGTGAGTTGTCCTGTGTTTTCTAAGTATAGAGTGTGAGTATTCACTGTTGTTGTTGTTATGTTGTATGTTGGGGCATATTATCGCGAAATACCTTTGTGATGGATGTTAGCTCTAGCTATTAGCCTTTGACGTTGCTAACCGTTTGCACGTCCGGTTATGTTATTTATGTCATTTGAGTTAATGTGATTGAAAGGTTGGATACACAATATTGCACTTTATGTTGTTGTGATTATGTGACTTTATATTACCGTTCCGTGTAAGTATGCTTAATAGTGGTTGTGCTTACGGTATGCATTACTGATTATTATTGTTTATTTGTAACATTTCAGAACCACAGCTACCTGCCATCGTCATCTGCTACTATCTGCCAGTTAAATGCAGCACAGTTATCTGCTGTTGTTCCTACCTCGCATCTGCAATAAAGATTGAACCTGAGAAGTCCCGCTGCCTGTTCTCTAACCGGAACACCTCATTACCTTGCGCCTAGGGATGGCCCGTTTGACACGGACGCTTCAGCGCTTGCTTTACCTTTGTGAAGCAGAGTGGTTCGGCACAATGTTCCGGGGCGTGACGGACCATGTATTTTTCTCATGTGGTATGGTACAAACATTCTGGATTAATATCCACAAATGGATCGAACAGAGGGTTCCATTATTTCCAGCGTCTATCTCTGGAGATGATGTAACCTTTGGTATGATCTTGCAAAACAAAAATGATGAACTCTGTTGTAATGTAATTCTATGTATAGCCAAATTCTTTATCCACAAGAACAGAGTACTGAAATCATCACCCAAATTTATTGTCTTCCTGAATGAGTTTAAAATGTACATGAAGTCTTTAAACCTTCTTAAAGCGATAAAAGCACAGAAATTATATGATATCTTAAAAGATTTCCCCACTGAAATGGTCAGCTGAAAATAACATGAACCCCCCTTGTGATATCAATGATTCTTGTTACTTTACTATATAATTTTAATTTTAAGATATGTTTATGTTTAATTCTACCTCATATTTTTACATTGAAGCACCAAATGTATTTGTTATATTTTGAGATGATTTGCACTAAGCTGTTGTTCCCTCGGCAATCTCTATATTTTATTACAATGTCTGTTAAATGTAAGTTGCCATACTTGTTTATCCTTTGTTATTTTGTTCTTTATCAATAAAGCATTAAAAAAAATGTTCCGGGGCGTGTGTCAAATGACGCTGATCACGTGATTGATGACGTCCGAAGTGCCAAATGCATTGTTTGGTCGAAACAGACATAGACATATATACGTAGACGCCGCATTGACTGTGGAGGGACGTGCCTAAAGCTCCGCCATCTTGGTGCAGGACTAGCAGAGGGGGGAGTGAATGTGCATCTATGGAGGTAAGAGGTACTCCACAATCTTAAAGCAGAATTATTCACTGAATTTTTGACCGATTTCCAAACGGTTTGATTTGTTACAAACGTCACACATTTAGCTTTGACACAGGATGCTTGGATGTTTTAGAAATGCCGGTTTTACTACCCAAATACTAATTCTACTTAACGTTGTCAGCAGACAATCTTCTGACAGAGACCTGTCAGTAGAAACTGTAGTTGAAGGAGAGACAATAAACAACCTGACTAACAACTGTCACTGCAGTGACAGAGACCTGGCGATCAGTGTGATGCCGACGCCAGGCATCAAAAATATCAACAAGATATGTCAGAAGAACTATGAAAATATGCCGGCATAACTGCCGGCATATTTTCCGGCATAACTGGAAAAGATGCCGACTTTTGTGTCGCTTATGGGTGTTCAAATGAGCAGAACACACAAACCAGATCCCGTGGAATCACTTTAAGGTGTAAGGTGTACGTAAGAAGTAATACCAAGTGAGCAGGTTGTTAAATAGTGAAATAAATCCCGACAGGACGGACTGAATCTCTCCACTCCCATAATATAACCAGCTCACTTTACGTTATCCCACGTATTGCACAGCTGCTCACTAGTGAAAGAACTAATTTGAGACCTCATTTTGGTTAAAATGCAATGTTATTCCATCTATAAACTGTCCCTGGTCTGGAAAAAACAGACCTTAGACTGCAGTGATTGACCAGTTAGAATATTAATGATAGATATTGGACTGCAGCAGCAGTCAATGCGGCGTCTACGTATATATGTCTATGGAAACAGAGCATAGACATATATACGTAGACTCCTCATTGACTGCTGCTGCCTATTGGAGCCGACGTGCCTACGCGGCGGCCATCTTGGTACAGTGCCACTCGCCCCTACAGTGCATTATGTCTATAGAGTAATGACATGTCTGCACTATAAAAGTGATCATAAATCCATCAGTTGTCAACATATATTGTTTGTTACAAACGTCGGACATGGAGGACGGACAGGCAGACATAAATAGAACAAAATCAAGCCAGAAAACGTTCAGGTCTTTATTCAGAGAATTGCTTGTAGGTATATATTGCATTTTATTATTATTATTATTGTTGTTGTTGCTATTATAAGTATATTATTAGATCACTAATATTATAATGTTGCTATTATCATTATAATTTTATTATTAGATCACTATTATTATAATTAATATTGTTATTTCATGATCATTTTGTTATTATCACCATTATAATTTTTATTGCAACTGTCATACTCATGTTATTATTATTATTATCAATATTATTATAATTCTTATTGCTATTATCATTGTCATTTTATTATTATATCACTATTATTATAATTAATATTGCTATTATCTTTGTCATTTTATCATTATACTATAATAATAATATGAGCATTTTATTCTTATCATTTAATTCTAATTAATATTTCTATTATTATCATCATTTAATTATCACTATTATTATAATTAGTATGGCTATCATCATTATTATTTTATTATTATCACTATTATTGTGATTAATATTGCTATTATCATTTTATTATTTGAGTTGGGGGATTTAATTGCACTTGTTTTTTTTTTATGGCCATGGCATCCAGCATCAGTGTCCCCCATCCATATTTAGTCTGGTCTTCCTTGCATCTTCTTCCCATCAGCCGAAGTCAGCCACCTTTGTAAAAATTTTAAAAAGAGTAATTCAACCACTTTAACCCTTATAGAAGAAACTAAAGAGAGAAAATAGCATATCTGAAAGCACAACATGTTTCAGAATGCGTTATATGATGTGATGATTGATGTTGGCTTTTAGATTGGTTATTTTCACTGTCACAAACATACTCTGCAGGACTAACGTGGTTAATGTATTTAACAATTAGGCAACATGAAGAATACCGTTGCAGTGGATGGGGATGCAGGAGAGGAAGATGTTGAAACTCTCTCCTTCACATTAAGGTTAGATACGCAATACATGTACATATTAAATACATCCAATATCTATCATTAATATTCTAACTGGTCAATCACTGCAGTCTAAGGTCTGTTTTTTCCAGACCAGGGACAGTTTATAGATGGAATAACATTGCATTTTAACCAAAATAAGGTCTCAAATTAGTTCTTTCACTAGTGAGCAGCTGTGCTATACGTGGGATAATGTAAAGTCAGCTGGTTATATTATGGGAGTGGAGAGATTCAGTCCGTCCTGTCGGGATTTATTTCACTATTTAACAACCTGCTCACTTGGTATTACTTCTTACGTACACTTTACCTGTGAAAAGTGATTCAATGGGATCTGGTTTGTGTGTTCTGCTCATTTGAACACCCATAAGCGACACAAAAGTCACAAATATACTATAAATATACTATAAAAATATGCCGGCATAACTGCCGGCATATTTTTATAGTTCTTCTGACATATCTTGTTGATATTTTTGACGCCTGGCGTCGGCATCACACTGATCGCCAGGTCTCTGTCACTGCAGTGACAGTTGTTAGTCAGGTTGTTTATTGTCTCTCCTTCAACCACAGTTTCTACTGGCATAGGTCTCTGTCAGAAGATTGTCTGCTGACAACATTAAGTAGAATTTATATTTGGGTAGTAAAACCGGCATTTCTAAAACATCCAAGCATCCTGTGTCATAGCTAAATGTGCGCCGTTTGTAACAAATCAAACCGTTTGGAAATCGGTCAAAAATTCAGTGAATAATTCTACTTTAAGATTGTGGAGTACCTTTTACCTCCATAGATGCACATTCACTCCTCCCTCTGCTAGCCCTGTACCAAGATGGCGGAGCTTTAGGCACGTCCCTCCACAGTCAATGCGGCGTCTACATATATATGTCTATGGTTCAGAGGTCACCCGGCGTCACTCATCTGTTTGAACACTTTATTACGCAAAGTGTCTCTGAATCCTTTAAAACAAATAAAGTGTACTATTATTGTTAGCTATTTATGATGTCTTTAACTAGAAGTAGGTTTATGTTTCATTTTAAAAAGTAATTGTTTGTCTTTTTCTTTTCTTTTTGTTGAAGGTGCGGTGTTTGATTTGCCCACAACAGTTGGCATTTCATGACAACACCTCCTCCATGATGCGACACCTCCGGTCCATCCATCATGTTGAAACAACTCAGACAACGAACCGAACTTTCAATCCTCCTCCTGCCGGTAATTATTTATTGTATCATGTGGTTGGTGGGTGCAACTAGCCACAGAGCTAATAGCTCAATGGTTAACATAGCGGTCTTTTGATCCAAAGGTTATGAGTTTGAATCCCACATTTTACAAGTTTGCTCTGTGTTGGTTTTCTTGATATGCTGAATTTTTTGCAGTGTCAAGGAAGCAAAAACTTGATGCTGCATTGGTTGATATGATTGTAATGGCTGCGCAACCGTTTTCCATTGTGGAAGATAAAGGTTTCAAGGTACGGTGGCTAGTAGTTCTATAGCATTTAGAGTATCAATGCATGTTTACCTAATGAGCTGTATTTCATTTAATGCCATCCTTAGGCCTTTGTCAACCTTTTCGACCCCACCTACATCATCCCTAATAGGAAGGCCTTGGGGAAAATGGTGGAAGAGAAATACAAGGCGACGAAGGAGAAGGCCTTAGCTCTGGTGAGCAAGGCCTCTGCTGTCAGCCTGACAGCTGACATGTGGACGTCCATGAACATGGACGCCTACTTGGCTGTAACCTGCCATTTTATCACTGAGGAAGTAAGTATCTGTCATATTGCAACATGTATTTCCTTTCTTTGAACTGCTTTGTGTATTGCTATGGTTCATGTCTCTCACTCTGATTTTGCACATTGTAGGTGGAGCTGTCCTCTGTGGTCTTGGGGGTTCAAAAGTTTCCAAAAACCCACACTGCAGCTCACTTGGCTGAGGCCAAAGATCTCCTCATGGAAGAATGGGGAATTAAAGGGAAGGTGAGAGACCAGTAAAAGACAACATTATCCCGCAATATGGTCTACTACTAACTGCTATACCTGATTTGTGAACATGTTGTAATCTTTCCTCCAGGTGACAGGCCTGGTCACAGACTGTGCTGCCAACATGACTGCCTGTGCAAATTTTCTCCACCTTCGGCACATCATGTGTTTTGCACATATCCTTAATTTGGTGGTGAAGAGGTCCCTTGCCCAAACCCCTGAACTGGAGGACATCCGAAGCAGGGGACGCAGGATCGTTGGGCATTTTAAGTCCAGCACCACAGCCAAAGAAAAGCTGTCTGAGATGCAGCGACAGCTGGCCAGGCCGGAGCACAAATTAATTCAGGAGGTGATTACTGTTTGGCTATTAAAATGTTACTTTTGTCCTAGTTACTGTAATTGTGATATTTTTTTCTCTCCATAAAACTTGCTTGTCATCTTATCTTAGGTGGACACAAGGTGGAATAGTGCATTTTCCATGTTGGAAAGGCTGTTTCAAGAGAGAGAGCCACTGGGTGCAGCTCTGGCCACCCTCAATACTGACCTCACCCCGTTCACCTCAGAGGACTACCAGGCAATTCACCATTGCCTGAATGTCCTTTTGCCATTTCACCAGGCCACAGTGGAGCTCTCTGAAGAAAAACGGGTGTCAGCCTCCAAGGTCATTCCACTTGTCAAAATGCTTAAACACTATATCTCAAACAGATGTGGCCATATCATGAACCCGCTGGGTGAGAAACTGGCCACAAACCTAAAAATTAACCTTTGCGAAAAAATTTTTAACACTGGAAAAAGCCACTGCTCTCTCAATGGCAACCTTATTGGACCCTCGGTTCAAAGAGCTGGGGTTCTGCAGCCAAGGCTCTGCCCAAACTGCCATAGAC
This sequence comes from Dascyllus trimaculatus, assembly GCA_024666655.1. Taxonomy (NCBI): domain Eukaryota; kingdom Metazoa; phylum Chordata; class Actinopteri; family Pomacentridae; genus Dascyllus; species Dascyllus trimaculatus. The sequence goes on along the minus strand of CM045467.1, from coordinate 25,289,466 downwards.
AGGCTGACAAGAGAGTGTGCTGCAACAATGCAGGTGGAACTTCCTGCTCAGGCACAGCCACAGTCACCACCTAGAGCAGGCCCTTCAGGTCAGCTGGTGGATGGTGGTCTCTGGGCCCTGCTGGACAGACATGTGGGTGCTCAACAGCAGGTGACCAGCACAACTGCCAGTGCTACAGTGGAGGTTCAGAGGTACAGTAAAGATTATGACCTGCATCACTATTTATGCTCATGCTCTGCTGCTGAATGACAATGGGCTGATCATTACTTTCTAGGTACTTAAAGGCACCCCACATTCCAAGAACAGAGGACCCACTGAAGTACTGGGTTGCCCACAAGGTGTTATACCCGCACCTGTACAAGCTAGCCATCAACTTCTTCTGCACACCAGCTTCCTCTGTGCCCTGTGAGAGGATTTTCTCCAAGGCTGGCGAAGTTGTCAGCCAAAGACGGAACCGGCTGAAACCCAGCACAGTTGAAAAAATCCTGTTTTTAAATAAAAATCTATGAAATGTATCCCATGCAGTCATTTTAGCTTGGCCCTGTTTCACAAGCACACCCCCTTTCACTTTATGCTTATTATTCACAATGTAACACAAGCACTTTTCACATAAATTAACACAAATTTTTTTGTTTTACGCTTTTTATTGTGTACATATTGAAGTATAAAAAGGACAAGGTGGCTGGTTGAAGCAGATGATATACTTGCAGTGCACCACCAGATGTCACTGTTCTGTGTGGTTTCAAAGCCCCGAAACTTCGGTTCATTTTCCGCCACAATCAGATGAACCCTTTGGAAGCTTCATGAGGCTTCAGCTGCCCATCCCTACTTGCGCCACTCTGAAACACACACCTGGAGCCACCGTCTCCTTTTTAGCTATGATCCGGCCCCGAGTGAACTGTGGAGCCGGTATTTATGGAGGTGGTGTGCCTGCATTGCTGCCCGGAGTTGCCGTTGATTGATTGTCAACCGGCAGCAGCTGCGGGAGAGAGACCAGTGTGTAATGTGTGCAGGAGCTTCGGAAGCCATCAACGGGGAGTGGCACTGAATCAGGGGAACCCATGGCCGGAACATGGAAGTGGTTCAATTTACCTACATATAATGGGCTATTTTTCAGGACTCTGGAGTCATGGACAGAACCTGGGTAACCTACAAATATGTCCAGAAACTGACATAGGTGGTCACACACTGCTTGCATCTGGATGGAATAAAACAGTTTTCTGTTGAAGCAGCATTGACCATCAGCACTTGGTGGCTTAATTCTAATGTGACAACCATCAATGCTGCCTACAACCCTCCCAAATGCTGCAGATCCAGCCAGTTGCTCAAAGCCAGCATCAACTCTTTGAAGCTCATCTAGTGGTGGAAAGCAGATGACCCTATTTTTGAGCTTGATTATTTTGTCTGCCACCCTGTGAACGATGTCATTCACAGTAGAGCATGGGATGCCAAACGCTCTACATACAATGCGATAGGAGGTTGCACTTGTGAGCCAAAGAAGAAATATCAGGACCTGTATCTCTTGACCCCAGCCATGGTCACATGGAGATCGGAGGATGTGGGTCAGGGGGTCAATTGTGGCTCTGGAGAGGTGGAAGTCAGGCTTCAGGTCACTCTGGCCATTGATTGTTATTGTGATTCTGACCTATATGGCAATGACTGTACTGAGATGGTTGTGCATGCTGCAAATAAAGATGTTAAAACTTAAAGCTTTCACATTAGGTTGTATACATATACATATATATATATATATATATATATATTTGTGTGTGTGTGTGTGTGTGTGGGGGGGTGTCAAGCAACCCAAGTTACAGCCAGTGAAAAGACACAACCTTTTTTTTCTCACAGACATTAAATTAGACTAAACTTTTCCTTTTTTAGGTCACTTAGAATTACTTTTTTTTTCTATTTGCTAAATGCCAGAATTATGAGAGTTTTTTTTAGACAATTTTTTAACTTTCTTAAAAGTCAAAAGTTTACATATATTTCATTAGTATATGGTAGCATTGCTTTTAGACTGTATGACTTGGGTCAAATGTTTTGAGGGCTATTCCACAAGCTTCTCACAATAGTTTGCTGGAATTTTGGTCCATTCCTCCCGGCAGAACTGGTGTTACTAAATCAGGTTGGTAGGCTGCCTTGCTTGCGTACACCTTTTCGGCTCTGCCCAAAAATTTTTTGTAAGATTCAGATCAGGGCTGATGGCCACTCCAAAACATAGACTTTGTTGTTCTTAAGTCACCTAGTCACTAATTTCGCGGTATGCTTCGGGTCATTGTCCATTTGGAAGGCCCATTTGCACCCAAGCTTTAACTTCCTGGCTGATTTCTTGAGATGTTGCTTCAATATTACCACAATATGTTCTTCCCTCATGATGCCATCTATTTTGAGAAGTGCACCAGTCCCTCCTGCAGCAAAACACCCCCACAACATGATGCTGCCACTCCCGTACTTCACAGTTGGGATGGTGTTGGAACGGTCATTATGGCCAAACAGTTCAATTTTAGTTTCATCAGACCACAGGACATATTTCTAAAAATTAAGGTCTTTCTCCTTGTATGTATTTGCAAACTGTAATCTGGCTTTTTTATGTTGCTTTTGGAGTAATGACTTCTTCCTCATTGAGTGGACTTGTGGAGATCCACAATTCTCTTCCTGATATCTTGGCTGATTTTTTAAAATTTTCTCTTGATGTCACGTAAGGAAGCAGTGTGTTTAAGGTGTGCCTTAACATACATCCACAGGTGTGCCTCCAATTAACTCAAGTGTTGTCAGTTAACCTATCAAAAGCTTCCAAAGCCATGACATCATTATCTGGGCTTTCCTAAATAGTCTGAAGGCAGAGTAGTCTTAATGTATGTGAATGTCTGACATTGAAGAAAGTTATAAAAAATTCTCTAAAAATTCTCTCTCTCATTATTCTGGCATTTAGCAAATAGAAATAATTTGGGCAATCCTAAGTGACCTAAACCAGGAAAAATTTAATGTCAGACAGTGAGAAAAAAAGGTTATGTGTATTTTTATGCAGTATATGTAAATCTCCTAGGGTCTCATTTATTAAGCGTGCGTATGCACATATATGTGTGTGATGAGTGCGTGTGAACATTCCCACGCCAAGTATGGGATTTATCAACTTGTACTTGTGCGTAGGAACATGCGTAAATTTCAGCACAACTCTGACCATGCGTACACACAAAACTTAGTGGTAGAAAAGTGAAACTACACATAGAATGCACTTCGAGAAGAGTCAGTGTTCAAAAGCAAGCCGAAACTAAACAAAGATTTCACGCGATCGCTGGTTTCCCAAAAATAAATAGAGCCATCGGTTGCATGGTTGTGATCCACATCTGTCTCTGTTGAACGTTGTTGCCCGGTGGCCTGGAGGAACACACAACTCATTTATTCGGCAAAACAACTTTGTGGGTGTGCGCCTCCAAGCAGGAGCTGTTGAGGATGCCTGGCTGATTGGTGAGTGTTAGAACATTTCAAAATTATTTTCTGGGCTTCGCATGGTTTATTGTAACATCTCTATTATATTTATAGGTGATCGGGCATATCCACTGAAGCAGTGGCAACTGACCCCGCCTCTCCCAGCCTTTAATGTCGCTGCCATTCAAACGAGATGATCATACAGAGATTATAGGTAAGTCTGCATCTTTCAGATTAAAAGTGTGTGTGTGGGAAAATAATCTCATCATTCAACATTTTTAAAAGTTTATTTAACATTTGCGATGTGCATGCAGCAATCTGTGCCAGTGACTCGTTGATTTGCAGTAAAGTATTGACGATGTTGGTCAGTTGATCCCTTATTTCATTTATGGATTTGGTGGTGTCTTCTTGATTCTGAAGCACTGCCTCCATCAGCACCCTCGTCCCGCCAGGACGCACCCAGTGGGTTTTGGATGGCCCCGGCTGCTCCTGTTCCTCCAACTCCTCCGGCTCCTCCCCCGGCTCCCACTCCTGAGCGCAGGCGGGACTGGCTTGAGTTTCTGAGTTATTAAAGAAACATCAGATTATAGTCACATTTATTTTAATTCAGATTCACAAATTAAAATGTTTTTGAAACATCTCAGTCCAGCTTTTTATTATACCTGTAATGTGACTGGTCAGTGGTCCAGCTGGTTCTGTTGGGAGAGTGTCCGTATCTCCATCAGGAATAATGCCACATAGTGCCGTGTCCCCGATGATGCTGGCAATACGGGCGTCCATGGGTAAAGCTGGGTTGTTGCTTGTCCTCCACCAGTTGTGGATATTTCGCGTCTGTAGGCTGTGATGTTTGATATCAAACCATTTCTTTTTAATTTTTGAGAATCATCTTTTCTCTGACCCAACAGAATAAACAGCAGCCCTCACCTTCTCCCATGCAGCATTTTCTTTTGTTGGTCACACCAGCATTTAGTGTTCCAAAAAGTAGTTTTTGGTTTGTTTCAACTTTGCCTACCAGTACCTCAATGTCGGTGTCGGAGAAATTCCTCTTCTTCGTCCTCTTTGCCATGATTTCAGTGAGGGGATAAACAATCCATTCACGCATTGCAGGGGATTGTTGCTACCATACATGGTCAATTGGAGGCTTTTCGTAATGTAAATGACTCGAACCATGCACGAGCATGTTAAGAACAGGTGGAATTTATCATCATTGGTTACTTACTGGTGTGCGTACGACCAGTGTCCGCACGTTTGATAATTACAGATTTTTTTATACTTGCACACATTCTAAGTTCCATTCGTACGACAGAGTTTAGAACCCTTTTCTAAGCTCGACAAATAAGGCCCCTGGTTTCAGCTGTAGATACAGCACAGTTGTGCAGATTCAGTCCATATTTTTGTTTTGAAAATAACTGTGTTAATGCTAATGGGATTTATTGCGGTGCAAACATGATACATATGATGTCAGAGTGAACAACATTTTATGTCAAGTGTTATTGAAACATGACCACATATGTTAAGTTTCAGAAATCATAACATCCATCCTCCAACTAATGCCTAGAAATAACATGCAGCTCGTGTGACAGATTGTCATGCAGAACGATTGTATTTCACTAAAATCCCCAGTTTGTTATGTTCCCTGTTTATGTGCGCTATTCTCGTGCCTGTCCCTTTAAGAGTTTGTAGATGTGTTGCCATAGCGATGTGCTCCACGCATGCCTACTCTGGCCAGAACCGTAATTGCATGACCAGAGGTACGTCACAGTTTGAGCGTGCTCCTCTGATAAAAGTTTTTATAAGTTATTATTTGTGTCTTACGGAAGCCCTACATGGCCATGGTCCAACTTAATTTTTTTCGCTCCGGTTTCTCAAGAAAACGAGATCATTCTCCTTTGAAAACAAAATCTGTTATCTCGTGATAACGACAAAATTATCTCATTTTCTCGAGAAAACAAAATCGCTTTGTCGTTATAACGACTTAATTTTCCGGTGAGGTACAAAGCGAAACCAACCCGCCAGACCAGAAGGAGCTCTGCCACCGCTGCACACTACCGACTGAGAGTTTGTTAAAGTTGGAAAGATGTTCACAGATTCGGACTTCCAGCGTCAATAACTCATTAGTGACACGTTGTCAAAACATAAACTATGCCTCTTTCCCATCGTTGTAAGGTAGACAATGTGATACAAGCCCAGTTTTTTATCAAAAGTAGCTGTCTTTCAAGCTGCACAAATAACACTGGTGTCTATGAGCACCCATCTGTGCGACAAGTGCACAGGGACCGTCTGCAAATTTTAAAACCGTTGCAACAGCGAAGAGAAACACTACAGAAATATTCAGAAACTTCACTCTACTGTAGTGTAGTGTCACCAGAATCACTGCAGCCATCAACTGCAACTACAGTTGTTGAAGCACATTGTCTACCTTACAACAATGGGAAAGAGTCATCGTTTATGTTTTGACAACGTGTCACTAATGAGTTATTGACGCTGGAAGTCCGAATCTGTGAATATCTTTCCAACTTTAACAAACTCTCAGTCGGTAGTGTGAAGTGGTGGCAGAGCACCTTCTGGTCTGGCGGGTTGGCTTCGCTTTGTACCTCACCGGAAAATTAAGTCGTTATAATGAGAAAACGATTTTGTTTTCTTGAGAAAACAAGATAGTTTTGTCGTTATCATGAGATACCGGATTTTGTTTTCTTGTGATAAAGACAAAATTATGTCGTTATAACGAGAAAACAGAGCGAAAAAATTTAGTTGGACCATGGCCGTTTATCAAGTCAAATCAAATCAACCTTTATTTATAAAGCGCTTTTCATACAGAATGCAATTCAAAGTGCTTTACATATTAAAATCATATTAAACTCATTCCCACCCATCCCGACCCCTCGCACATACAAACACAAGATTACACTCATACCCCACCCCGCTCCCTACACACACACACACACCCTAACACATCATCAGAGGAGTCGTCTGCACCGAGAGCAGCAGATCGGCCATGGCCACCAGGAGCACCGACACAGGGCGCCCAGAGGAGGCGGGGCAGAGACACCCAACCTCCTCCCAGGCAACACAGGATGGCACCCAGGCAGCCACAGCCGACCACCGCTCCCGACACAGAGAGCTCCCTCGGAAGAAACACTGGTAGAACCTAAGAATGGTAAAAAGAAACGGTAAAAATATATAGAACATTAAAATGAAGCTGAATAATAGGGTGAATAAAAAGGCTATAAACAATAAAATCATGGTAAAACATAAGTAGAATACAGATAAAATAAATACATATCATTTAAAAGCTAGACTGAAAAGGTGGGTCTTGAGCCTGCTCTTAAAAACATGAATGTTCTCTGCGGCCCTGAGGTCCTCCTGCAGGCTGTTCCAAAGGCGAGGGACATAATTATAGAAGGAGGCCTCTCCATGTGTGTGTGTCCTGACTTTGGGAACAACTAGGAGACCACTGCCGGAGGAGCACAGGGACCGCGAAGGTTCGTATGGTAAAAGCAGTTCTGTAAGATAAGAAGGCCCAAGACCATTAAGGCATTTAAAAACCATTAAGAGGACCTTAAAATTGATCCTGAAACACACGGGGAGCCAATGCAGTGATTTTAAAACTGGTGTAATGTGGGCCCGCCTTCTGGTCTTTGTCAGGACACGAGCTGCTGAATTTTGTAAAAGTTGTAAACCTGAAATAGTCTTTTTAGGAAGACCAGAAAGCAGGGCATTACAATAATTGATACGACTAGTAATAAAAGCATGCATTAGCATCTCCGTGTTGGCCCGAGAGAGAACAGGGCGGACTCTGGCTATGTTCTTTAAGTGATTAAAAACCTATTTTTATAGTATTCTTGATATGTGGAATAAAAGTCAGCTCAGAGTCTAAAATCACGCCAAGGTTTTTTACTTGTGTGGAGGAATTAAAAGACAGTGCCTGTAGTTTAGGTAAAAGTTTCTCTCTCTCAGCCTCAAGACCGAGGACTAAAACTTCCGTTTTATCCCGGTTAAGCTGGAGAAAGTTTTCTGACATCCAGGATTTGATATCTAAAATGCAGTTAAAAAGTGCATCCATTGGCCTTGTGTCATCAGGAAACATGGAGATGTACAACTGTGTATCATCAGCGTAACTGTGAAAGTTGACTCCATGTCTCCTGATGACACCGCCTAGAGGGAGCATATACAGGTTAAAAAGCACTGGGCCTAAAATCGAACCCTGGGGCACACCACATGTGATTTCATGGATCCTAGAGGAGCGGGTATCCAAACCTACCATGAATGTCTTTAGGGCTTCCGTAGTGTCTTAAGGGCAGCATTAGGTGTTGAGGGTGATCGTGGACAGTGTGAACATTATTTTACCTCAGTTTAGTGAAGCTCTTTCAGTTAAATATGTGTTCTTGGTTGCAGAGATGGGTGTAAAGCTGACTGCTATGCTAGCGTAGCAGTCAGCCCCCTTTGCTAGTCTGAACGTGCGTGTTGTGTTTTTTTTTTCAGAGAGAGGAGATGTGCTGCTGAGAGCACATCGGCTCATTGTATTATATGATTTGTCATTCAAACAGGTACGAGAATAGCTGGTTGCTATGTTTCTTGTCTTGTTCAGTAATGTCATAGGTAAAACATAAGTTTTCTGGATTCTTTCATTTATTTTGCTGGTAAAATATTTAATTTTTTTGAAGTTATTTTTCTGAGTATTATATTTGCATTGATATTTATTTGTCCTAATTTATTTTGATCATTATGTTTTGTAATTGTTTTTTGTAAGACATTGGTTATTTTTTTTTATTTTTGTACATATATATTTCTATGAGAACCGTAATCTGCATGGCCAGAGAGAGAGGAGACGTGCTGCTGAGAACACATCGGCTCATTGTATTATATGATTTGTCATTCAAATAGAAAATTAAAGTGATCCAGAGGACTGACCTGGTCCTGAGATTGTATTTATTACACAAGCCACAACGCAGAGCAGGAGAAGGAAAACCACACAGGTTACACTCGCACACTCTTAAACACATAGTTTCTGCATTGTGTACCTGACATCTATCAAAACCAAAGGTGCCATAAATTGGTACTTCTCAAATGTCTATTAAATTTTCACAATTCACAATCATCTTACAACAAAGAAAAACAAACAGCTGTCTCCCACCCACTACAGCTCGGCTGTATTTACACTAAAGTGATTAACACTTTATTTTCAAAACAGTTAGGTAAAATCTGCATATTTGATGACGTAAAAAGTGTTTCATTACAACTCACTAAAACACTTTAAAGGCTGACATTTTTGATGTCCAGAGTAGTGTAAAAAGTGTTGCTTTTAATATTGATGATGTAAAAACTCACAAGAGCACTCTTTAAAAATTGACCTTTTAATTGCAAAAAAAAATGTGTGATTTTAATAAATTGTAAGATTGCTGAAAAAGGATGGGAAGTTTTTTGATGGCAAAAAAAGCATAATTTTACCAAAACTCTCCAGAAAAAACTACACAAAAAGTTTTTCAATTTTTTTTCTTTTTTTGACAGTTTTTTTTCTTTTTCTGAAACCAGCATGGCATTAAAAAGCACTGTAACACAGCAGAGCACTATAGCAAACTTTTGGCTGCATAAAACATAGCATTTTATTATTACTCTTTGTAAAAAAAAAAGTGTCATTTTTGTGGAGAATGTTCATCTAAGAAAGTGTCACCTTTACTTAAAAGTCTTGGCAACTGTTTTATTTGATTATTTCATTATTAAGAATTGCTATCTGTAGGAATGGGCATTTTATTGAGCTTTTTTGATGCACAAATAAAATAATGTAAAATGTAAGCAACTTTTTCACAACATTTCATTTGCTGATCATAGCGTACATTTAATTTCTAAGCAGAATAACAGCGTTTATTCTAATGAATAAATGTAAAATATTATTCTCAATAAAAAGTTAGAATAATGTGCCGTTCAGGATATTATTCTCAATTTTATTAATAAAAGTGCTTAGATAGCCGTGTTCTAATAGAAGCCGTATTGGTTCTACACCTTTTTCTTTTTTTTCTTTCCTTTTTATGTCTTAAAAAGCAACATTTTAAATAAGCGAAAACAGATTTATGACACTCTTGGTTTTCCATACCACGCTCACACTGTCCAGTTGTCCTGTTACCCAGGCAACCAAACAGTCAGTTACGCGGTGACAGGCATAACGGCAAAAGGTAGGACTGAAGAGAGAGAATAAGATGAGATTAACGTGGGTTTCGTTAAAAATTACCTCGTAATAGTTTGTACCCGTATAAAGTTGCCCCAGCGATTCGATTTAAGTTGGAATAAACACTTCTACGCTGTCGTTTTTTCGGCTTCACTTATTTGAGGTAAAGTAACGAGAAGTAACGACGCTAACGTTTTGTCGGTTACGCTACATGTTGTAAGCTAGTCTGTAGCACTCAACTGCCAGTGTAGCTAACTGGGGTAGTTAAGAAACAAGTGTTAGCCTGCGCGTTTGTCAAGCTATTAATCTAAAAAAATAATAATGTAAGCTAAGTATTGTGCTAAAAAAACTGAGAATAGCTGCACTGTGAGTTTTCAGTTAAAGGTTAAAATGCTAATGTTTTTCTCAGCAACACTGAGAGGAGAAAGCATGGAGGAGGAGGAGGCTATCAAAAACATGGAAGAGGAAAAAAATCAGGCCATTCGTCAGGTATAGCTGGATAACTGATTATAATTTTTTTCCCTGTGTTTGGGGTGTGTGCACAGACAATTACCCACTCAATAAATAATTTTCCCTTCCCTTTTCTCTCATTGGACCCCTTATTTTCTCTCCCCATCTATCCAAAGAGGTTTATCCGTTTGGCAGGTTTTTCTCATGCAGCTGAGGAGTTATGGACTGAGGAGCATAAAAAAGCTGTGGATCAATTTATTGTAGACATCTCATTAGTAATCTTGGTGATCTACATGGATTCTTCTGGGCTTTGGGTGGAGTACTCCCCTCCAAAGGTACAGTACACTTTACTCCCCACTTTACTTCAGTTCATTCTTTTGAATCAAGTTGTTTAATATGCATGGGTTCACTGTCTTTGTTCTTTAACCTTGTCTTTCCAGTCACTGTTTATAAAGTCATGTGGCATTGCTGCAGTGCACTATTAAAATAGCCCACATTGTGCTGAAAAAAATGTTACATTTCTAATTTGTACGTCTATATAGAGAAGAGAAACAGAGAAACATAGTAGGTATAGTAAGGAAAAAATGGTCAGGACTCCACAAAGTTAAGCAGCATTGTTCACCTTGTCTAAAGAGTTGAAATGCTTGCTTCTTCCCTGTGTTTTTCATTTGGTAATCCAACTCCCTCTTTGTATTCTTCAACTAAAATTGAATTTTATAGAGAGCATGGATAGAGAAGGTGTACTATTTTATCCGTGAGCCAGGAGCCATAATCACAGATGAGAATTTTGATGGAGTTCTGCAGATTGGCACACTGCGAGGCAACCCCGTCCAGAGCCTGTATAATTACATTACCGCTGTGCACGCCCCTGCAATTGCAGTGAGCACCTTTGGAGAGAAGGACAGCTACACCTGCAACATGCACTGCTACCTTTTGGCCCTTACAGGTGGGTACCTCAGAGGAAAAGAGAGAGACAGTTTACTGTTATTACACTTATGTTAAAGATTGTTTTTGCCAAGAGTCCTACATGTATTTGGTGGACACAAAAGATGGTGACTTTACTACATATGTATGTAAACAGAGAACAATGATATTTGTATACTCTATTTTATGCAGATTGCACACTATGCCATAATTGTGTGATAGAAGCTATATAAAAAAGCACAAGATAAATGTTGACTGTGCACACAGGATGACCGGCATAGCTTACATAAAGCTTCTCTAATGTACTTGTGCCCCTGCTGCAGTAAAATATTTTTTTTACAATGTTATTCTCAAACAGATGAATTGTCTAAAAACTCTGGCAAGACAGTTCTATACATCCCAATGGAGGCTCAACAGTACAGTCCTGAGGAGGCTATCAAGGACAAGATGCTGGTGCAGAGAATGGAGAGTACGTTCTATCTATCTATCTATCTATCTATCTATCTATCTATCTATCTATCTATCTATCTATCTGTCTATCTGTCTGTCTGTCTGTCTGTCTGTCTGTCTGTCTGTCAGTATATATTAATAGTTTGTTGAAGTGGAACTTTTTTCATGTCATGCTCCAAACAATATTAATAGTTTGTAGTGTAGCCTACATTGCGTCTGCACTGCACTGCCTTGGATCCGCGATTAAATAGTGAATGGATCTCTTCTCAGTGCAGTAAAGAAGGTTGCTTTTATTAATGTGACAGGTGTTAACACGCCGGTGTTGTGCTGAGTGAATGTCTGTACGCTGAGATCGGTGCGTTGTGCCGAGTTATGTCTGCGCTGCACGCCGATCTCGCCATTTGCTGTGAGCAGCACAGATCTAACTCTGCAAAACGCGCCAATGTCAGCGTGCAGACATAACTTGGCACAACAAGCACATCTCGGCACATCTCGACGTGTTGTGCCGAGTTATGTCTGCATGCCGAGATCTGGCATGTTAATAAGGTGTGCATTCCTGAAGATTGCACAACTTCAATCATCTTGGCATTTCTCGCAGCTGTAGGAGTGAAATTAAAGTCAAAAAAACATGATGGCGACTTTCATTATATATATTATGAGTTTCATTCCATATATTCTGAGTTTCATTATATATGAGTTTCATTCCATATATTCTGAGTTTCATTATATATATATATATTCCGAGTACACACACACACACACACACACACACACACACACACACACACACATATATATATATATATATATATATATATATATAAATTCAGACTTTCATTCAATATATTCTGATTTTCCTTATATATATTCTGAGTTTCATTCCATATATAATTTCCTAAACGGCTTGCCATACTTATATACATATATATACAGTTAGGTCCATAAATATTTGGACATTGACACAATTTTCAGCATTCCAGCTCTGTACTACACCACAATGGATTTGAAATGAAACAATCAAGATGTGCTTTAAGTGCAGACTTTGAGCTTTAATTTGAGGGCATTTACATTCAGATCAGGTGAACGGTGTAGGAATTACAACACATTTTATATGTGCCTCCACCTTTTTAAGGGACCAAAAGTAATTGGACAATTGGCTACTCATCTGTTCCATGGCCAGGTGTGTGTTATTCCCTCATTATTTCATTTACAAGGAGCAGATAAAAGGCCTGCACTTCATTTCAAGTGTGGTATATTCATTTGGAATCTGGTGAGGTCATCTCTCAATATGAAGTCCAAGGAGCTGTCACTATCAGTGAAGCAAGCCATCATTAGGCTGAAAAATCAAAATAAACCCATCAGAGAGATAGCAAAAACATTAGGTGTGGCCAAATCAACTGTTTGGTACATTCTTAAAAAGAGAGAACGCACTGGTGAGCTCAGCAACGCCAAAAGACCTGGAAGACCACGGAAAACAAGTGTAGTGGATGACAGACGAATCCTTTCCTTCATTAAGAAAAACCCCTTCACAACAGTTGGCCACATCAAGAAAACTCTCCAGGAGGTAGGTGTATCTGTGTCCAAGTCAACAATTAAGAGAAGACTTCACCAGAGGAAATACAGAGGTTTCACCACAAGGTGTAAACCATTGGTGAGCCTCAAAAACAGGAAGGCCAGATTAGAGTTTGCCAAGAAACATCTAAAAGAGCCTGTGCAGTTCTGGAACAACATCTTATGGACAGATGAGACAAAGATCAACTTGTACCAGAATGATGGAAAGAGAAGAGTATGGAGAAGGGAAGGAACTGCTCAAGATCCAAAGCATACCACCTCATCAGTGAAGCATGGTGGTGGTAGTGTAATGGCGTGGGCATGTATGGCTGCCAGTGGAACTGGATCTCTTATATTTATTGATGATGTGACTGCTGACAAGAGCAGCAGAATGAATTCTGAAGTGTTTCGGGCAATATTATCTGCTCATATTCAACCAAATGCTTCAAAACTCATTGGACGGCGCTTCACAATGCAGATGGACAATGACCCGAAGCATACTGCCAAAGCAGCCAAAGAGTTTTTAAAGGCAAAGAAGTGGAATGTTCTGCAATGGCCAAGTCAATCACGTGACCTGAATCCAATTGAGCTGCATTTCACTTGCTGAAGACAAAACTGAAGGGAAAATGCCCAAAGAACAAGCAGGAACTGAAGACAGCTGCAGCAGAGGCCTGGCAGAGCATCACCAGGGACCAAACCCAGCGTCTGGTGATGTCCATGAGTTCCAGACTACAGGCGACATTGACTGCAGAGGATTTGCAACAAAGTATTAAAAAGTGACAATTTGATTTATGATTATGTTAGTTTGTCCAATTATTTTTGGTCCCTTAAAAAGGTGGAGGCACATATAAAATGTATTGTAATTCCTACACTGTTCATCTGATTTGGATGTAAATGCCTTCAAATTAAAGCTCAAAGTCTGCACTTATTTAATTGTGTCAATGTCCAAATACTTATGGACCTAACTGTATATATATATGTGTGTATATATATATATATATATATATGTGTGTGTGTGTGTGTGTGTCTATATATATATATATATATATATATATCTGTGTCTATATATACACACATATATATGATGGGGATGGCTTTTTCTTTCCATCTTCTATCAGCTCTGTGTCAAAAAAGGTCACACTCACATACTTTGACCTTCTGTTCAACACAACATTAAAAGTAAGGTATTTCTTTAATCATGCTTAGTGGTTTCCACGTAATACATACAATTGATCATACTGCCTCCCTTCCTCCCTGGAATACTTTACTCCAGCTTTCCTCTCATCTTTATTTGTCCCTTCCTGTATTTACCCTTTCCTCTATTCACTTTGTCGTCCTTTTTAGTTGTCATGATCCACTGGACTGATCAGATCAAGAAACAACTGGATGCCCAAGAAACAGTGAAATTGAGGAATGACTGGGGTCCGCTGCAGGAGATAAAATTCTGGAAGAGTCACTCTGCTAGGCTGTTGGAGACCTGCGAGCAGCTGGAACAACCAGAGGTCAGATGTGTTGAGAACATCCTGCAGGTTGTCAAGTCTCCATATGTACAGCGCTTTTGCACAGTGGCCAAGAAAATGCAGGTACAGAACATCTTAAAAAACAAAAACCTCTAAACAAAGTTTAATGCAATTATGTCACCATTTTAAATAGCTTCTTGTCTAGAACAGGGGTCGGCAACCTTTAACACTCAAAGAGCCATTTCGACCCGGTTTACACGGAAAAGACAACATTGGGAGCCGCAAACACTTTTTGACATCTGAAATGAAGATATACATATATATATATATATATATATATATATATATATACATATGTATATATTCAGGAAGTCACTTTCATCTTCACGCAGGACTGTAAGCTGCCGTCTGTGAGGCGTGAGCGGTGTTTGTTTTTAACATAGTTCATGGTGGAGAATAGCTGCTCACATGCATATGTGGATCCGAAGATCGACAGGACTCCAAATGCATATTTCTTCATGTTTTTGTAGGTTTCTCAAAACATTTCTCTCTGACGATAACGGGTTTCATACTGGTAACCCATTATCGTCAGAGGTAAATGCAAATGAATCTTCCCATGCATCATTAAATGTTCTATTTTGTTTAGATATTTTTCTTTTCTTAGATTTATCCATACTTGGCCTACCTGGAGTTGAAAGTCTTGATAAATTTACGGCGTTTTGGCGGGCTGTCGGAGAGTGTGACGCATATTTTGAGTGACGAAAAATAATACAATTTATATATATTATTTTATTTTAATATTTCGAGATCACAATAATCTTACAATTTACAACTACAATTAAACAAACGAACGAAAACAAATAAAATACTTTGTTAAGATATTGTGCAGTTTTGGTGTTGCTGGGCTTTCCGCGCATGCCGGCAGTCAAATCTGCCTGCTGACACGTCAAGTGCTGTCAATCGTCTCTGAAGAAGGCGAATGCTGATCACCGAAATTTCACAAGGTCTGAAGAAAGAGGTTAAAAACTTTGACTTAATAAGAAGACATGATACACGTTTTTGAGACAAACAACATACTGTAGCGATCACACGGCCGATCGCTTTCACTGAACTGTGGTGCTGCAATGCATTCTGGGACTTTGAAATGTTGGAGTTTTAAATGTTGTTTTTGTGGTTTTGTACACATTGTACACTTATTGGAGTTTGTGTTTTAATGTGCTTTTGTTGTATTGTTAATTTTGTAAGGTTAGTTAAGTGTCATGTTTAATTGATCCATGAATGTGAAATGTAGTGTGTTGAATGTGTTCCTGCTTCATGATCCGCACAATATGAAATATGTCACAAGAAAGTATCTCTCAGTTGCTCATTGCGCAGCAGAAGCAGTCTGCTATTAATTCTTCTACACATCTTACCACAATGCGCTTCAATCGGATGCTTATAATTTATTTTGCCGAGCCACGTAGAGCTGCAACGTGAGGATGAAAGAGCTGCATGCGGCTCTGGAGCCGCGGGTTGCCGACCCCTGGTCTAGAATGTCGGAAAATTTGACCATGAATTCTTGTTAACATGTCTAAAGCATTCTAGTAATCATTATCACTATCATTTATATTGTCATCTTTCCTTATTGTATGTGCTGCCCAGGAATGCTCTCTGCAGGCCCAGTCAAACCTGGAGTTTCTGTCTGTTCTGAAGGAGCCCTGTGAGGAACTTGCTACCCTCAAGCCAAACCAAATTGCCTCTAAGCTGAAATACATTGTCAATCTCATTCGCTTCATCTGGCACAGATCCTTCTACTATAACACCTGCGAGCAGATTACTTGTCTCTTCCGCCAGGTACATGGACGTTACTACATTATGGGGAGTAGTGGACTTAAACCAGGTTTCTGTAATCTGCCTTTTTTTCTCTGTCCCTCTGTTACTTCTATTACTCTTGCACTTGTATGCACTTTGACACCTTCATATTTGCATTTTCTTTTTTGTTTACAATTGATTGATGATGATGATTATCTAGATAAATACAGGATGTGAGAATTCAGTTATAAACAAGCTCGACATTTGGATTCGTCATTGGAGTTTAATGAGGCATCATCATCATAGAAGCCCACTCCAACTCATCCTGGATTTTCAGACTCCAGAGTTGCAATACCCTGAGACTCGGTGCATAAAAATGAAACACTTGATCAGTGTTTTCATCAAAGCAGTTCTTTTATTTCTGTTGACAACTCCACAGGCAAAGGGGTAAAAGATATGCAAAGTACCTATGTTCTGATTAAGCATTGTTTGGTACTTTGCTGCATGACTTTTGTTGTTCTCACTCGGGATTCCAGCATGTAGTTTGATATGATTTTCCAATCATCAATGGCTTTTTCACTAGGGTGATTAAGCAAAAACCAAAGAAGAGGGAGAGACAATTATAAGCCTTGTGAGTAATAACTGCCATAGCAACCATTATGCAGTTAGCCGCCTCTGTGTGAGTTACAGCTGATGTTGTTTCTTTACCAGAAGTCTGATATTCTGCCTGGCACTTTTAGCAAGAAAGACCCACAAAGATGCGTCAGGTTAGTGTTATTTTTTGTAATCAGTGTTGTAACTGCTGTGTTGCAGATGAGCAATGAGATCATTCGCCTGTGCTCCCACAGCATCTCCTTGGACAGGATTTTTGAGGGCTATGTGTTGTCCAGCAAGCAGAATCTCTCCGACTGCATAGAATGCTGCCAGTCCTGGAAGGAAATCTACCTGCACGTCGCATACATTCAACAGAAGTAATGCCGTTTCACCTGTATAGACTAAAAACTCTTTTATCTGAGTTCTTTTACAGTCTTTAGTCCTTAATTCCCAAAGTAAATGTGTTTCATTTGAAGTGTTGTAATTTACTCCTTTAGATGGGTATAAATAAGATAGATAGATAGATAGATAGATAGATAGATAGATAGATAGATAGAGAGATAGAGAGATAGATAGATAGATAGATAGAAAGAAATTTTATTATTCCCTTGGGAGGGTTCCCTCAGGAAATTGTGGTTCCAGCAGTGGTACAGCACCAACAGTAAAACAGAACAGTGGATCAAAAATAATACATTAATTAAGACAAGACAGTTGCACATGTATTGTAATTGCACAGGCCCAGGAAGAGCTTAGTGAGAGTGTGCTCAATGCTCATTCTCTTCCTCCCCATCTCCTCTCCTCCCCACACCCCTCCTCCTCCCACCGAGTGCAGAGTTGTACAGTTTGATGGCTTGGGGGACGAAGGAGTCTCTGAGTCGGTTGGTTTTGCTTCTGGGGAGAAGCAGCCTATCACTGATCAGGCTTCTCTGCTTTGATGACAGTGTGCAGAGGATGACTGGTATCATCCATGATGGCCAGTAGTTTATTCCAGGATCTCCTCTCTGCAACTGTCACCAGGGAGTACAGCTTCGTGCCAACTGCAGAGCTAGCTCACCTGATCCATTTGTCCAACCTGTTGGAATTCTTCTTTGATATACTGCCACCCCAGCATGCCACAGCATAAAAGAGAACACTGGTGACTACAGTCTGGTAGAACATCCACAGGAGTTTCCTGCAGATGTTAAATGATCGCAGCCTCCTCAGGAAGTACAGCTTACTCTGGCCCTTCATGTACAGGTGGTCTGTGTTGCATGTCCAGTCCAGCTTATTGTTCAGCCACACACCAAGGTACTTGTAGTTGCCTACAATCTCAACCTCATTGTCCCTGATCGACACTGGACGTGGACGGGGTCTGGACTTCCCAAAGTCTATGACCAGCTCCTTGGTCTTAGAGATGTTGAGCTGTAGATGGTTTTTGTCACTCCTGGCAACAAAGTCTTTTACCACACTCCTGTACTCATCCCCTATCATCCCTAATACATCCCATGATGGATGTGTCATCCGCGAATTTCTGGATGTGATGCAGGTCTGAGCTGTAGCGAAAGTCTGAGGTGCATAGAGTGTAGAGAAGGGGGGCCAGCACTGTCCCCTGGGGTTCTTCTTTACTGCTGACCACAGTGCCAGATGTAATGTCCTTCAGCCTGACGTACTGTGCTCTATTGGTGAGATAATCGGAGGTCAGGGACACCAAGCAGGGGTCCACTTGCATCCTCATCACTTTGTCCTGGAGGATAAGTAGCTCAATGGTGTTAAAAGCACTTGAGAAATCCAGAAAAAGGATCCTCACTGAGCCGTTCCCCTTATCCAGGTGGAAGTGGGTGCGATGCAGGAGATAGAGGATGGTGTCCTCCACACCCTGTTGTACTTGGGGCCTGAGGAGGTTGAGGAAGAGCCGCTCCAGTGTCTTCTTTTAAAAAGTGCTGTGATAATTGTCATATAAGGACTGATATGCACTGTACTTTACGACAGTAGCTGCTACCTTACGCGGTGCCGTAAATGAGAACTGTTCTGGTTACCCTGGCAACCCGCGCCGGTTTGTTGTTAATGTGACTACCGCCTGTTATGCTGTGTGCTAATGTTAAGCCAGCAGTAAACCATTTTGATAAAACATAAAAGCTCTGAGCGGACATTCAATTACTTTACATGGTGTCAGAAGCTTGTGGCGGACGTACGGCTTCGAGGAGATGGCAAAGTTTAATCCTCCGGAAAGTTTTCCCTTCGAACGCCCGACAGAGTGGGGAGATTGGAAGCAGCGTTTCCAGCGGTTCCGCGTGGCAACCAAGCTGAACAGGGAGGACGGCGAAGTCCAAGTCAGTTCCCTGATATACGCCATGGGCCCGGAGGCTGAAAACATCTTCAAGGCATTCACTTTTGCTGAGGAAGCGGATCAAAAGAAATTTGATGTCGTGTTAGGGAAATACGACGAGTACTTCTACCCCAAAAGGAATGTGATTCACGAGCGCGCCTGTTTCCACCAGAGAATGCAGCGGCCCGGTGAGAAAGTTGAAATGTTTATTAGAGCTCTTTATGAACTATCAGAACATTGTGAGTTTGGGGCTCAGAGAGAGGAGCACATCAGAGACCGTATAGTGGTGGGAATAAGTGATAAAGAGATGTCTCGCAAACTACAGTTGGAGACACAGCTCACGTTATCCCAGACTGTTCAGGCTGTACGCCAGTCCGAGGAGGTGACCAGGCAGGTGCACCAGCAGGAAGGCGCATGCGCGGTGCAGGAGATTTCTCACGGCAAATCTTCACACAGAGGAAATCAGCAGTGGAAAAATAAAAAGAGAGACAACTTTGAACGAACAGAACCAAAATGTGGAAGATGTGGCAAAATGAAGCACAGAGACCAAGACAAATGTCCAGCAAAGAAATCATCATGCAACAAGTGTAAAAAGGTGGGTCACTGGGAGAAAATGTGTCACAGTAAATCAGTCAGAGAAGTGACAGAAGCAGAGACTGTTTCACAAACACCATATTTTCTGGGTGCAGTCACAGATACTAACAGAGAGAGTGATCAGTGGACTGTAGAGATTGTGATTGGAGCAACACCAGTTAAATTTAAAATTGACACAGGAGCAGATTTGAATATCATGGAGAAAGAGACATTTAACCTGTTAGTTCCTGAGCAAAAACTGGTGCAGTCAAACATTCCACCAATGAACAGCCCAGGTGGTCAGCTCAACTGTTTGGGGAAATTTCAAGCAGAGGCAAAATACAAAGAAAAATGTTACTCATTCCCCGTGTATGTGATCCATAGCCACACAGCAAATAATTTGTTAGGCAAAGACACAGCTTGTGCAATGGGGCTAGTCAAACGCATTGAGGAAGTGCACAAAGCCTTTGGAGAGCACGGCACCCTAAAAACTGATCCTGTCAAAATAAGACTTAAAGAGAACACTGAACCATATGCAGTACACACCGCCCGAAGAGTTCCTCTACCACTCTTAGACAAAGTTAAAGAGGAGATACAGCGCATGGAGAAGAATGGAGTTATCGAAAAAGTGACTGAACCGACAGATTGGTGCGCACCTATGGTGCCAGTTCCGAGACGAAATGGCAAAGTGCGTATATGTGTCGATCTGAAAAGGTTAAACGAGGCCGTGAAGAGGGAGCGTTATGTTCTTCCTACTGCCGAAGAAATCACAGCAAATCTGAGTGGCGCTACCATGTTTACATCACTGGACGCAGCCTCAGGTTTCTGGCAGATACCTCTTCATCCCGAAAGCAGCAAGTTAACCACGTTCATTACACCTTTCGGTAGATACGCATTCAAACGTCTACCTTTCGGCATTACAAGCGCTCCTGAAATCTTCCAGAGAAAGATGGCGGAGACTCTGAGTGATCTGGATGGAGTAGCTATCTACATGGACGACATACTCGTGTACGGCAACACAGCAGAACAGCACGACGAGCGTCTCAACAAGGTGCTGGAGAGAATCGAGTCGACCGGCCTGAAGTTGAATAAGGACAAGTGCGTCTTCAGACAGAAGCAACTTCACTTCCTGGGCCAGGTGATTGATAAGTCTGGAGTGAAACCCGACCCAGACAAAGTAAAAGCCATCAAAGAGCTACCAGAGCCACAAAATGTTCAGGATCTCAAACGTGTCCTAGGCATGTTCACGTACTTGGGAAAGTACATTCCACACCTGTCAACTGTGGGACAGCCTTTGTATGAACTGTTGAGGTCTAAGACAACATGGACTTGGGACCATCCGCAGAAGGAGGCTTTCCAACGGATCAAAGACATTCTGTCAACGTCTCCTGTACTCAAGTTCTACGACGTGAACCGACCTACAGCTGTATCAGCAGACGCAAGCAGCTATGGCATTGGAGGCGTGCTGTTACAAGAACACGATGGGGACTGGAAGCCCATCGCCTACTGTTCTCGTCGCCTGTCCGACGCTGAAACCAGATATGCCCAGATAGAAAAAGAATGTCTGGCAAGTGTTTGGGCCTGCGAAAGATTTGAAAAGTACCTAGTGGGGCTGGAGAGCTTCAAATTGGTCACCGACCATAAACCTTTGGTGCCGCTGATGAACAAAAAGGATTTGGATAACGTTCCAATTCGCTGTCAAAGACTTTTGATGCGACTTATGAGGTTCAAACCTACAGCGGAATATGCACCAGGCAAGACTCTCACGGTAGCTGACACGCTTTCACGTAGCCCACTACAGAGCACGTTCGAGGAAAGCGACACTCATTCAGACGTACAGTGTTACATTGCAGCCGTTGTCAGCGGTGTGCCAGCTTCATCACAAAAACTTGAGACAATAAGGCTCACCACAGCAGCCAACAGTAACTTACAGACAATACTGGACTACATTAAGTTTGGGTGGCCGGAATACATAGCAAATGTCCCTTTCGCCATCAGAGACTATTATCCAGTTAAAAGTGAACTGTCAGAGTACAATGGGATCATCACAAGGGGCAGTCGCATGCTAATCCCTCCCACTTTAAGAGCTGACATCTTGGATCGGATCCATGATGGTCATCAAGGTCTGACTAAATGCAGAGAGCGGGCCAAAGCATCCGTGTGGTGGCCTGGCATCTCTACAGACATCAAACAGAAAGTTGAATCCTGTCAGACATGTCGCGAGATGAGACACACGCAGCGAAGGGAGCCCCTCATCTCAACCCTTCTACCTGACAGACCCTGGCAGAGACTTGCTATTGATCTGTGTGATTATAACAAGCACACTTACCTGGTTGTGTCAGATTACTTCTCCAGGTTTGTCGAGATACTTCACATGCCTACTACTACTGCTTCACAGGTAGTGCTAAAGCTAAAGACACTTTTCGCCCGCTATGGCTGCCCGGACGAGGTTGTTTCCGACAACGGACCTCAGTTCGCCTGTGCGGAGTTTCAGGATTTTGCTCGCAACTTTGACTTCCAACATATCACCTCGAGCCCGCATAATCCTCAGGCCAATGGACATGCAGAAAGGGGTGTACAGATCGCAAAGAGGATTCTGGCACAGAAAGATCCCTTACTTGCCCTCATGTGTTATCGTTCCACCCCGTGTGCCACCACAGGTGTGAGCCCAGCTGAATTGCTCATGGGGAGAAAGATTAAAACAACACTTCCAACACTCGAGACAAACCTTCGACCTCAATGGCCAGATCTCCAATCCGTCAGGAGTAAGGATGCGAGGGAGAAACAGAAACAAGCCTTCTACTTCAACCAGCGTCATGGTTCGAGACCACTGCCGCCTCTGAAACCAGGCGATTCTGTCCTTACCAAGCTGGACCATCAGAATGTTTGGAGAACGCCTGCTGTTGTCACTGGAGACAGCACTACTCCAAGATCGTATGACATCGTTACGGATCAAGGGGCGACTCTGAGACGCAACCGTCGTCACCTGCTCCACGTTCCGGCTTCTTCTGGAACTGCACAGTGTCCTCCATTACAGCAGCCACAGCATGAAGCTACTATCCAACGAGCCGAGCCTGCTGTCGCTATGGACACTCAGATGACCGTTTCCAATGCTTGCCCTCCTCTGGCGCAAGATGGACAGTTGTACACAAGGTCTGGCAGGTTGTGCAGACCCGTTAATAGACTTAATCTGTAAGGGTGTACGAAGAACACTGCCCTTCACAGATCGTTAAAAAAAAAAAGAAGGAAATGTTCAAAATATGTGAATTTATTGCTGAATGTAGGCATTTGCACTGTTCATGATACTGTTTATGAAAAACAAAGAGTTAATGCCAGAGTTGCACATTTTGATAAATACTTTTTATTTGTTTCCTAAAAAAAAAAAAGTTATAAAAAGGGGAGATGTCATATAAGGACTGATATGCACTGTACTTTACGACAGTAGCTGCTACCTTACGCGGTGCCGTAAATGAGAACTGTTCTGGTTACCCTGGCAACCCGCGCCGGTTTGTTGTTAATGTGACTACCGCCTGTTATGCTGTGTGCTAATGTTAAGCCAGCAGTAAACCATTTTGATAAAACATAAAAGCTCTGAGCGGACATTCAATTACTTTACAATAATTTTACCACAGC
This sequence comes from Dascyllus trimaculatus, assembly GCA_024666655.1. Taxonomy (NCBI): domain Eukaryota; kingdom Metazoa; phylum Chordata; class Actinopteri; family Pomacentridae; genus Dascyllus; species Dascyllus trimaculatus. The sequence goes on along the minus strand of CM045467.1, from coordinate 25,266,143 downwards.
ACTGCTTGTGGTTTGGAAACACTTAACAAATTTGTGACATCTGGAGACACACTTACCAAATTCTGTAATGCTCATGTGAAAGAGACCTTCATTTAGTGAGCCCTCCACTCTGCATTTATTGCCAGTGTAATAGTCTCTATATTTAGGGCCCGAAGCACTACAGTGCGTAGGACCCTATTGTTCCTGTCGTGTTTCTTGGTTCGGCGGTTTGGCGGTTTCTTTGGCAGTTTCTTTTTCTTACGCCAATTTGAACCTCAATTTGACCCCCTAAACATGCTCAAAAACTCCCCAAATTTGGTACACACATCAGGACTGGTGAAAAATGTGATATTTTGGGGGAATTACACATATGAATGGCAAAATGACTCAATAGCGCCACCTAGAAAATTGGGCTTTAGTGGAGTTAATACGGCTAGTTTTACGTAAACTCATGAAATTTGGTACACATGTACAGTAGCCCAAGACAAAAGTATTCCTGCTTTTAAAATTTCAAAAAAGCTCAACGGCGCCCCCTAGAGCACGTGGTGTGCAGGCATTGGAATTTAACAAACTCCTCCCAGGATTTTTGTCCGATCTTCACCAAATTCACTGTGTGGCATCTAGACCCATCCAGGATAAAAAGTTATTAAAATCTCGTGGCTGCGTCACACGGTGTGGGCGTGGCATGGCGGCCATTTTGAGCAAATTCGCCATGTGGAACGAAATGAGTTTTGGAGGTGAAGGGATCCATGTAAAATCACCAAATCCACACAAATCCTCATTAATCTCAAAACCTAACGTTCAATATACAATTCAGGAGTGGATGTGTTCAAACGGCTCCACAGCGCCCCCTACAAATATTCAAATACTCATATAAAATCACTGCTTTATCCTACAAACATGAAATTTGGTGCATACATATAGTATCCCAAGACCAATAGATTTGCACGGTCAAAATTCCAATCGGCTCTACGGCGCCCCCTAGACAAGGTCGTGTGGAGAGCAGTGCGGTGAGGAGCGAGGGCCCGTCCGGCGCTGCTTGCAGCTTTAATTCTGTTTACTTGTCTCTATCCCTTTTCTCAATTTCTGTCATCCCTCTCACCCCCTCTCCACTGTGCTTTTACATCAGATATTCTCCAAAAGGCTGGATCTTCGACCAGACAAGGGTTTTTTCGGTGACTGATATTTTCATTCAGAGGCTCAGAGACCTGCTCGAGGTGAACTTTTTTCCCTCAGTCACACATACTGAGACATTAACATAGTAACACCTGCATACTATACTTGAGGATTCATGATGGTTAAAACAACTCCTTATGACCAAGTACCACTAGATACTTACTGAAATCAACAGTTTTTATTGTTCCCAAGAAATTATATTAAAAAAATATTATGTATTGTTATTGTATGTATTGTTTTCCATTTGGGACTTAAGGATTACTTTCTCTTGTCTTGTCTCAGGTGTGTGACTGCCAGCATCAGTTTGCCCGATGGGAGGATGGTCATCAGAGAGCTATGCGACCCCTGGGAGGTTTGAAAGGGCCAGAGTTCACTCGCTCCCTCCTGAAGATAGAAGACAGCTTCCACCGTGGCCTGCAGACCCTGTATGCTTTTAACAAGGGCGTCCTTGATGTTGAAGATACCACATGGTGCAATGAATTCAACAGGTGGTTCTGTCTTTTAAACACATTCAAATTAAGACTAAAGTATTTTGCATGTTTTTGGGCCACATCCTAACAGCCCTTTAGGACAGACAGACCAGCCCCACTTAGTACAGAAAGGTTTTTAAATGTGGGTTTTGCAATTCTGGAGAAAGATTGCTGCTATTCAGCAAGGTTGCATTTTAGATATTTAGCAAGTGCCAGTTTTAATGTCCGTCTCACTCCCACTGCAATTAATCTGTCTGCTTTTGTAGATATTAGTGTTTATGTTTTTACTCCTGTTTCAATGTGCTTTTTAGTTATTTATTAAGTATTTTTATATATGGATATGTTCTTTCCTGTGTGTGTGTGTGTGTGTGTGTGTGTGTACATGCACATGCAGGTTTTGTGAATTGGTAAAAGATCTGGAAAGGAATTTGCAGGACCTGATCAATTCAATGTTTAAAGAGGTGAACATAGTTTGGAATGGTGTTCACCTTCTGGATGTTTTCAGGCCTATGTCCACACGTGAGGTGTGTCCCTCTCAAATGCATACAGACACCAAATGCATGCACATACATAAATGTATTTGAATTCTCTGTTTGTTCACTAATCACTTCACATATATTGCTCAGTGTAACACATTGTATGTTTTATTTTGTAAGTCTTTACAGTTCATATTAGGGATTTTTAAAAGAACACTCTTCTTAAACTGCTAGTTGGCAGCCTTACTAATAAAGTACAGAAGACCTTCTTCCAGGTACTTTCAGTTCAGTTAAATTTTTATTTATATAGCACCATTTCACAACATGTCATCTCCTAGCACTTCACATAGTATGAAAAGACCTTATGAATTTTAAACAAAGAACAAAAAACCCAACAATCCAAAGTAGCGTTTGGATTCCCTGTGAGCAAACAGTTTGTGACATGGGAAGGAACCCAAAAAAAACACCCCTTTAATGGGGAGGAAAAAAAGAACCTCTGACAGAGCCAGGCTGGGGATAACAGGGTAGCAAATGGATAACAGACAAACAGTAAAAAGAAAACAATGAAGATTTTGGAGGTCAGTGAGGCCATGACTCTGCAGATCAGAGATGTGTAGCTCCAGTATTTGGAAAGAACTCGCAGAAAGAACAAACACAAGACCTTGGGGGAAACACAGAGTTAATGATATGTAATGTTTATATGTAACTGGATGAAAAGAGCGAGAGGGGGGACCCAGTGCCTTTTCTATCACTTAGAGCAAAAAGCTTTCCCATGTTAGGCTTAGTGTAGTTTATCTTTATTATATTGGATTTGGTACTCTTTGACAGCACCCAGATTTTTCTCAGTTTTCAGTGTAAGTGGCACTCAACACAAGGCTGAGTTAAACTCTAATTCTCTATTTTCTTTGCTGCCAAACCTTCGTATTTCACCTGCTTGTCTTTTCTTACCTTCATATTTCATCTACTCTTTCTCACTTTTACGATGTTCTCTGTCACAGGCCATTAGGCGCTGCACAGACGAGAAAGCAGAGGAAGTGTACAACCTTGTTGATAAGGAGCTCAAAATGATAAATGAGCTGCTGAACAAAGGGATGCAGTCTGCTCCTGACCATATGCCCTGGATGGCAGGCAAGGTTTATTGGATGAGGGCTCTCAGACAGGACATAGATCGACCAATTCGGGTGAGTCCCCGACTAACACAATCTGCCCCTGTAAGTTTTATTAAGACGTGTAAGTATAAACATAACATTGGTTATATAATAAATAATAATAAATGTTGGTTACTTTACGGCATCACATAAGGAGTGTCCAGAGAAAGACTTTGTTCTCCTCTCTTGAGTTCCTCCATCATTTTTGTCCTCTTTTCTTCCCCTCCAGGTGCTTGAAAGGTTCGACTTCATGCCTAACTCAGAACTCCGCAAGCAGATATTTTCTGACTATGGCCAGATGGTCCAGGTCTTGGAGGAGATGGAGAGGAGGCACTTCAGTGAGTGGAGCCAGAAATTAGACGAACAGTGCTTCAAGAAATTGGAGCAGCCACTCATGGTGCGCTCCAAGGACAAGATCCCCAAGCTGGACATCAATTTTGACAAGTGGGTCAAATGTAACAAACACAAACATGCACAACTCACACCCAAGATGCACAAGATCTTAACTCTGCAACTAAGGTCACACCTAAGGGTGTAAGAATTCACATGCCTTCATTTGAATACACTAATATGCTCTTATGCAGTAAATTTTTGTAAAAACTACTTAGTTGCATACAAACACAAAGACACAAACATATAAATGTGCATACAAATTACATATTTTGTTGACATTTGAGATGGCAACAATTAAATACAAATCCTGCAGCAAACACACCAAAAATATCTTTAAAAGTTACGGTTACTTTTAATTTTATGAGGTTCAAAAATAGAAAATAATCAAGCAGTAATAGTGTCATGTCAAACATTTGGGTACTCATCCACCTTCATAACTTCCCTTTTGGCAGATATCCCAGTTTGTGGCCAGTTAAGAGTTCATTGTTTTATGAATTTTCACCAACTCTTCCTTGCAGATCACTTTAAGTTAAGATCACATAAAGATCTGTCGAAAATGTTTTTATAATGACTTGCACAAACAGCATGTTTGAGATCTACCTACAGACTCATTCTCCTTATATGTTTTGTGTTTTTTGTGTGTTTTCTTGTACAGCAACTTGGTGAATTGGTTTTCTGAAATCCACTACTGGAAACGACTGAAGAATGAGATCCCCCAGTGTGCTCAGTGTGATGTTTACCGGGACAGGGAGGCCATGCTAGAGCTGAGGCAAGAAGTAATGATGCTGATCCAGGGCTATAACAGGTCTGGCGCACAGACATACTCATGCACGCACGCACGCACACACACGCACGCACACACACATACACACACGCGCGCACTTATATTGTACTGCAATTTTCAGCAGTAATGTTTTTTGACTTTGCTGCAATTAATAAGCTGATACAAACCGTTATTCTCTCATTTTTACAGATTACACTGAACAAAAATATAAACACCCCATGTGAAATATTGATGCCACATGAAGTGTGCCTCCCAAAGTGAGCGTATACTGTCTTGTAGTTGTACAAAATGGATATTTCTCTTGATTAGTGTCCCAAATTTGAGTCCACCACTGCCTGTGAGCATTTGCTCAGTGATGCATTAATTCAGTTCAGTACATAGGTGCGGATATCCAGACCGTACTTAGACGCTCCTTATACTGTGGACAATAAAAGGCCAAATGTCAAAATTTGACATTTTGGGGTGGCCTTTTATTGTGTTTTATTGTGGTGGACTCAAATTTGGGACACTAATCAAGAGAAATATCCATTTTGTACAACTACAAGATAGTATACGCTCACTTTGGGTGGCGCACTTCATGAGGCGCACTTCATGTGGCATCAATATTTCACGAGGCATTTATATTTTTGTTTATTTTCAGTGTATAATGTAGGATAGACAAAAGGCTATTTAGCTGTTTTTGCAGGTTTTTGTCCTTCCCTCAGCTGACAGTGTACTGTGTGACTTTATTGAAGATTCAAAATCATTTTACACACCTACATGTTGACAAACACACACACAGACTAAAAACACATTTAACTAATGCTCCTATGCTTTGCATGTATGTGTCTGTGTCAGTATCATAGAAATGCTGTCTCCTGACGAGCTGGGTCTATTTCGGGAGAAAATTCGTTTCATTGATAAGAAGATTCAGCCGGGCCTGACCAGCCTCCAGTGGTTGTATACAGAAGCCTCGAACGTCTTTGTCAGTGACTGCCTCCGTCACGTTGACAAGGTTGTAACATGCATGCCACCACTTACAGATTCTGCCTTTTTAAATTTCGACTGATGTTTGAGTTATAGGTTAAAGAAGAGACTGAATGGAGGTGTCTGTGGCTTAACTTGCTAGCAACAGTTACTTCAGTTTACTTAGAACCATGACCACAGTTTTGATGGAAGTATAGGGTATGGACAGTGGATTATACTGATTGAGCAGTGCCTCTCTATCCCTCCAGGTTCAGATGATAGTTGATGGTTACAAAACATCCAAACAATCCATCTCAAACCTCTGCCGCCAGATGAGTGAAGCATTGTTGGTTCAACTGGATGGAAAGACTGTGTACAGGTAACAACAGACAAGCGATTTCTTTTCATTACATGGCATGTTTCTACAGTAAATACACAAATACAATGAATTCATTCTAAGCTACTTCTTATTACATTTTTTGTATTTTAATACTGTGTGTATGTGGTGTTTTTGTTTGATTTTTAAACCATTAAACCACACCATTGTACTGTAGGAACCTGGAGTTTGAGGATGAGCAGACTGCTCACCAGCAGCGCCAACTCCGAATACTGCGTTCAGCACACCAGGCTATTGCTGATATTGTGACTCCGATCCATAGCATCTTTGTTAATGATGGACCTGACGTATGTTTTCTGTTATTCATGAAGTATTAGCATTTCATTCCATCAGTCTGCAAGATTGTGACAGCAGCTTCAGTGATTTGGAGCTTTCAAAAAATATTGACCATCATAACTAGTAGTTGAGGATAACTGAATTTTGAACATTATAAGCATTGTTTAGGTATAGTTTAGTTTTCTTCCATATTGAGAGACAGACAGATTTAGAGACAGATTTAATTTGATGAGAGACACAGCCCAAGTTTCCACCATTGTGTTTTGTGTGTATTTTTTTTCTGTGATGTTTAAGGTCCAGGAGCACTGGGTGAACTACACAAAGAAGGTGGACCACCTGGTAGAGAAAGCTCTCAGAATTAACATCAAGCTCTCTATGGAGAAGTTATCCCGAGCTATCATTGGCAGTAGCAAGACGTCGCCCAGTCCCTTGTTCAAAGTTTGTGTGGCACTGCGACAGACTTCTCCCCAAACCACCCCAAAGGTGCCACAACACTTTTTAATCTTATTAAGTCACGTGATAATGATTTGGTTACACTATGTCGAGATGTGTACACATGCATTAGCTGAAACTCTCTGTCTGACCTTTGACCTTTTTTGCATGTCATATACAGAAAAACTTTAAAGTAAGAAAATTCATGTGTTTATTTTGACAGGTGGAGTGCTCCCCATCTCTTGGAAAACTTGCTCAGATTGTGAATATGTTGCCTCAGCTCATCAGTATCATCTCAGAATTTAAACGGTTTCCCGAACTTCTTTCCTGCAGAGAGTCTCAGGGGAATCCCATCTACGTCAGCATAGGTTTTAACATTTACGTGTTTACAGTGTGTATATTTAACTATGTCTATGTGTGTGCTCTTCTGCTGTTATGTGTGGTCCTCTTTTATCCTTCAGAGCAAGACGAGGAGATAAAAAAGATTCAGGCTGCAGTCTCTGCAGAGATGACAGCCAATGCCAGCAATCTGCAGGCCTATTTGAAGACCTGGGACAAATACAGGAACATCTGGGAGACCAACAAGGACTCCTTCATACGACACTATCAGAGTCTTAATCAACCAGTTTCTTCTTTTGATGCTGATATTCATTGGTACTGTGGAATACTGTGCAGTCAGTTCTTCAGGAAATTTATTTTTATAATTTATACTAAAAATTATAATTAGATATTTTATGTACAAAGTTGTTGTTCACTTTATTGAAGTATTCAGGTGCATTAATCTGTAACTCTGTGTCATGTCGATTCTCTGGTCTACTCCCAGGTATGCAGACAATGCGAACAGCATCCAACAGGAAGAGACAGTGTTTAAGATCAGATTTGTCACGCTGGATTGTTCACTGCTGAAGTCCTCCTTGGTGCAGCACTGCAATGAATGGCAAACCAGGCTCACTCAGCTTCTCAGTCACATGGCCGGAACCCGACTAAAAGAACTTCAAGTCTACATGAAAGAAAAGGGTAAAAGGTGGGGAGTCAAACGAAGTAAGTTTCTTTTGAGAGACGTTTTTATGGCACAGTGGCAATATGTCATACTGCTATCTGTTATTCTGTGACTTCATGACGGTTACTGTGTGTAGATTTTTTCTTGTTTATATGATAACTCAAGAACAATACCAAATAGAAGCATGACGCCACAGGTACCCCTTAATTATGAAATGATCTGATTCAGTTTTGAAGCACCACTAATTTCACAGAAATTTGTGTAACTTCTGAAGGGGTTTTATATTGTGCCACTTTTCAGGAAAAGTCTCACATGTCCCTACAGTATGTCTTTTAGTTTTTCACCTCAAAATGCCGCAAAGATGACTCATTTCACTATGACTGTATAACCGCTGGTTTGAGGGCCATTTTGCTCTTAAAGCTAATAAGCTGCTGCTGTTTCCGCCCCATTGTGGAAGAACACACCATCAGCTGGAGCATTCAATCACAGTTTGAGCTGGATGACTGCTGCTTAGTGAGGGGGTACATGGCACCAGAGCTGAATTTTAACTGGCATTAAAGCCAGTTTTTTTTGCTCCTCAAAGTCCAGCAATCACAAAAGACGATAAAAAAAAAATTTCTGAAGGACTGCAAAAATTTTTTTAGTTAGAAGAATACATCACTGAGGGGGGGGTACTAGTGAGCAGCACATTCCAGATGCTCCTCCAGGCCAAACATTAAAATCAATATTCCGACAGTTTTTGTTAACTCTCCAAAAAACCTCAAGAGGTTCTTGACACCTGTGGACTTAAGTTGAGCAAGATTCTTGTGACGCTATGCCCAAGAAGCCTGAAAATGTCGAGACTCACTGCTCAGCTTCAGCTAAAGGCTAATGCTAGCAATGACTTTGGCGACGTGACAGACAATTTCCCTCTAATATGGGAGAAGGTCTCTGATTAAATCCTGAAACACATCAACGGAAGATTCGACAAAGTAGAACAAACTCTTAAGACTGTACAGCATTCTCAGGCTGAATTACTGAAAAAGGTGGAAGCTATCGAGATGCAGGTGTCGGAGCAGGACAACCGTATCAGCAGCCTGGAAAAGGCATTCTCTAGCCTTCGGGAAGAGAACAGTGCACTGAAGCTCAAGGTGGAAGACCTCGAGGGCTGGTCATGCCGGAATAATATTAAGATAGTTGACATACCTAAACAAGAAGAAAGGGGGAAAACCAACAGAATTTGTCCAGGCACTGATCCTGGAACCTCTCGGCGCGAACAACTTCCAGTCCCCGGTGGTGATCGACTGGGCACACCGGACCCTGCGACCAGGACCTCAGGAGGGTTCCAAGCCCCGTGCCATTATCGCCCAGGTCCATTTCTACCGCAGAAGGGAGCTTATACTGCGCCTCCGGAGGATGAGGGAGCTGGAATACAAGGGCAGCAAGGTGCTTATTTTCCCCAACTATGAGCCTGAAGTGATGCGGCATCGGTGAGAGTTTTAATGGGGTCCTGGCCGGTCTTCGGAAGCTTAAGGTGGATCATAGCCACCTTTTACCGGTGGGACTTCAGATTAAGCACAAAGGCCAGTTCGAGATTTTCGCCATGCCGGGTGAGGCAATGACATTTTTGAACACTGACTTAAAAAAGATATCCTAAGATACGTGACAACATCTAGTATGTTTAGATGGGGTTAACCACATTTTAATGTAATGTTGTTCACTATTGCAGTAATTTTTCTATGAAAACATAAATGCTGTCTTGTCTTGGTTTAATTATGTACTGGCAGCGGAGTTGAGCTAATTTGTTGTAGGCTTAGCCTTTTTATTTTCAGCTGCTCTGGGAGCTACTCACTAGACGTGCGTTTAGCGATCCGGTATCTAAGAGGAACTTGCATGCTCCATTCGGGAAGCACTGTAGTGGGATGATGTTTATGGTTTGTGTACAGGTGCCTTTCTGCACCTTGGTTTGTGTATGGTATATTGCTGTTTTTCATGTTATGTTGGATGGTTGCCCATCTGGCGTCATTTCAGGAGTTGTGTCGGTATCTGTCGGTATCTGACGGTATAGCACATAGCAGCATTAGTAACAACCTGACATTAGTCTCATAGAACATGAAGGGTCTGGGTCATGTGATTAAAAGGGGACATGTCTTCTCTCATCTTAAATCATTAAAGCCAGATGTCATTTTTCTTCAGGAAACTAATATCACTGTAAATGAACAGCGCAGGCAAAGAGCAAACTGAAAATCTAAGGTTTTTCAAGTGCCCTTTACTCACAAAGCCAGAGGTGTTGCCATCCTTCTAGGTGTGCAACAATACAACAAACTGAACTGTTCAGTACAGGCACTTTCGGTTCGGCATAGAGGTGTACCGCAGTACGAAAATTTTAAGGCTATTAAGAATGGTCAATGTACAGAATTGTTTTAATTGCGAATCTCATAGTGCCCACCGTTATGGTGGACCTTCTCCATCTCACAGTTGCACAGTATTTCGGAACAAAAACAAGTAGGAGTTCTCTTTCAGCATTCGTTTCGGTATCTAACTATGGGACACGCCCACTGTGTTGTTCCCCAGAAGCAATATTACACTACGGCAGTCCTGACTGGCAGACAAATTTCCCCCACCCAGGGGGGATCAGCCTTTGACTGGGACAGCATGGAGCAAAAGGGTTTTTCCCACCTTCCTCCAGTTGAACCCCTCTTGGGATCTCTCCTCCACCTTACTCTGAAGTCCACCATGACGGCAGCAGGCCCCTCCCTGCCCTCCAAAGTTGAGTGTTTTCAGTCCTCCTTAACTTAAAAAGGCTACAAAATGGTGACTACATTGGTGAAAGCACTGAGCGCATTGTCGCTGCTTTTAGCCTACCAGTCTGAGTTAGAGGACGACGTGTCGTTTTTAGCTACACGCGACCTGTGGGATGAGCTGTCGTCACTGACCTCTGCCTACCACTACACATGTGCAATGTACAGGCCTCTGGAAGAGCCATGGCACTCATGGTTGTTCAAGAATGAGCCAGATGGCTGAATCTATCCAGCCTCTTCCAAAAAGAGAAGACTGGCCTCTTTGGTGGACCCAAAAGGTCTTTTTGGCCCAGTGGTTGCCACCATGCAGAGACACTGTGAGGAAAAGAAAAAAGAGGGTGAAGCACTCCAACTGTGTCTACCCAGGAAGATGCCACCCCCTCCACCCGCTGCACCCAGGCAGACTTTTGCACAAGCCTTGGTGAGACCAGCTTACCGTATCCCAAAACGTCAGCCACAGCCCCAGCCCCAGCCGGCCGGCTGGGGTTCCAGCAGGACTCCAGAGCTGAAAGGTGCATGGGCCAAGAAACCTTTTGCTACTAGTGTGATCCCAGCAGACCCAACCATGTCTCCCGCCACTCTAGAGGCTAAAAAGAAGCAGCGTGCTACCTGGGGCGCTGTCACCAGGGAGAGAAGACAGGCTCAGCCAGAGGCCAGCTTCATCCTTTCCAGGAGATGTTATGTTCCACATGTTGAGGAGGGCATGTTCCAGCCCCCGCAAGAGGGGGCATGGCAGCGCTCACAGTTCACAGCCCCATAAAGAGGAAAAGTCAGACCTGCAGAGAGCTCTGTGGAGCCACAGCTGATTCTCACAAGCACACACTAGTGTATAAGGTCAAAGACAAATAGAGCTTCTGAAAAGCTATTTGTAAAAAGACTTCAAAATGGATGTAATGCATATTTTTGAGTCCACAACAATGTGCTTACAAATTTGTAAAAACAAATGTGTTTACAGATTCTTTTTTGGCATTTTCCATGTCTCTTTTTATTTTGCACATTTTACAGCATAGTTTTGCCTTTTCTCTTTGCTGCTTCACGTTACTGCTTGCTACTCTGCTGTGTGGAGGAGGTTCGGAGTTGCTGTACATCTACACTGACAATATTCTCCCTGTCAGTGCTGGGAGGATCAGGCTGTAACTCTGCTGGGGGTTCAGGAGAAGTTGCATCCATTGATTCAGGAGTGAAATTCAGGATTTCCTCCATAGCCCTTTTGCTGTCCCTGTGCTTTATCTGGTCTTACCTGCACTGTTGCCTAACTTTTTGCTTTTCTGCTCTGGACATCTGGCTGATGGGGGGTTTCACAATTTTTGCCTCACTCTTTCTTCTCTTATAACTATAAAACATGACAACAAATGAACCAACAATTACCCATAGAAAATCTGAAAAGTATGCCTACTGTATAAAAGTAATAACTGCAAAATGGCTGTTAACGCTCGCACTGTAGCTGATTCCAGAGCTGTATTACTTTTCTTTTTGCAAGATAGACTTCTCTTAGAGCTGGATCATTTTTAATTCTCTTTCTATGCCGTGCTGATTTTTCTTTACTTGATAGTGGCATGCCTTTGCCCGAGTCAGCTGAGATAGGCTCCAGCCCCCCCGTGACCCTACAGAGAATTAAGCGGTGTATAGATAATGGATGGATGATAGTGGCATGTACAATTAAAAATTGTCATGAAAAAGACTTTAAATTGGATAACATTGTCAACTTAAAACTAATAATCATTTTAGACATGTAATAGATGATATTAGATCTTAAAATCACATTAATTATTTCTTATAATGACATTCCCTGCAGTTGTGCCACTTGACTTTAATTTGTGAAACTAGGTTCATTTGAGAGGTTTAAATATAAAATAATCCCATTGCAGGGTTTCCCCCAGTGCCTTATAAGCCTGGCAGGCCGCCAGGCTTTCCTTGCCCCCCCGCCAGGCTAAGCGTCACTGGTATATTTATTTTAAATAGGTTTCTTTATGCACCAAAACAGTGATAGCAAAGACGGTAAACAGCTTTTAACCATATCTCGTGATACGATCGAAAGCGCAATGGCGACATTTTATGGTCGATATGTGAACTTTTTCCGAAGTCGGAGGCGCCTTAGAGGAGACCATGAGCCCGCTCGTTTACCCCCAGGCCAAGGGGAGTTCATCCCTGGTGAGCCGACCGAGCTGCGGCTCCATGATGAGGCAGAGCCAGTGGAGTTAGCACAGATGATAGCACGTCGTCGGAGCAGCTTTCTGCGAGTCGCAATGGTAAACATCTAACTAGCGGATTTAATCCAAAATGGTTAGCTGACCCTAAATTTAGCGGATGGCTCTATAAGACTGAGTATGGTAAACCCAGATGGATTGATGCACTGATCCAACCTGCACCATGATCAGGTCACACAGCACAGCAAACCTGTTCAGCCTCTGAGTTCCCTGGTTTTACCCCTTGGCCCTTTTTTATTTATGTTAATTTATTTTACTTTTAAATGTGACCAGCAACGGCTTGTTTTAAGATTCACTAGGATTTAACTTAAGTGAAAACAATTGATATTATTTATTTTAATTGTATTTTTTTGTGTTTGTTAAAACCATATTTCAAGATTGTGCCTTTTTATAAGAATCTACGTTTAAGTATTGTTAATAAATGGCTTATAATAACACATAATAGTCATAATTTCAAAATTCTTGTCAACTTTTAACTTTTTTTTTTTTTTTTAACAAAAACAGCGGCCAGTGGGCTTCTCAGCCACCGGGCTTAGCAAGTTTTCTGGGGGAAACCCTGCATTGTATTAAGATTTGAATTTCTTATCATTAAAATACCATTTTTCATAATGTTTTTAGTGTATTCATTTGCCCGGACAGTTGCGCCACCTTACATTTTGGGGGTTTGACAAGCTAAAGCATAAAAGAAAAATAATTATTTGAAAGTACTGAAAATGTGTTCAAACTAAATAGGTTTCATAGGATAAAAATAAAGATAAGATACATGTCATGAATTGATTAAATTATATTCGAAAGACATAATCCATTCGGACACAAAAATATGCATGTCACGTCATTGACCCATAAACACACACTAGTGCCCCATCCTCTGAAAAAATGTTTAATAAACATATCACAAGGTGCGCATCCAGGCTTGAATCCGAGGTCACAGCCAAAAACATTAAAAGTAAAGAAAAACCAAATAAAATGGTAAAGAGCACACATGTGCAGCCCCACAGAGAGCCTCACAAGAGGGAGCTGGTGCTACACCTGTGGGCCAGCTAGGCAGCCTGTCTGCTGTAAGGCAGCTCAGTCCTGTTCAGCCCAATGCTGGCGCACAATTCCCCTTTGGCCCGCTAGCGACCCCAGTGGGGTGTGGGGCGCCAGATTGAGTAATAAAGACCGTAACCAGGGGTTACAGGCTCCAATTTGCGTCATCCCGTTCGAACGGGATAGTGCAGTCAAGGGCTCAGGGGGAGAAAGCTCATGTTTTGCAGGAGGAAATCTCCACTCTGCAAAGCAAGGGAGCTATTTGGATAGTACCGCTCGAGCAGTGACAGAACAGTTTCTGTTCAAGATATTTTCTTGTCTCGAAGAAGGGCGCGGGGCCACATCCGATATTGGATTTGCGTGCTCTGAACTAATACATGAGACAGTACAAGTTCAGAATGTGACGCACACAGTTCTGATTCGCCTTGTGCGTCCAGGCAAGTGGTTTGCACCCATAGACGCCTATTTCCACATCCCTATATATCCCCCTCACAGAAAATATCTCAGGTTTGAACGGATGACTATTAGGTGCTCCCGTTTGGACTTTCATTAAATCCACGGGTGTTTGTAAAATGCACTGATGTTACCATTGCACCTCTGAGGGAGGATGGAATGCGTTTGGCAACATACATAGACGACTGGCTTCTCATGGCCCTGTCGCCACAGCAAACCAGGGAGCACAGCATTCTGCTCACGTCACATCTGGCAGGCCTAGGTTTCGATGAACTGGGAAAAGAGTGTTCTCACTCAAACCATCCCATTCATAGACCTATTGCTTGGAAAGAGAAATATAACTCCGCCTGAGTAAATAGTCCATGCACTACAATTCCTCCCCTTTTAAACTGAATGGATAATAGCACTGAATGCATAACAAAACAGTCCATTCAAATATGAGACACACATTTCAACACCTTTGTGTGTTTGAATGCTAACATGTCATAACAACTCAAAACAACATATGAGAACACATGAGCACTACAGGTCCAGTCTCTTGGGGGCGCTCTGTGCCTTTCAGGATAATGCCTCTGGACCTGTGGAGTAGGTTTAGGGGTAACAGAGTTTTTGTCTGGAGCAAGGGTCTCTGTTACAGCTGACATGTTGATGGTGGTGGCATTACTATCACTTGGTTCTCTATCATCTCGAGACTATCTCTCCACCCAGTTACATATTTCATATGTATGGGGAATGACCCCCCTGCTCGTCAGGGTACGTGGATAATTCTTTAAGACACGCCGGCTTGCCCGGCCACACCCCACAGGTTACCTATAAAGCATCTGTGCTGACGTGCAATCAGTGATTGTTTGATCTCCAGTCGGTCAGGGTGCAGTGTGACAATCAGTACTACTTTCAAAATGTTCTATATGTTTGTGGGTTACAGCATGTATCCACTTACCTGTTATGGTTGGGCGTCTGTCTACGGGCAGCCTCCCTGGATTGCTGTTTCCCTGTTCAGATTAGTTAGATTTATTCCTTTGTGTCCGCTCCTGTGGCTGTAATCCCGATACCAGCGTATCGCTGTTGTGCAGTTAACGCGCTAGGTGGGAACCCGTGCTGAGCTGGGTCAACTAACAGCGGGACGAACCTCAGTTCCAGCCCGGTCGAGCCGGTATCCAAACATCACAACTGTGATTCTTACCAACGTATCGCTGCGGGCAGTTTACGCGTTTGGTGGAATCCCCGCTGAGCACTGACTGCGGTTGGTTGTACAGCCGGTGAGGAACTGTCCTCCGGTCCTGTTGGCGTCTCACCACCCATACCTGGACGCCGTTGAAGCGTATCACTGCAGGCAGCTCACGCGCTCAGCGGTAGTCTTGGTCGAGCGTCGATTTTTACAGAAGGCATTATCACGACTGTGATTCTTACCGACGTATCGCTGCCGGCAGTTTACGCGTTTAGTGAAATCCCTGCTGAGCTCCAACTTCGGTCAGCTGTCCAGCGGGTGAGGAAACTCTCCTCCGGCTGTGACTGCATCTTTCTGGGATACCTGGACGCCGCTGGAGCGTATCGCTATCGCTAATGCGCTCAGTGGTAGTCCCTGTCGAGCACCGACTTCCGGTCGGCTAAACAGCAGCTAATAAAACTTTCCTCCAGCGGTGATGGTGTCTCTCTGCCGCCACCTGAAAGCCGCTGCAGCGTATCACCGTGGGGCGGCTAATGCGCACAGTGGTAGTCCTGTTGATAGTCCTGTATTAGCTAAACAGCAACTCAGTGGTAGTCCTGTTGAGCGCCGACTTCTGGTCGGCTAAACGGCAGCTAATGAAACTTTCCTCCGGCCATGTCAGCGTCTCTCTGCCGCCACCTGAAAGCCACCGGAGCGTATTGCCCCGGAGCGTATTGCCGCTATGCTGCTAACACGCTCAGATAGTCTGTAGGCTATTGTATGACAGCTGCTCAACTCCTTGGTATAGGCATTTTACTCCACAAGGTTAACTTCACATTAAGCTACATTGAACTCCCACAGTCAGTGTAAACAAGGGAGTAAGTACCTCCCAATTGTTGCCAGTCCCCACCCCCTGAATAGGTGTGTGATAGTGTGGGTTTTTGACTATGGCAAGCCACTGTAGATTTTTTTGTGTGGGTTGTGGAGTTTCCGTTTTTGCTGATAACCATGATAGGTGTGTTTGAGTCACCAACGTGCACTATTACTAGGAGAGAGCCCATAGTTTTACATGGACTGTTGTATGATGCCTGCTTGTGCCAGAGAAGCCCAGTTCCCAGGAGTAAAGTGCACAGGTTCCCCCTGTTTTTTTCGCACTTCAGAGAGCAAAAATGAAAAGAAAAACATAGAGACCACTAAAGAAAAAAGGGGAGTGTTCAGGGCCTGGCAAGGCATCCAGTCCACCCTCATTGTGGAGCCCACAGCCCTCTAACCTTATACTGGCTCACTTTCTACTCACACTCCAGGATTGGAGGTGAGTGGGAAGAAGAGCAGGAAGATGTGAATGGAGAGGCCCTCTTCTCTCCCAAAGAGAATGACCTGTCCTGTGGGCAGCAATTTCAAGGAGGTTATTGACAGGGCAACCAGTTTTCCGAGTGTGGTTTCTGGAACTTGGTATGTAAACAGTTTATTGCATCAATAGCTCCATTCTGGGCGCAGCCGCCACCTGCCTTAGCAGGATTTGCAGGGTTATGGATGGCCTGCCTGCATAGCGAAACAGAGCTACGGCTATGCAGGCCCAGTTGGCTAACACTGGAGCCCATTGTGTCCCTCCACCTTCATCGCCTGTCTCATCAGGTACTGGAAGGTTCTAGGGGTTCAAGTAGAGTGATGAGCTTTGCATGGCCCTTTATGTACCTCCTCTATTATTAAAGTGCAGGCAGAGCTTTAGCATTTTGTTGGTTGCTAGACACTGCCTTTGGCTATCCCAGCCCTAGAAGGACACTGGGACCGCTTACTGAAGCTGCTGCAGCTAAATTGCTGCCTTAGGCACAGGAACGTTGCCACTGTGCATCAGAGGTATCTGGTGGTTCACTAGAGGCCTTGGCTGAAGCCATTTTAGAGGCGTGATAATCACCAACGAATCTGAGGAGGTAGAGCAGTTCCTAAGGCCTCAAATAGGACCTCAGGGTCCCCAAAGCAACCTCCTCCTGCTTAACAATCTCCTGAACCTGGCCAGCAGGCTCTGCAGTTCCTGTGCTGTGATTCCCAATACCAGCATATTGCTTGCAGGTTCACAAACTAATATGCTTGATGGAGCTTATGTTGAGTGCAGACTTCACATCAGCCAACAGCAGGAACTCTGTTCCAGCCAGGTTGAGCTGGCATAGTTTGAAAAAGAAAAGCATTGCCTTTAACTGTGATTCTTGACCAGTGTATTGCTTACGGGTCCATAGGCTAACGCGCTAGTTGAGGCCCCTGCTGAGTGCAGACTCGTCAGCTAAACAGCAGGTGAGGAAACTTTCCTCCAGTCATGGTGATATTTCTCTGCTGACGCCTGAATGCCACCAAGGCATATTGCTATGGTGGTCCGCTAACACACTCAGTGGTAGTTGTGTTGAGCAAAGGTTTGGCTAGCAGCAGGTAGATTGTATTCCAGCCTAGTCAGGCCCGCATCCATCAAAATAGAGAAGGGTTTTCACTATCACTGTGATACCTTTCCGGCACATGGCTCGTGATGTCGCAGGCTCCTATGTTTGGTGAGATCCCTGCTGGGTGCGGGCTTCCCGGCCGGGTGGGCGACAGGTGTGGACACTCTCCTCTGGGGCTGTGTCCTCGCCTGCCGCTTGGTCGGCGGGGGGGTCTGCGCCTGTGGAAGAACCAGCTGTCGCAACTCTGCTTCCCTATACAGGTATGTTGCTCATGGAGCAAAGCAATCGGTGGCACCCTTTCCGATTGCAGACTTACTAGTCTGCTAAACAACGGGTGCAGGACTATTACTCCAGCTGAGCCAGCATCACTCTGCCGACACTTGAACGCCCTTGGTCTATGGCAAGCATCAGGCATAAACATTTCTGAGCTTGGTTCTGGACTTTAGGAGGGCAACTGGTTTCCTAGTTCCAGAAAAGGGGCAGACCTTCTAATTCTGCCTTAGTCCTTAGCCAACTGGGGCCTCTGTCTTTACTCAAGGGCTTAATGGCAGCCATGATGCCAAACAGCTCTCTTCCCCTTCTGTGTCTGCAGTTTTTCCAGAGATGTCTGCTGAACTTACAGACTTTGTTTATAGGGGCCTCTCTAGACCACGGGGTGGCTCTCTGGGATTTCCTATTCCTCTGCTAGTGGAGGGAACCGGCAACACAAAGCTGAGGAGAGTTCTCTAGGACCTGTGGTCCACTGCTGGCTGGTCTTTACAGATGCATTAACAGTCGGCTGAACCATGGGCTATGCTGTCTGTGGGGTCAACAGGTTCTGGACTCGCTGCCCATTGACCCAGTGTGTGACATCCTGCAGCATAGAGCTTCTTACTCTATGGCTGATTACTACCAAGGTTGTAAGGTCACCGCATCATTACCAGTACAGCCAGCATAGCGACTGCAGCGCCTACGAATATGCAGGTTGGCAACCACACTGTGGCAGAGCGTTCACCCCTCTTCTGCTTACTCAATCACACATGTGACAGAAACTCTGAACCCAACAGCAGAAGTCATGGCAAGATGGACTCCACTCCTAAGGGAGTAGTGACTCTGTCCTCAGGGGGATTAAGGATACTTGACATCACTCTGTCAGGGCAAAGGTTCGACCTATTCACTTCCGGAGAGTCAGAACATTGTCGACTCTTCTTCCCTCATGGGATGATGATCCATGGGTCGCCCTGGTACGCATGTGGCCTTGTAATCTGCTTTGACCCTTCTCTCCTCTCATGCTTCTCCAGCCTCTTCTCCAGGGATTCAGGCAGAATGAGTGGGCTCATTATGGCCTGTGGTGAAAACTACATAACTGGTCTGGTCGGCGTCCACAGGAGCTGCCAACCCATATGGTTAGCAGGGTGTTTACCACTTAGTGTGGTCTTCACTAGATGGACCTCTCCTCAGCAGCTCAAGGACTCCTGCTGTTCGTACTGTCTTAACCGAAGACAGGAAGGCCTGTCCGCTTCTCTGTAAGGTATATCGGTGACACAGGACTAGATTCTGGTCCCTCAATGGGTCTTGGGCATAGTCTGTGATGTGTTTCAGCATCCATTTCAGCATTTCTGATCTGAAACTTCAGGACCGCATTTCTGTTGACCACAACCTCTGCTGGGCTAATGGTGACTGCTGTGGGGTTTTTTTCTGAGGGGTCAGGTGCAGTCCTTCGCTCTAACTTGGTGTGAAGGCCTGAAGGCTTGATGTGGATTCCACCAGTCTCATTCGGTTGACCTGCAGTTACTTGCCTCTTCTGGAGAGGTGGACCACCACCAGTTTTAGCCGTGCTCTGTCTGCACATACAGTGCAGACAGTCTGTCATGAAAACTGGCCAGCCTTTGTCTGCTTTGGCTTCAGCAAATTGGGTAGTCCAGTTCCCATTTGAAGTCTTGGCTATCCTGCTGGATTGTGGAAACCATTCAGGAGATGCGTGTTTCCCAGGTGTGCCAGTCACATCCTGGGTATGCATGACACTCACTTTGTGGTGTGGCTGCCACATGGGCTCTGTGGTAAGGAGCCTCTCTTGCTGCCATACGTGCAGCAGCCACGTGTTCAGCTCGATCCACTTTTGTCTCATTGAGCTCATTCATTACAAAATAGCAGCCAGTCCCTCCTTGGGAGTAGGTGCTGGGTCTGACTTACCAATGGATGACCGGGCTTGGCCTCTGTCCACTTTTATTGTCTCCCCTGGTCAGCTTAGCAGCTTGCTAATTGATCTAAGTAGCCACTCTGTTTACAGCTTGGTGGTTTCATCTTGGCCTTTAACTGTGTTGCTCACTGGCATATTGTGGACTGGCCTGAGCAGCCCTTCTGCCTCTCAGACTTGGTCTTTGCATTGTCCAGGGCCTCCGCCTGGTTGATATGTGAATAAGTGTACATCTGCAAATAGTACATTTGTCATATACTTTGTTTGGGCTGTACCATCTCCCCCCGGCGTGTCTTAAAGAATTATCCACGTACCCTGACGAGCAGGGGGGTCATTCCCCATACATATGAAATATGTAACTGGGTGGAGAGATAGTCTCTCACTCAGAGAACCAAGGTTACAATGTAACCATACGATCCCTTTTCAGGGATTAAAAATCGATACCAGGGGTTGGTGATCTGTCACAAGAGTGAACCTTTGGCCATAAAGGTAATGTTGGAACTTTTTAACACCCGACACTAGACTGAGGGCTTCTCAATTGATCTGTGCATAATTGCGTGCAAACTCTTAATGATTTAATCAAAGCAAGGAAAATGGTTGACATCTGGCGCTTACAACATCCTACTACCAAAGACTTTTCATTTTACTCTCACGTGCACAAATCATATACAAGGATTGATTGTTTCCTAATATCCTCTGAATTATGACCCAGCTTTACAAATTCTACTAATCATAACATTGTAATATCTGATTATGGACATGTGTCACCTAGATTAGATGAGATTAGATGAGATGAGATTAGATTAGATTAGATTATACTTTATTAATCCCACAACAGGGAAATGTCCTTGTTACAGCAGCAGAAAAAGCAGAAAAACATACAATATACACTATATAGAAAGAAAGAAAATAAACAATCTACTATAAAGAAACATTTAACAATATACAATAAAATACACCAATAAATGAAGTATGAATATGAAATTAATATTTAACAAGAAAAAATGAATAAATAATATTGCACTTCAGCTAAAAAATATCCTGTCTGAACAAAAGTTTAACTGGCGCTTTAATCCGCTCCTCCTTCAAGATCACTCTTATTTTTGAAAAAATAAATGCATGCATTGATGATTTTATTGCCACTAATGACAATATCTATAAAATGTGAACTTAATTGTCGACTCGCTAAAATAGAAAAAATGCTTTCAACTCTAGACGAGTCCTACAGAACCTCCTTGTTGCAGCTGAAGCCGACTCTTAATTCCTTTGCTACTTTAAATATTCCTCCATTAGATGAAGTCTCTAGGGACGACATTGACACCCCTATATCTGAGGCAGAGCTTCAAGATGCCATTCGGGCTTTTCCCTCAGGAAAGACCTCTGGTCAGATGGGTTTGGTAGCAAATTTTATAAGGATAAAATAACCCCTCTTATGTTAAGAATGGTGAATGATTCAGTTAAAAACAAAAGACTTCCTAGCTCTCTCTACGAAGCTAACATTTGTGTACTTTTAAAGAAAGGGAAGGAGGAGACTGACCCCACTGGTTACAGACCCATTGCTCTCCTTAACCACAACCAAAAGGTTATAACAAAAGTTCTAGCAACAAAATTAGGTAAACACATATAAAAAGTTATGCACCTTGTCCAGACTGGATTTATCCCCAAATGATTCTCATTGAGTAATTGAGTAGCCTTGTTAATTTATATGCTGATGATTTATTAATCTTTCTATCTGACCCTGCAGTTTCTGTTCCCAACCTCCTGCTCTCTTAAAATCCTAGCCATTTAAATTAGTGACTTCTCACATAACCAATCTTGGACTAAAAATCCCCAGAAATTCCAAAATGTGACTGAAATTGAATTTCTTGGACATGGTAGACGGATTAAAAGGTAATGTGAGACAATGGAAGCTGCTTCCTCTCTCTATGATTGGCTGCATCAATGCAATAAAAATGGTTGCGCTTCCGAGATTTTTGTACCTCTTTCAAAACCTTCCTGTTATGTTGCCACAGTCTTTCTTCAAGCAGCTTGATTCAATTATCCACCCTTTTGTTTGGGCAAATAAACTCCCCGCATCTCCAAGTTTCACCTATAGAAGGATGTGAATAGTGGCGTCCCCAGCCTTCCAGTATTTAACCATAACTATTGGGCTGCAAATGCAAGGGCTCTATAACCTTTTAGCCTTAGACTTCCCTGAACATGACTGACCTGCTAGTTCCCCACGCTGATTAAAAATTTAAGTCCTATCCGTTTCAGGAACCTCTCTTCTGGTGCTTCTTTTTTCTAAAGCACAGCCCTCTCACGAATTAATTGGTTATAACTTTGTCCTCAGAAATTCGCATAAGATTTTGAACCAAATGAAAAAGTCTATTGGCTTGTCTAATATGTCATTACACACCAATAGCATTCAATCATTTGTTTAAACCAGGGCTGATGGATGGAATGTTTTTGGACTGGAGAAAGCGGGGACCTTGTTGTCTTGGAGATCTTTATATAGACAATAAGTTTGCCTCTTTTCCTGAGCTGCAAACCAAACTCAACCTTCCTCAATCACATTTCTACTGGTACCTACAAGTTAGATATTTTTTACAAGTCCATCTCAGAATTTCCCTGTAAGCCAAAAAGTCACATTATTAATGATTTTTTTTGTTTGTATCCCCAAACTCCAAACATCTGATCTCTCACTTCCTTTCTGCTTTTACACAAACAGTCATTACCAGTCATATTGGGGAGGCTTGGACTGAGGAACTGGGAGTTCCACTGTCGAATGAACTGTGGGAAGAGGGGTTATCCCATGTAAAGTCCTGCTCAATCAATTCTAGATACAAATTAATTCAATTTAAAGTCTTCCACAGGTTGCATTATTCTAAAGTAAAGTCTCCTCCCAGTGTGACAAGTGTGCCACTGCAGAAGGTTCACTAGTGCATCTGTTCTGGCAGTGTTCAGTGCTGTGTAAATTCTGGTCTGACATATTTAACTGGCTCTGCCAACAGTATCAAATGACCATTCAACCAGACTGCTTCTTAGCAATATTTGGCTGCTCTGAGGAGACAAAATCTCTTCCATCCCATCAAAAACAAGCCTTAGGCAATTTGGCATGGTGGTTGCAAAAAAAAAAAAAATTGTAGAATTGGAAGTCTCCAACACCTCCATGTTTCTAAAAGTGGCTTAATGAGATGCTTTCTGCTGCTAAGATGGAACAGATCTGTGATAGCAGATCAAACCCCCACAGTTGTTTCTTAAAGATATGGAAACCTTTTCTTATTTTGCTAGACAAAACTTAACCGTAAGAATCATGATGTTTGCTGCTACCTTGTACCCACACTCTGTACATCTTTCTCCTTGACTGATTACTGTGTGAAGTAGATGGCAAGACCCCGCCCAAATGGGCTGTGTTCTTTATTGTTGTTGTTTTGGTTTTGTTTTCTTGCTTTGTTCTGTTGTTCTGATTATGTGTAGTTTTTGTGTTAGTCTTTTAGTTTTTTTCTCAGGATCTTATGGGTGAGGGGCTGTTTTCCTTTAATTTTCGCTGACACCTTGCTTACTATGTCTCTACTCTATGTTTGGTAGCTTGCTGTTGCTGGTCGATGGTCAGGACTGATGCATATCATCAGGCCAGGACTTTGATCATGCATGTGAAGTTTTAGGTCGATCGGAGCATGTACAGTATAATTAGTGTGCACTTCTTGTTTCATGGTGACTGGTGACTGAGACAGGATATGGCCATTTGTGTGTCATCAGGGACGGAGTTTGATCATGCATGTGAAGTTTGAGGCCAATTGGAGCATGTACAGTGTACTTCCACAACACTTCCTGTTTCATGGCGTGATAGCGAACATCAGAATAGGCCTGCGACTGAGCTATTCTTATATGGTCATGTGGCTGTCATGAGGGACTGACTGATCAGGCATTTGAAGTTTCAGGCTGATTGGAGCATGTACAGACTGGTTAGACTGCACTTCCTGTTTCATGGTGTGCTGGCGACTGAGACAGGAATTTGCCATATGCTTCTCATCAGGGTGGGACTTTTATCATGCATGTGAATTTTCAGGCCGATCAAAGCATGTGCAGAAAAGTTAAACAGCATTTTATTTATCTTTCATGGCAAAACAGCAAAATGACCAAACACCAAAACACTACGGGCCGCAGACATGCCCTCATACTTATGAGAAACATTTTAATAACTTTGCTCACCACCACTTGTTGTATATGTGGGCCAAATTTGAGATCTGTAGGAGTTTTCCCATTGGACGAATTTGCTCTAGAAAATGTCAAAATTCTGACTGTAAATTCAAAATAGCAGACTGTGATTAGGCATTTTTGTTCGTCTTGTCGTGATACATATGTGTACCAAATTTTGTAGCTGTACATGAAACAAATTGTATTAACTCCACTAAAGTCCAATTTTCAAGGTGGTGCTATTGAAGCATTTTGTCTTTCACATGTGTATTCCCCCAAAATATTAAATTTTTCGGCAGTCTTGATGTGCGTGCCAAGTTATATGCGTTTTCGAGTTTGTTATAAGGTCCTCAAAATTTCGATTTAAAAAGGTGCCAAATAACATCAATAATAATCGTTATGATTCCAATAGGGTTCTTACACAGTTGGTGCTCAAACCCTAATAATTTGAAGAAGAAAAAAAAAACTGACACACACAACCATGGCAGTGAAAGAACATATTTAGTGTATGTGTGATATTGTGTTGCATTTACATCAGAATCTGCAGTGATCATCAACCACTGCACACATTAACACAAGTACACACACACACAGACGCAGACTTAAACTGTATATGTGATGTGAACACACAATCACAAAACTGTAATAATTCATGAAAAAATGACCATAAATATATATCAGACCATCTGCAACTTCAGGTGCAAACACAGAAAAGCGAAAAAAATTACTCCAACCACACGTACTTGTATTAACTTGTCGCAGTATTCATGTGGTGATCCTCAATTCCTTTTTATCATTTCCTTGCCTTTAATTCACAGTCTGTCAAATTTCTTGTGAATGACTGCAGTTTAGTGTTTTTGTTTTGAATTGACAGTCCAAGGCAGATTTTGTGTATTTCTGTAAAAAACATATAAAATATTTGGTCAAACGAATCAAAACTTGAGAAACTCTTGCCTGAACTTTATACTGCTGTATATGTTAATTTAAACTAAATCCTCTTTCAACTTTTTGCAGTCTGTCAAACGCTGCTATGTGGTAATATTGTATTATGCCTGCAGGGGGGACTTTTAAAAATAAGCTTATACTCATAAATGCAACACTATGCAAGGACATCATGATGTAGGCACCGAAAAAGCTGACATTATATTTATCGTGATTGATTATATATCTATAAACCTTGTTCCATGTCTATGCAAGATGAATTTAATTTTGTTGTAAAATACATAGGAACAGATGGCTGTTATGTTAAGTTTAGTGCTTTAACCTTGAAAGCAAACTTACAAAATAAAGTAAAATAAACAGTATTTATTCGTCCAATATGGAAAAAAAAAATGCTTGCACCGTCAGCCCTGAATTGCATGTGATTTCTCACTTTTGCTCCCATTGACTGTTTTTCTTTTATATATTCTTGTAACTCCATCTGGTCCTCTTGTCTTTGCGCCTGTCTGTTTGGTTATACTGAAAAAACAAAAAAAAAGAATACATCACTTATGCAATTATTATCAAATAGAAATTTGCTGTGTGTGGCATACAGTGGTTCAAGAACAGTGGGTTATCCAGTCTACAGTCTGAGAAGGAATTACCAGATGATTGTCAGCACATGTCCTCCTAAAGCTCACACCACCGATATCTACAGGCAAGCTGCAGTTTTTCACAGTTTTAAGCACTGTTACAAGTGTGTACCAAGAGCACTTGATGCACTCTTTTCCTAATACTACCTAAAAACAGCATTCAGGGTAAGCATATCTTAAAATATACAACAGTCTACTGCCCACCAGTACAACAGAGCAGTTGTTGATAGTCTGGCCCTGTAGGCTGGTTTTAGAGCTCCAAAATCAACAGACATGATGATATATGTTATGTATGATGTGTTGGATTCAACACTACAGTTACTGGAGAGCTTCCTCACATACTGTTCTTTCCTTTTCCTTTTTTAAAAAAAAAAAATACTAGTATACCAGTCTTGTTATCCTCCAGCCTAGCCTAGCATGGATATCATTTATTTTGCTTAATCAAACTCTGTGATAAATGTCTTTTATGTACAGTAGTGGTGCTTCTAGATATGCTTTATTATTTAGGTTCCTCCTCAACAACTGAGTGTACATTTTTTTATGTTTTGTTTGATTATCGGAATGTGCCCCCAACAAATCATCTGAGCTTGAGTGTGCCTTGTAGCCTGCAGTATTTGTTTTGCGGGTTATCTACAGGTTATCCATATTAACACAAGGGTGTCAATATGTTATCCCAACTCTAATAATCTTACAAAATGCTTGGGCACTCTGACACTTCTTGAAAATGTTCACAAATAGGTGTTTGTACTAATGCTACAAGTGTGGATGTGCAAGGAAGTGACAGTAAGTTTTTGGGTACACAATAGGTTAAGCACCACTCTTTCCTTTAAATAAACAGTGTGATTAATTTCACCTATGGTTGCATCAGCCACTGAGGGAAAAAGAAGATGAAGGGAAGATCAGGAAGAGAAATGGGCTGCACTAAAGATGTTCTCACTCTTTGTTATGTTTGTTTGCATGTGTATGTGTAGGATCCATCAATCTCCCCAGACACTGGAGGAGCTTGGTGAGAGCCTAAAACTCTTGGAGACTCTCAAGGGCAATTTGGCCAAGACAGAGGCTCAGATTCCTCTCATCCACGAACAGTTTGCAATGCTGGACAAAAATGAAGTCCCAGCGACACGGGCTGTGAGTACTGTGCACAATAATAAACAAACATATGTATATGAAGTGAACTGAGTGTTATATACAACTAAAAATGACTATACCACTGTGTTTATATTACTGTTTTCTCTGAAAGAAGGTACCTGCTGTTGCTGTTATTTATTTATGAAGTTCCATGTAAAATAACTTTCATATCTTGTGCTGTTGTTTAAATTAACAGATTATCCATTTGCTCACTTGGTGTAAAGTGCCAGAACATACTGTAGTAGCAAGAACTTATAAACAAAAATGAATCTCTACCAGCTTGCTTAATTGTTCTTGCTTCCTGAAGTCAAATATTAATACACCTGTATGTATTTTTTTACACCTTGAGGGTTATTGTATATCTACACATAAGCAAACACTAATAAAAATCATTCCTGCTGTCATTATTCTAATCCTGCCAACCCTGTTTGGTTTACCCTCAGGTGCAGGGAATGCATGATGCGCTAGATGACGAGTGGGTTTGGTTCCAGCAGGTGTTGATCAACAGTGAAATCATGCTGCAGAAGCAAAAAGAGAAGTTTAAAAACAACTTCATCCTCTCCTCTAAAGAGTTGAAGAAGAAGATTGAGGCGACCGTACAGGAGTTCAACACGAAAGGTCCCACATTCTTCCACACACTTAGGCGCATCATCACCAACTGTATCTTCATCATGATTTGTGTGTCTTACTGTTGCTCTTCCTGTCATTTTCTCCTTTTTGAGTCATTTTTCATCTAAGTGAAGCCTCTTTAGGAACAGTACCCTTAATCTAATCATTTCCTGAAACTACCATTGCTCCTTTCTTGATTTCTTTTGCTTCTCTTCCAGTTTGAGTGTTACATATAAGAGTGGTAAAAGGGTGATATGGATAAAATGATCTATAAACAAAAGAAATTCAGTTTATATCGTGACATTTATTGAACATCCAACTATTGGTGTATAAAACAGTGACAGTTACATTTTTTGCTCAAACCATGAATTAAATACCTGAGATAAACTAATGTGCTTAATAACACTAATACAAAAATCTGTAATTCTGTAAATTTCTAAATTTTCACAAAGCAGTAGAGGAAATGTTCTTATAATTACTATAAACACAATTAAAGATACTGCTTGTTAAAGGCATGGTATGAAAAAATCTTCTTTTTTTCAAGGCATATACCAGCCTGAGTGGATTGGAACAATTATAAAATATATATTTCAGTTTTTTTTTTCCTCATATGCAGATCTGTGTCTGTACATGCTGACCACAGCGATACAGTAGGAATTGTATAACTGCCCTTTGTTTTTGTGTCTGGACATATGAATATGTATGTTTCTGTCTGAAAGCCTTTTCATATGTGTGTATCTCTCTACATTTTTGGATTTGCACTTCAAGGTCCATTGCACAGTGCACTGAGCACTGAGCTGGCATTGAAGCAAATCGCAGAGATTCGCAAACACCTGGAGACTCTAAAACAAGAAGAGAAACGCATCTTTGATGGACTGGGCTTCTTCAAAATGGAACAGCCCCCCTCCAAAGCCATGCGGACGCTGGAGAAGGTCTGAAGCAGCACTTGTAATCATAATATACTGTAGTTTATACAGATTGCAACATATTGAGCAGGTAATCCTAAGAGGGTTACTGTGGGAATCGTGATGATAAACTATTACTGTGTTATATAGTTGTGCAGCAAAGGCCCCAGTCTAAATTCTATTACAGAATGTAGTGAGTTTGAAAAGGCATCATTTTGGTAGCATGTACGAGGTGTACTGACTTTGTTTTTTGTTTTTGCACATGCTTCTTTGTGTCTGTTTTTTGTGCAGGATGTAGACCAACTGCAACAGGTCTGGGACATCACAGAGGAATGGAATAGCAACTGGAACATCTGGAAGCTTAGCCAGTTTGCTACGCTGCAGATAGAGAGCATGGAAAGCACAGCTCAGGGCCTGTTCAAAAAACTCAGTAAACTCTCAAGAGATCTCAAGGTCAGTTCTGCCACAGAAAGTTTACTATAAAGATTCTAGCTTTCATCTACCATGTCACAATTGGTAGCTGTTCACAATTGAGCTGTTATATATATATATATATATATATATATATATATATATATATATATATATATACAGTTAGGTCCATAAGTATTTGGACATTGACACAATTTTCAGCATTCCAGCTCTGTACAACACCACAATAGATTTGAAATGAAACAATCAAGATGTGCTTTAAGTGCAGACTTTGAGCTTTAATTTGAGAGCATTTACATCCAAATCAGATGAACGGTGTAGGAATTACAATACATTTTATATGTGCCTCCACCTTTTTAAGGGACCAAAAGTAATTGGACAATTGGCTACTCAGCTGTTCCATGGCCAGGTGTGTGTTATCCCCTCATTATTTCATTTACAAGGAACAGATAAAAGGCCTGCAGTTCATTTCAAGTGTGGTATATTTATTTGGAATCTGGTGAGGTCATCTCTCAATATGAAGTCCAAAGAGCTGTCACTATCAGTGAAGCAAGCCATCATTAGGCTGAAAAATCAAAATAAACCCATCAGAGAGAGATAGCGAAAACATTAGGTGTGGCCAAATCAACTGTTTGGTACATTCTTAAAAAGAGAGAACGCACTGGTGAGCTCAGCAACGCCAAAAGACCTGGAAGACCACGGAAAACAAGTGTAGTGGATGACAGACGAATCCTTTCCCTCATTAAGAAAAACCCCTTCACAACAGTTGGCCACATCAAGAAAACTCTCCAGGAGGTAGGTGTATCTGTGTCCAAGTCAACAATTAAGAGAAGACTTCACCAGAGGAAATACAGAGGTTTCACCACAAGGTGTAAACCATTGGTGAGCCTCAAAAACAGGAAGGCCAGATTAGAGTTTGCCAAGAAACATCTAAAAGAGCCTGTGCAGTTCTGGAACAACATCTTATGGACAGATGAGACAAAGATCAACTTGTACCAGAATGATGGAAAGAGAAGAGTATGGAGAAGGGAAGGAACTGCTCAAGATCCAAAGCATACCACCTCATCAGTGAAGCATGGTGGTGGTAGTGTCATGGCGTGGGCATGTATGGCTGCCAGTGGAACTGGATCTCTTATATTTATTGATGATGTGACTGCTGACAAGAGCAGCAGAATGAATTCTGAAGTGTTTCGGGCAATACTATCTGCTCATATTCAACCAAATGCTTCAAAACTCATTGGACGGCGCTTCGCAATGCAGATGGACAATGACCCGAAGCATACTGCGAAAGCAACCAAAGAGTTTTTAAAGGCAAAGAAGTGGAATGTTCTGCAATGGCCAAGTCAATCGCCTGACCTGAATCCAATTGAGCATGCATTTCACTTGCTGAAGACAAAACTGAAGGGAAAATGCCCAAAGAACAAGCAGGAACTGAAGACAGCTGCAGCAGAGGCCTGGCAGAGCATCACCAGGGACCAAACCCAGCGTCTGGTGATGTCCATGAGTTCCAGACTACAGGCTGTCGTTGACTGCAAAGGATTTACAACAAAGTATTAAAAAGTGACAACTTGATTTATGATTATGTTAGTTTGTCCAAATACTTTTGGTCCCTTAAAAAGGTGGAGGCACATATAAAATGTGTTGTAATTCCTACACCGTTCATCTGATTTGGATGTAAATGCCTTCAAATTAAAGCTCAAAGTCTGCACTTAAAGCACATCTTGATTGTTTCATTTCAAATCCATTGTGGTGTTGTACAGAGCTGGAATGCTGAAAATTGTGTCAATGTCCAAATACTTATGGACCTAACTGTATATACATATACATATATATATATATATATATATATATATATATATATATATATATATTACTTCAGAAAAATCGTTTGTACAAAACACTATCATAGCAGTGCAATCTAGTATGTGTACTTTAGTCATGGACTCTGGAAAGAGCATAGAATGACACATAATGTTTGTAATGGATACAAAGTGTAAATAGTATTTTATTTTGATTTCTGACAACAAACTCCACCTAAACTGCATTATAATGACAGATAAATTTACAAAATGTTATGCTATTGTCATTTTTTTCCCATTATTATCATCTTTGTCTGATTTCAGGATAAGGAGTGGGACGTTCTAGATTTGTCCAAGAAGAGGATTGAGCAATTCCTGCAGATCATCCGTCTCATTGCTAAACTGAGGAACACAGCAATGAGAGTCAGGTAGTAACTGAAACCAATGAATCTACTTGCCATTTCAGATGTAGGAATTGTTGTCTCACAGTATTTCAACAATACATGGCAGGAACAGGAACATGTCAGTTAAGTATTTTTAATGCTTTCTGTCCGTGCTAAGAAGAGGTAGGATAAATGATTTATGTGATGAGTGTGTTGTAGAGCTATTGGTTTTACAACTTTGACAACAGTGATAGACACTTTCCCAGTTCCCACAGAATAAGCTTTTTACTGATGTCATTCCAGTTTGCTCCTTTGTTTTGCTGCCTTCTACCCGAGGTCTTCATCTAAGTCTTGTTTCTTTTCACCTGTATCTAGAGTTTAACTCTCAGAGGACCATCCAGACCTTTGTTATACTTTGCCCTCGATCTAGGAGGATGTTTTTTTTTTATTTGAATGCGTACACACTGCCTCGAAGATAATCTTCCCTTTGTTGTTTATTTTGTCAAAATTGCACTGAAAAAACGTCTTTGTTTGTGCGAAGGGCAGCTTCATTTCAGAAAAGGACAAAAGCAAGGGTTAAGTAGTTGATGTTTTTAGGTTTTTGAATTACTGATATAACTTTGTGAAGGAGCCTTCCTTGACTCACTAAGCTTGGGGAATAGATATAGATAAATATAGAATTAGGTCTGATGCTGCGCTGTGAAACAGCCAAGTGAAAGCAGACGGGAAAAAAAGCAAAATGTGAATACAAGAAGCTTGTGAGAAAGAGGACAGCGGATAAAAAGATGCAATCACTTTGTGGTCAGTATCAAGTATAGTTAAGTTACCTGATGTGATTAAAAACAAATAGAAGAGTCAGAAAGTGTTAATGGCACAGGTTTTGCTCTGTCTCCTCTCCCTCTTTTACAGCCTCCATCTTTCTCCTAGCGCCATCTGTCAGTTATGTCAGTGTGCTAATGATGATCCTGCAGAGCACAGTGAAACATCTGTCATGCCCAAATATCTCAATATTTATATGTCAGCACTCCACAAATTTCCTAGTTTTGTAGACCTTTTTGGTGCTTTAGGACATTACTATTACAGAGTATGATGGCCTTAAGGAGAGACATTTGTGGCTTTAAGATTAAGAATCTTTTGTGCATTCCAAGATGCCAAGAAATCTGTAAAATCAGTGTGTGAGGTTGTAATGTAAAAATGTTGAAGCTGTATTTTGTTTTTACAGTACATAATTTACTGGCAGATTATCAGTGAAGAGGTATTGGAGTGAAGTTAGCATGTGATACTTAAATTGGTACTAGTTATCTGGAAGGTGCAAGCATTTACCCTTTTCTTTTGTTCAGCTGACCTTCAGGGTAATTTGAGACAAACACTAACTTTACTTCAAATGCCGCCTTTCTTTCAGGCACTGGGAGCAGATCTGTGAGGAGGTGCAGTTCTCTTTTGACCCAACCAGTGCTGAATTCACCCTGGAGATCATATCACTGCGTCTTAACAAATACGCTGACAAAATCTGTGAGATCTCTGGAGCCGCCAGCAAAGAGCTCCACATAGAACAGGTTGGTCTCTTTTACTCTTCTAGACTGGCCTTCAGTGGGCATTTTTGTAGCTTTCCTGTCTCTTTTCATTCCAATGTGGGTCTTTCCTTGGAAGTTAATAAGCAAAGTCAGCAGTGTAGCAGGCTGACTTCCTTCCAGACCTGCTGTTCTCTGTGTAAACCCCATTGAGGTTATGTTAGTGCAGTTTTAGGGCAAGGCCTGTGCCCACAGAAGAACAGACCACATATGTGCTATGCCTTCCATGCAATTAGCACGTGCAATCTGCATGTAATTTGTGGCTAACTTGCTAATTCAGCAGGTAATTGTGCAGTTAAAAATTGGAACTTCATTCTGGGCACTGAGAGTGAAGGGGAGCCTGAAACTGAAATGACTTCAAGTAATCTGATGGGATTTAGCCAGCAGAGAAAAATGATTAACCCGTCAAATTCTTAAATTGGAATGCATTAAATTTCAGAAAAAGCAGCCATGTCTGTTAGTTTTGATATTATCGACGTAACTTACTTTGACATTTGATCCCTTACATGTTTGTAAGGGATCAAAAGAAAAAAAAAGACACTGCAAAACAAAAAATGAAACAAAAAAGAAAAAAGAAGCACGAGTACAAAAGAATGCCAAGAAACAAAAGTCATATTGTGTAGAGTCAAAAAAGAAGGTAAAAAGAAGTGTTGTCATCATGCCAATTTCTAAAAATTCCTGATGATGGCTAACACTAGAGCTCAGCATTTCATTTATGATTCTCTGTCATTATTATTCTGGTCATATGTACGCATTATCAAGCAAGATGAAAAAACATAAATTTTGCCCTTTTATTTTACTTCATCTTAGCAGTGTGTTCTGTCTATTAACCTTTCTCTCTGTGTTTGATATTAAAGGGTCTGGAAGCCATTACCAAGACATGGGAGGAAACTTTCCTGGACATTGCACCTTACAAAGACAAAGGCTACTACCGGCTGAGGTGAGAAAGGGAGGCTTTAAGACAGAGTTCGACAAAGAGTTTACCAAGTTTAGCTATATTATAGGCAAAAATTCCCTCCAACTGAAGGCTTTTTCAGACAAGAGATATATAACAGTGCTGGCTTCATCAGGATGTGAAACTGACAGCATTCTGTCATTCAGACATAGGTCACTTTTATGTAATATTTGACAGCACATCATGGCACATAATGCATGAGGCCAAAGTCTGTGTATATGTATGTATGCGTGTAAGTAAAGGTAAGAATAAAAAAGCAAATGGGTTTGTTTGTTAGTTGTCAAAATCAGTAAGAGAGAATGCTCCGGCCATCTGCTGTATATACAAACAAACTGAGTCAGACCTAAAGCACAGACTAATCAGCAGCTAGACAGAGGGGAGAAGCTACAGTCAGCCACTGATCCACAGTAAACTTGATGGAGAGAAGCAGGGAGGGAGATACTGTGATTATTGTATAATGCAGCAGTAATGGAAAGTAAGGATGAGTAAGAGGTGCAGAAACAACACATATCAAACATGTAAAAATATTAAAAAGCACAACAATAAACTGATATTTTAGACAAGGAAATATTAATGGCACATATGAATATGATCACAGGTGATCATATTCATATGTGCAGATTTTTTTGTAAGAGTTAGACCGGCTACAGCTAATTCAAGGCTGACCCACACAGTTATGAAACAGCTGCACTTAAACATACTGTAGTTATCTTATTTTTTCACTTTAATACAATACCATTAGTCTCAGAGTATCTGCTAAAACAGACAGCTGACTTAGAAAAAGACTAAGATATAAGCAACTTGGCCACTTTCAGAGTAATTTCCATTCATTTCAGTTTATAAGCTTCGTTTCCATAGGTTCCTTGGAATCTTTTTTTTCTTAAATTCATTCATCATATAAAATCAACTAAAAAACATAAGATTTCTCACAAAGATGGTATTTAATTATGCAACTGTGTCGGAGTATAAAAAATTGCGCAGGTTTATGTAATAAACTGAAATATGTCACTACTGAAATCTATTGTACCCAGTCATTAGCATTCATATTTTCCCTCCTCATCTTTCCTAGTGGCACGGATGAGCTTTTCCAGATCCTGGACGACAATCAGGTTATTCTGTCCACAATGAAGTCATCTCCATTTGTCAAGGCCTTTGAGCAGGAGGTGGACCACTGGGTATGCCAGCTGTCCCATGTGGTGGAAGTCATTGAAATGATTCTTAATTTCCAACGTTATTGGATTTACTTGGAGGTACATGAAACACAAACACATGTCAATGAAGTACATACTCATGGGTTTATGGTTTACTTGTCATTGTCTGTAAATATTCATTGGATGAAATACAATTGTTGTTGTTTGCATGCTAAAGAAGGCCATCTGGCGATCCATATATTGATGAAAGTATAACTTAGTTGGATTGTTGGTATACTTGCTTAGTATTTTCATGTTTTTCCATTCCCTCAGAACATTTTCCAAGGAAAGGACATCAGAGAACAGCTGCCTCTTGAGTGCAAAGACTTTGAAGATGTTAGTTCTATTTGGAAAACCATAATGGACCGTCTCCATAAGGATTGCAAGGCCTTGCGGGGAACACACCACCCTGGTAGGAAAATATACTTCATGTGTCTTTAAAGAATTTGAACCATACCACACTGTCAGCTTATCCTTGATGTCTTCAGGCCCTAAAATACTTTTACAAAAAGTTCATAAGAAAATTTCTTGAGTTCAAGGTTGAAATGTAGGTCTTGTGTTGTTCAATGTTAAGATGTTTTTCATGTAGATAGCTGTTTTGAAATATTTCTGTTATTTCATCTGCATCCTTGATGTGCGATGTGACAGTATAAAAACAAAAGGAAACATAAGGAGTTACATATGCTTAGAAGCAGACATGTGATGGTAGTATTTATCAAATCAGACTTTTGAATCATTTAATTTATAATAAAAAAATATTTTTAGAATTAAATAAATTGATCAACTTCTCCCTGCCTTTTAGGTCTGCCAGAGAAGCTCTCAGAGATGAGTGCCAAAATGGATGAAATCTTGAAGGCCTTGGATGTGTACTTAGAGACCAAGAGGCAGATCTTCCCAAGATTCTATTTCCTGTCCAATGACGATTTACTGGAGATCCTAGGACAGTCACAGAACCCAGAAGCCATGCAGCCCCACATGAAGAAGTGTTTCGACAACATCAAGAGCCTGCGCATTGAAAAGGCAGGGAACACAGATAAACACACATACACTCAATGCCCAGTGATACACTCCTGACTAAATTAAGCAAATCAAGAGTAAATAGATGATTTCACTATTTGATGACTGCTGTTTGTTTAACTCAGCTTCTTAGCTGCAACAGATTTCTTTTTGGAACTAATTGGACACAAAATGCAAATGAGCCACTAAGCAAGCTATATTTTATTAATGAAACATATTCAGTTGTCAAGGATGCATAGGAAGCTTTTCAGTGTAATTCAGTGTAGCTGAGTGTGTCAAAAAAAAACAAGATCCAGGGGTCGCTGTATACCTCACTGAGTTAAGTCGTTACCACATGGGTGCAGGTTGCCAGCTGCAGCTGTGATTTTGAGTCCGATTCATGACCCTTTTTTGCATGTCTCTCTCCTCTCTACCCGCTTTCACTCAGTCTATCAATAAAACTTCAAAATCTCCCCCTAAAAATAATATTAAAAAATAACAAGATCCAGATAGAATATTCTTTCTAAGGAAAGAATAGTACATCTTTTTAATGCAGGTAACTTTGTTGCACAACTTCTTGCAGAGAGAATAATGTCTGTTCTGTGCTGATACACCTGACCTAATTTTGTAATGTATGTAACTGCATTACGCGCAGTGAGAGCAAATTTTCAAATATAACTTTTTTTCTTTATTTTTAAAAAATCTAGATGGTAATATTTATCTGCAGAAGCACCTGGGTTACATTTTGCTATTTTTATGACCTCATTTCAGAATTATGCTCAATTGCAAATTAGATTTGCAATTGTTTTCACATTATACCAAATCAGACTGGGATAGACTTGTGCACAACGAAAGCTGCCAGTGTGTTATGTGTGTGTTTTACAGGGGAGCAATAAAATTGCTTATGGGATGTACTCTGCTGATGGAGAGTATGTTACGTTCTTCTCTGGAGTGCAGCTGGGCAGACCTGTGGAGGTAAAACAGCAATGATGGTTATAATCATCATTGCTGGTGATAAATCTTGCAGAAGTCATGATAATACTGGTTATATTGAATAAGAAAGGGAAAGCTATGATGAAGAATGTTTTGTTTTGTGTGCATTTAGGTTTGGCTGTGTGATGTTGAGAAGTCCATGTGTAATACACTAAAGGAATTGCTGTCTGGCTGCTTTGTACAGCTGAAGAGGACAATAGGACCACGGGACAAATGGGTCAAAGACTGGCCAGGACAGGTGTATTTTGTCTGTCGCTTTTCCATCTTAAAATAAACATCCTACTTTTAAATCTTTACCTGTCTGAATAACTGGCAATAATTTTGACCTACAGTGCAAATGAATCTGAAAATGAAGCTTTTAGTGTTTTTCTCCCTGTACAGCCTGATATTCTGTACATATTTGATTTGACTCAATTGACAAAATTGAAAAACTCAATTGAAAAATGATCTCTTTCTATTTCCATGGGTTCTTACTAAAAATGTGTTATTTATAACTTTTATACTAAATTTTAAAGTCATTTGAGTTACCACATTTTTCAAATTGAAGGGCCTGGTTTTTCTTGAATTACTTTTCTTCCTGTTTTAGGTGGTCATCACAGCCAGTCAGATCAAGTGGACCGCTGATGTCACTCACGCACTCATTACCAGTAAGAAGAAAGGTGACAAGTCCTCGCTTAAATCATTGAAAAGAAATCAGGTTCGATTCACTTTTTGCCTCATGAAACTTTTCTGAGACTTTTGCCAATGTATGACAGATATGATTAATTTTTTAATAGTTTTGAGTAAACTCGCTTTAATAATTAGCTGATGTAACATTATATCTGAATATTTTTGCCTATTCAAGTCAAGACTATTATGTGCAATGTGTAGCTGACATACTGACAGAAGAAAGTCTTCTCTTGAACATTTGCTACAATTGTCTCTCTCAGGTTGCCATGCTTCAGTGCTATTCAGAAATGATTCGCAAGGAACTGACCGAAGTCCTGCGTCTGAAGATGGCAGCGCTGGTCGCAGTGGAGGTTCATGCTCGGGACGTTATCGATAAGCTGGCCAAGGCAGGCTGCAATGACGTCAAGGCCTTTGAGTGGCTATGCCAACTGCGACTTTACTGGGAGAAGGTAAGCTCTGAGAGAGGCAAGTAAGAACAACAGACAGGAGACAACATGGAAAAAAAGCATAGAGTAGAAAAAGGTATAGAGAAAAAAACAAAACTTTTTTTGTTTTTTCAGCAGATATTTTCAGTGGATGTTTTTTGTAGCTTCTCCATGTGGTTTGTGTGGGACATACTTCTTTTTTTCTGGTTGAACAACAATATTTCTTCAGGTATTCCCTGCTGATGTCATCCTGAAAAGACAAATGTAAAGACATTATTTTAGCTAGCCACGCTATTGCATCATTTATTCAGTCAAAACATGACATATTATAACATAATACATAATGTTTTGTTCATAGCAATGTTAAATGTAATATATCACATTTTTTATATGATGTATTATGACACATTTTTGTTTATTAAATTAGCATTTTTTTTAGTCATTGTGAGTGATAAATAGGCCAACCTGTGCATATGGCCAAAGCTAGTTTCTTGACAGCTTATCAATTGTTTTTCTTTTGTTTGTTTGTTTAATTACATTTTATTAATCACAACATGTCATTTCACAGCAATTTATAATATTATGGAAAAGACCTTGCAAACATTGGAATTACTGGTCTTTGTAACATAAGAACAGCTTCAAAAAGTATATGAACATATAAGCACACATACGTTTTATTACAGTAGACAACTAAGCAAATGGCAATTATTGAGCAAAAGCACAAGCACGCCTGTCAAGCAAAATATTTAACAAAAGGAGGTTTGTTCTGTGACTGTTACAGTTAGAATAGAAGGGAATAGAATAGAATAGAAATCCCCAAGGGGAAATTTGGTTGTTAGTTTTGTTACAGTAAAAATTGTAAAGTTACGACCACCATACATAAGTATAAATAAGCAAAAATATGTAAGTAAAAGCAGACTATAAGAAAAAATATAAAATGTGCAATAAGTGTAATATACATTCAATGCACAAAAGTGCAGTGAAGTGCAAGAGGGCAAGAATATTACTGCAAGGCATTACCAGTGTTTAGTTTGCATCATTTAGCTTGCAAAACTGCTTGGCAGTGTCTGAGCATGGATCAGCCAGTTTCTGTAATACTTTCTTCCATGTTTCAGGTGCTCTATGGGATTTAAATCAGGGCTCTAAGAGGGCTGTTGTAAGACCTCAGTTTTTCTCCTGGGTATCCAAAGCACGAGTTTGTGCAAGCAAACAAAACTTGACCTTTCCTCTTTGAGCTCACTTCAGTTGCTATTTTAACAGTTGGCTTTAACCAACAGATGGCCTTGTTGCAAAGTAACCGCAGATGTAGGTAGTGAAAAATATTTGTTTAGGGTTCCAACCAGTTTTTCCAACATTTGGTAAAACAACTTTATGAAACATAAAGGTTTTTCTGGCCACTCTTCTCTTTATTTTCTTTCCATGTTACAGACTGACAGTCCTGTGATTCATCCTTTTTTTTCCACTGGCGTACTTATTACCACATTTAATGAAAGTAATAATGTCAAAAAATAAAAAGCATAAATACCAAGAATCAAAATTCAAATAGTTAGCTGATATTTTCTTGGTGAAATATATCTCACATGGCATAGAAGGAGTATTTGGCAATAATGAACTATTGCATGGGTGAAGGTCTTACCTAGAAATTCTTGTTATTACTCAGACTGACACTGATGAGTAATTAGGCCAACAGCGGCTGGTCTTTGTCAGTCTGACTCACCGGCCTGAGGCTACCAGTTGTCCTGAACAAAATGTCCACGTTGTCAGTCCACCTCTGCTGACCTTTAAATGACAGCAAGAGGTGAACTTTATAGATGGGATGAGTTACAATGAGACCAGTCATTTAACTTGTCCGTTTTCTGCTTTGTTTGTAGTCTAACCGGAATTCCTTATTGGAGGGTGACTGCATAGTCCGACAGACCAACACGCAGTTCAAGTATGGCTACGAGTACTTGGGCAACTCGGGACGGCTCGCCATCACTCCACTCACTGACAGGTAACAATCAGTCATTCAGTTAATGAGTCCATCATTGATCAAATGCAGGACTGATTAGTATCTAGTGTAACGTACATTCTACTGTTATATTACTAGACTTTCACTAGAATATGCTTACACTGCATAAAAAGATTAGTAAATGTAAATGCTTGTCACAGTAGCTTTAGTTAGATTAGTTCATATTTGAGAACACTGCTCACTCTTATTTTAACATACAGAATAAAAACAAACAAATGTCCTGTATTTCCATTCTGAACATTTTGTAATCCAAAATGGATAATCTAGATAGTATAACAATCATTGTCTTTTCTGTCAGGGTTTCTATATGTGTTTTTTTTCAATGTTACTTGGTTACCAAAAATATTCCATTTAGAGTAAATGTCAGTGTTTGCCTCTGTCCAGGTGTTACATGACTCTGACTACAGCGCTCCATCTCCACCGAGGGGGTTCTCCTAAAGGCCCAGCTGGTACTGGAAAGACGGAGACGGTAAAGGACTTAGGCAAAGCTCTTGGCATGTACGTCATTGTGGTCAACTGCTCTGAAGGACTGGATTACAAATCCATGGGGCGCATGTACTCTGGCTTGGCACAGGTAGGAAACAGCTGCGACGATGAGAATAACTATGGTAAATGTGAAAACTGTAGAATTATTGCTAAGGTGTTAAATATATTCTGACACCTAAGACTCATAGTTACCACCTCCAATTCCATCTCAACACCATTACTATTTTGAATTACTCATGACATTGATATTAACATATGTACGCATTACTATGTTAATGTCATATGATATATGACTATACCATATAGTCACCAGAGTCCAGACAATATCCCCAACACAGTTATGAAAAGATATCTCTACCACCAGCATTTTATGGTGAGATACATGTAGAAACAAAACAATTTGATCATAAGGAATCATTTTTCCCCTGATATAAAGGGTGATATTAAAAGGAAGCAAGTATTATCACATCAAATGATAGAAGAACTGGATAGTCTTGTCTGTTCTAAAAAAACAAAAAACAAAGAAGACACAGCATGTATGGCTAGCCTATAAAATAAGCAAAATAAGAGCTTACAGGTGAATGTAGTGAAATTACACTGAAAATAGACTCTGGGTTATGAAATTAAGCTATAACCTTTTCGGTATTAGTAAGTACTAGGCTGTTCTTTCTCAAACTGTATGCGGTGGCAATGTGCAGGCTGATGGTGAACAAGTCTGTGTGTTAGGCGACTCAGTAGTCTCTGGTTAGGGTTCTGTTCCTTCCTAAGTAAAGCAATAAAAAATCCTGAAAAAAATCAATGTGTGAAAGACACAAAACTTTTTCCCTAAATAGTTGTTTGTTTTCCCTGTGCCTCTCTGTAGAATTTGACTTTCAAATTTGTATGCATTTTCTTGTGCCCACCCTGAACAGACAGGAGTGTGGGGATGCTTTGATGAGTTCAACCGTATCAACACCGAGGTGTTGTCGGTGGTGGCCCAGCAGATCCTTTCCATTCTATCTGCCCTCTCAGCCTTAAAGTCCAAGTTCTATTTCGAAGGACAGCACATACAACTGACCTCCACATGTGGCATCTTCATCACCATGAATCCGGGTGTGTCAACGCCTTTATGTCACCATTTGTTGGAGATTAAAATGTGAAACATGAATAGACAGAGCAGAAGGGAACTGCTTTGCACAAGAAGTTTGAGATGTTTCCACAATATTTTTTCTGTCATAATTATCTGTTTCAGTGTTTCTAATTGCAATCTGTTTTCTGCATATATTTTTCTCTAGGATACGCTGGTAACTCTGAGCTTCCTTACAATCTCAAGTCCATGTTCAGACCTGTCTCCATGGTGGTGCCAGACTCTGCTCTGATTGCTGAGATCCTGCTGTTTGGAGAAGGCTTCAACAACTGCAAGGTACTACTACTGTACAGAACTTAGGTATTGATAATATGTTGGGAAAAAGAAAGTGTAATGGAACAGATGAAAGAAGAAAATGGTGCAAGTAAGGCTAGTCTTACTAAGGATAATGACTGAAGTGAATCCTTAGTTGAGGTTTTGTCTGTATCGTGCACGTACCCATGTAATGAATTCTGCCATTTACACAGTTCTGAATATGCACTGATTTTTAAAATGCACCTTGTTGAATTACCACGGCCTTCATGAAACTGCACTGATAAAGCTGCAACATCATCAGATCATTCTGCTTGAATTTTCATACTAGTGAACAGCTTCCATGTTTTTTTGTTTTTATGTTCATTAAATTCTTGTTATTTTACTGTCTGTACCATGTAAAGTCGTTTTGCTGTTTTACTCCAGAGCACTCCAGAGCACTTCCAAGCAGTACAATGTTGGTTTGGGATCAACATCAGAGTTGGTGCAAGACCAAACCCTGTTTAGCATAATTGTGTGTGTATGTATTGGTGTGAGTGTGATGATAACAACAGACATTTCATAAAAGCAACTTGTAAGCACTACTTACACACCAATCACTGTCAAATTGTAGTTCTACACTCCTTCCTCATTCTTATGTAGCTATTGTGTTTCTTTTGATGTGTTTAAAGTTCAAAAATTAACACAAGAGAGGAAGATCTCATGTTGCAAGTTGTAACTTGCATGTTGCAAGTTTTAAAGAAACATATCCCACAGCTGCAGCTGAATTACCACTGACTCATCAGGAAGTTATTGTAGCTTCACTCCACCCTGTATGTGTGTTTATTGAAATGGAGATGACAGAGGTGACACAGAGGGGGTGATAATGGTATGTGTGCTTTTTATCCCATGTGTATAAGGACATTGTAATTGTGTCTTGTATTTGAACATAAACGCCTTTTTTGCTCCCTGGTGACTTGTGCCAGGTTGAATGGTTTTCTTGTTATGCTGAATCCTGTTGGGAGCTTTGATGAAGTTCCAGATAGAGAATTCGGAGTGTTAACCGAGCAGCAGTGCAAAGAACAACAAATTAAAAGCGATACATCCAGCTACACAGTATTCACAGTTGCTGAAAATTATGGTGTACTTTGTATTTGCAAGCTGTTGAAGAGCGACAGACATATACACATAGAAGACACCAACATGCATTATGAGAGCAGCTGGTTCGACTTTAGGTCATATTTTAAACTTGCAGATAAATAGATCAATGAGGAGTGGAAACTTGACTCCGCCCACAAGCCGCCAAAGACCAGCTAAAAATCCCAAAACTACACTTAAAATAGCGCTTGCTCACACAGACAACTTCAAACTCAGCACTTGACTTCCTCGAGTACCCGACCTACCAACTTTGACGTAGATAAGAAGAAAGGTTGTTCATCTCCTTAAATGGTTTGTGAGACTTACGCTTGTACCTTATACAGATACATGAAAACAAAAACTAGTGCATAAGAACAACTGCACAAAAACTGATTTTTTTCACAGCAACTCTCTTGCTATTTTTAATGTAACTTAGAATTTTGTTATAGAAAAGAGGGGAGGAACATTCTGTTGAATTTTTTAGCCCAGGAGGTTAATTCTTGCCTCTAACCCATATCCTTAACCATCTGAAATGCTAAAATCTTCTTAACCAGTTGCAGCTTGATTTTGACCAACTAAGTTGTGTTAAATGGCTTTACCTATAAGTGGTGAAAATGTATAAAACTCTTGAAGCCTCAAGTAGACCTAGAACAATGACAAGTAACATTTTAGGCAAAGCTCTACTTTTTAACATAATTTATTTTAACTAAATATAATTGTACTTGCTGTCGTTTTTTTTTTTGTAGGTAGTCCCTTTGTATTTTGTGAATTACATCTACAGTAATCACCTTTGTGAAACTGTTCTTTTTTTTGCAATGTGTCATTTAGTCTACTTTCATTTCTAGTATTTTTCCGTGTTTTCGGAAAGGGACATGTATTTCCAGAAACTGTCTTTGTGCTGTTCAACATATAATAATGTGATCCCCCAGAAATAACTCTGAGCTCTGTTAAAGACTCAGAGTCTGAGGGTGCTTTTCTGCCTAAATTGCCCACATATCAAAATCTGACCAGGAAAACATACATCAGGGCTGATCAGTTTAAATAAAATAAGTTTAAAGCCTCTTGGAGCAAAGGCAAAGATACAATTTTTATCATGTGGATTTGTGCATGTCTTTTTATTAGGCTCTGATACTATATATACACATACAAACAAAAAAGGATTGAACAACAACAGCAGGCAGGACCAGATTGGGTTGAGGTTCAGACATTGTGTTTACCTGATTTCCCTGCAGCATGATGGCTACATGGTGGTTGAACAGGTGTATAATTTGTGAACTGGCTCATTTTATACGGAAATTTTAATCTGATGTATCTAAATCTGACTTTGACCATTGTTTTTGTTTGTTATTTCTGTCTCTGTCTTTGTCCTAATAGCACCTCGCTAAGAAGGTGTTCACGCTTTACTCCCTGGCAGTGCAGCAGCTGTCTAAACAGGACCACTATGATTTTGGTCTTCGTGCACTCACCTCCTTGCTTCGCTATGCTGGAAAGAAGCACCGCTCTTGCCCCAAAGTTCCTGATGAAGAAGTAGGTCTCTCAGTCTCACTCACGCAAAATGACTTTGAGGATTTATAAGTAAATGCTTTATAGAACCCTTAAACACATGGAGTTGACAGACTCCTAAAACGATTTAAGAACATTATATAAGTAAAGCAAACTATATTTAACCCTAACCCTAAGCTCTAAGCTCTAAGTAGTAGTATGTCTCTGTCCTCAGATCCTACTTATGGCTGTGAAAGATATGAACATTGCTAAACTGACCTTGGCTGACGTGCCACTGTTTAATGGGATCATCCAAGACTTATTCCCTGCTGTGAAAACTGCTGTTATTGACTATGGCAAGGTAAGTTAATCTACATCAGTGGTCAAAATTAGTTTTCTGTGAAAAAGCAGGGATGAAAAAATAAATGTTCTTGATCTGGGTTGGCTTCATCAGAGTACAGTAGTCCCTCACCATATTGCGGTTCACTTTTCGCGGTCTCACTGTATCACGGATTTTTAAATTGTACATAAAATGCGTAGTGTACAGTAGATGAATAGACGCACGTATGGAAAATGCAGCTACGGCTGCTTCCACTTGAGCTAGTCAGTTGCTAATTG
The DNA here is from genome assembly GCA_024666655.1 of Dascyllus trimaculatus. Taxonomy (NCBI): domain Eukaryota; kingdom Metazoa; phylum Chordata; class Actinopteri; family Pomacentridae; genus Dascyllus; species Dascyllus trimaculatus. The sequence goes on along the minus strand of CM045467.1, from coordinate 25,221,550 downwards.
ATTGGGGGTGTAGCATGACTACAGTAATTATACTGATTACAATTAAAATTGCACTCGTTAATGAAGGGACACCACTTAGATTTAGGTATCTAAGAAACCTTTATCAAGAATATTTCATGTTGAATAATCATAAATTTATCAAATGTACTTGTGTTGATCAATCTCATTACCAAAAGTCGTAAATTCTGATTTCATTGACCTCCAGTTCCCAAACAAAGAAATACACAGCAGAACCGATGATAATTATGCACAAATATTTATTAACTAACACTACAAACAAAAAATAAACAACAAATACGTAACAACAGACAGTGAATGAATGAATGAATGCGGATAAGCTAATTAACTGTGATCGTCACTGGAAGCAGCTGATAGAAAGATGATGAATTTAAAATCACTTTGGAATTAGTAGCCAATCGTAATTTATACAGAAGGAAAATAATACTTGCGTAGCCCTTGATGGAGGGAGAGGGAGGCTGCTGCAGGATGTCCAGCAGTGATGATCTGCTAGATGCGTTGGATGGTGGGTCTTGAGCCACACTGTCCAGGAGAGATCAGAGGCCAATTACCTTTAGGGCATACTTTAAGATCATTTCTTAAACATGTAAATCCAATTGGTAAATATCTATGATGATCACAGATCCGAAATCTCACTAAATGTGTGATTAAAACGACACCAAACATGATATGTTTATCTCACATGGTTCCTGAGATAATAATAATAAAAAATATAACACAAGAATAATTTGACAAATTGTAGACTTTTAGGCTACATTAAAGTAAACTATTAAGGTAACTACAAATGCAAGCATATACATTCAATTAAAAGAAAAATACAACTTAAAAGTATATATGCTGGGGATAAAAGGTCTCTGTTTCTCTCTCTCACTGTGTGTCTTTTATGGTTGTGCTCTGTGACCGAGAGGAGGGGGTGTTGGTGTCTTGTGTATTCGTCTCAGTAAACAGTTAAGATCCGATATGTTCTCCTTTCATGCTGGTCCTGATCAACCTGGTATCACAGAGTCCAGATGTTGGGATCATCACTCCAGAGATGTTGAATTATTTGATTTTATTATTTAGAAGTGTTTGGTTCAAATCATAAAGAGAGTTCTTTGTGTTAGGAGGAATGTCATCTCCTCTTCTCCCGAGGTGTGGTTTTCCTCACCATTGGCACTTTTATGACCTTTATCAGATTCTGGTGCAGGAGGGAAACATCCCGTTGTCTCCAAAAAGGGGTTGATTTGGGTTAGCTGTCTCCTGAAATGGTTTCTTACCCAATTTACAGCTCTGAGAAATAGTTTCTGGATTATCTGTGTGTTGACGTGGAATGTTCTGCTCCTTTGTATGCTACAGCGCTAATCAAAGCCAGTGTTTGTAAGAGTGTGGGAAAGGTAAATAACAGTGTGGGGAGAGTTTATAAAGCCTTAAAGTATATATCAATAATAAAATAAACATAAAGTCGCTACTTTGTGGATTTCGTATATCGCGGGGGGGGGTTCTGGATAGACGAGGGATTACTGTATACCAGTAAAGATGTTAATTAATAGATAGAACAAAAGGTTTTGACACAGTGTTTCAAATTCCTTACAGACTGTTATACCAAGGACTTCATAAACAATAAGTCGGACAGACAGACATTATTTTTTCATTTTTGCTTGACCACTGGCTCTGTCCCTGTCTGATTGTGTGTTTTTATTCTGTTACCATCATTTTTCTTGACCCAGTGTAGCACTTCCTATTTTTTTGTTTAGTATTTTGTGATGTTTGATCTGACAAAGCAAGTATCTTTAAAAGGGATACATCCTGGTATAGACAAAGACCCAGCTAAAGTTTGCTCGCCGAGTGTGAGCACATACAGATTAGTTATGTATATCCTATTAATTTGACTGGGATGTGCCACAAATATTATCTAATGAATCCACCACTTTAAGCTAGAATATTGTTAGCCGTCTGATCTGGCAGGCTCCACTACTTACCCATTTTCATCCCTACCTGAAGTGGAGACGCATTTCAAAATTCAGCACTTTCTGTTTAATTCAATTCATTTCCTTGTGTCTGTTTGTCAGTCCTCTGCCTGTCTGTCACTTTTGCACCTTAGGCAGAATCAGCTACCTCTAATTTTAGAATAGAGCAAAAAACCTAGCTATTTGTTATCTTGCTTACCTGTCACTATTAGTTTGATTTGCTTGCCCACAGCAAAATCTGGTATAGCCGGTGGGTTCGATAGACAACTAAAATTGGGTAAAAGCAGTGGAAATGTTGTAAGATTTTTTTAGACTGCTTTTTTGTTTTTGCATATATTTTCAATAGAAAACTGTAGGTCAGGAACTGTTCACTGCGGCGAGATGATCTCAGTAGTATATAGTCGTCTGTACATTTGCCGTATCACACAGTATGTCTCCAGTCATTGACTACTTTTTGTTGTTATTTTGCCGCAGTTAAAAGAGGCCATTGAGGCAGAACTTCATCAGAGCGGTTTGCAGGTGACTCCTTTCACCATGACCAAAGTCATCCAACTTTATGAGACCAAAAACTCTCGACACTCCTCCATGCTGGTGGGCAAGACGGGCAGTGGTAAGAGTGTTACCTGGAGGACACTAAAGAATGCCCTCACTGCCCTGCACCATAAGGGCGTGCCAGAGTTTCAGCTGGTCCAGGTAGGTGTGGACGGAAATGAAAACAAATATTTATGTCTAAAATGTTCTCTAAAGTCCTGTTATTCTCAATTCTCCATAAAAATGTCTTTTTTTGGGTTATGAGACACTTTAACTTTATGACGGTAGAACATTTGGACAACTTGGAATTAAGCGACACATTATGAACAATGATTTTGTTTGTGAGCAATTTAACTACTTATTTTATTTGCTAGCCATAGAGGGTTTAAGTATGTAGATACACTTGCCAACAAACACAAATAGGCCATGGGGCATGCTGGAAAAATGTTCAGTTTTAGTTGACCCATCAGGGAACTATACAATTTAAATTTTGGTGTTAGAGTGTGTCTGTTTAAAAAATAATATGCAATGTTTGCCAAAATTTACTTGTACACTAATTAGTAATGACCACCTAATTATCACATCCAAATCAAGTCAATTGTGATTTGGATATTTCCACTTAGTGGCACTGCACAGCCTCTTAACTAATAGGATGGCTCAGATACATGGGGATTCCCCAGATGACTCATCTAACGTGTGTAAAACAGCATGATAGCAGCCTCATTTGTGTGTTGTATTCATGTTGTTTCTGAAGAAAATTGACCTATTATACCAATTTCTCAAACAAGTTTTGCGAAAATTGTGGAATGCACTGACCAATGGATAGATGGAGAGCACATACAAAACATCATAGCCGTGGATTTAGTAGGTAAATGCTAGAAACATGTGGCACAGGGCACTGATTGTGATGGCAGTAGTATATAGGAGGTCTACAGGAAGAGCACAAAGGATTAAGATTATGAGAGGGGATCACAAAGCACCTTGGCAGTTCAAAAAGTATTTGTCATCAGGAGCCAACAAGGAGGAGCTGATGAATTTCCTGATTGAACAATGGCAAAAGTATAATGCTGCAGTGCTGAAAGACATTGTTGTCTATATCTATCCATCCATCCTTCCATCCATTGTCTTCCGCTTATCTGGGGCCGAGTTGCAGAAGCAGCAGTCTAAGCAGAGATGCCCAGACTTCCCTCACCCCAGACACCTCCTCCAGCTCTTTCGGTGGGACCCCGAGTTGTTCCCAGACCAGACACGAGACATAGTCCCTCCAGTGTGTCCTAGGTCCAGCCCGAGGCCTCCTCCTGGTGGGACATGCCCGGAACACCTTGTCTATATCTCTCATAGACAAAAAGGCCACTCTCTTGTTGCATTCCTTACTATTGTCACAAGTGAGGTTCCCAAGTTGTGTGCAGATCATGAGGAGGCAGACACTCGCAAGCTGCTGCATGCAAACCATGCAGCAATGGATTCAAGGGACATCGTAATCAGAAGTGACGATACAGATGTTTTTGTCATCACTCTTGCCACAGCTGACAAAATCAGTGGCAATTTGTACATAATGATGGGTCCATGGTCAAACTGTAGAATTCTTGCCATGTCTGCCATCACAAGGGAACTTTGTAACAAAGCAGCTGCAACTCTTGTTGGTTTGCACAGTTTTACTGGCTGCGATTCTGTCAGTGCCTTCAAAGGCAGGGGGAAGATAAAGTCGTACAAAACCATGAAGAAATGTGAGGAATGTAGGGACCTGTTTACCAGAATGGGAGAACAATGGGCCCTTCAGCCCTTCAGAAGTTTCTTTGCGAACTGTATGGAAAGGCAAATATCACCACTGTAAATGAGGTTAGGTACGAAATCTTCAGAATGTCATTCAAAAACGGATACATCACTACCTCCAAATCTGGATGCCCTGCTGCTTCACACTAAACGTGCAAATTACCAGGCACAAATTCACAGGCGTTGCCTCAAGACAATCATAAATGCTCCGAGCCCACATGGACATGAATGGAAAGTCAAAGACAATTACCTTACTATCATATGGAATACTCTTCCCATAGCCCTTGACTCTGTTATTAAGGCTGTATCATGCTCTTGTAAAAAGTCTGACTGCACTCATGTCAAGCCTGCGTTGCCAACAACCTCAAATGCTCCGAACTGTGCCAGTGTTTGAACTGTGAAAATGTACAAGAAAACAATGAGATCAAATCCACAAATGCCTATGATATGGATACTGACACTGAAGATAAGGATGATATCTCAGACTCAGACTCAGCATGAGCACATGCTGCATGAACATTAAAACTAATATTGACTTACTGCATGTTTTGGCATCTTGGACTAAACAAACCAGCATGTGTATGTTTGGTTTGAAATGACAAATAATAATAAACATCAATAATGAGTAATCTATGTCTATTTCCTCTTTGGAATATGCGGTAAGTTTTTTGATATGGTGTTTGCACTGTGGGTGTCTATACTTCCTAATCCATCATTTCTCCATTTCAGGATTAAATCTGTTTATTAAAGTTGTGTTAAATTACATTGGTGCTCATGTTTTGGCCTGAAATGGGTTAATATCAAGTTTTAGGAGGCAAAAAGCACTTTCTCTGGAAGCTGCCACCCAAAGCTATCCAAAAGCTGCTGTATTTTAAGCAAACATGCCATTGATGATATAAAATCATAAAAATGATTTTGTTTACGTTTTTTGGCCTGCAAAGGGTCAATGTGCAACTTTGCAGTGGCAAACATTGCATTTTTGGGAAGAGCACCCTCAAATTACCCTATGCAAGTCTGTTTTCTTAGTTCCCTTGATGGTCAAATAAACTCTTTTTCTAGGCTTATTTTCAAGACATGCCCCAAGGTCTACAAAGCGTTGCAGCTACTTTACTACTGTGGTTTTTACTCTGTGTACGTCTTTGAATGTACTCCCAGACATAGATTAAGTGTCTGGTTTGGTGAATGTGTCTACATTTGTTACAGAACTGCTTACAACAGAGATAAATTCGAACAGCTCACATAACCAGAGTGGCAGTGCACACCCTAATAAATAGAATCTATTCGCTTATGGATGTCTTTTTGTCAGAGTTCATAGGGTAGAACTTATATAAAGATGGGTGCATCCAGTCGACTTATTGATGCCAGATAAGGCATGTTAATCCAGTCAGTCACACCTCCAAACATGCTTCTTTTTGAAGTCTAATATTTACTCAACTGTGGAATTATTTAAAATGGCCACCAACACACTCATCAGAAGAACTGAATTTACCTGATGACATGGAAATGTTGACTCCAAATTTCATAAGAGAAGGAGACACTGCTTGAATTTGAGTCAACTGGAGCCTGCACCTACAATGGCTGCAAATTCAAGATGTAGTTGCCTAACAGGTTCTGACACTAGATGTAGTCAAAAGTAGTGAAAATCCTGTTGTACAAATGTTTCTAAAATTAATTATGCATTTGTGAACCTTTATCAGTGGTGTGTACAAAATGATATAATCAGGTCAAAAATGCAAATGCCCAATTAAAATCCCCTTCCAATCACTGATTTAACCTCTAACACAAACCTATTTTTCAGATGTACATATTCAGAAGTTTTTCCATTAATAATCACACATGAAAGTGGCTAGGATGTTGTTCAGCAGTGTTATTGCTTGAAAATAACATTCTATAACTATGATGTGCCATTGTCATGCTTTTCTTTTTTTTCTTTGTTCCTGTGGCACAACAGGAGTATCCCCTAAATCCCAAGGCAATGAGTCTGGGAGAGCTTTATGGAGAAAATGACCTTTCTACTAATGAGTGGACTGATGGAGTTCTGTCTTCCATCATGAGATCAGCATGCGCAGGTGCTTAGATGAAAAACACACATTGATGTTCCCACTGTATTAAAAAAACATACTAGGGGAAGAGTTCTTTTTTTGCCGACAACCCATTGTTATCTAGCTGAATTGAATCCAATTTAATACTATATTTAATATTTATATTAAATATTTAATACTAACAGCAATCTTTTATGTGAAATGCTTATTTTAAATGTGTTTTTTTAAGTAACAATGTGTGAAAAAGAGTGTTTTTGGAGCTCTCATTTGAAGCACATCCTGTTTGGTAACTTATTATATTTAAAGTACAGTCCGTTGTTGCAGGCAGCGCATCTAAAATCATCAAGTAGATCCCCTTTGTTCACTACGCATACCGCCACAATGGAAGTTGATATATCTATGTTGCTGTACTGTGAACATTTTACCCGGGGTTTACTAAATTACAAACTGATCTGGGATTTCTTTTATCAGGATGCACTGGGCCCACAGGCGTCGATTTGTCATCATTGTAATCCTCTTTATAAATTTTGCAGAAAGCAGAAATCTAAAGCTTGAAATACAAACATTTCTTTCTTCTTTCTTTTTGTTTTTTATAAATAGGTGAACTGGTAAGGGTGCACAGACAAGTGATCCCTGCTGTCTTGAAATTGCTAGCACAATGATTGAACCTTGCCACGACATTTGTATGCCACATGACTTTAACCGTCACACACTGCATCTCCTCTCCAATTTTAAGATGAGAAACCAGATGAGAAGTGGATCGTGTTTGATGGGCCTGTTGACACGCTGTGGATAGAGAGCATGAACTCAGTTATGGATGACAACAAGGTGCTCACACTCATAAATGGAGAGAGAATCTCCATGCCGGAACAGGTGAGAAAGAACAGAAAACCAGACTGTTGTCCGTTTTTTCACAACAGACATTTTCTGACTGTTCATACTAGTAATATTTTTGATTTCTCTGTTCTATTAAAGTGCCTCAGTCAGCCTTGACAGTGTAACAGTAAGCCAGCTGTGTTTTCAAGCAGTTTGCAAATAGGAAGCAGTGAATATTCTTTTGTTCTGCAGCAACTGAAACTAAAAAAACTGGACTGTTTAAGATTCTGTCTAATAAATCCAACGTAGTAAAAGTGCAACGACAGGATAAGATTAGTAGGCTAAAATTGCTAAGTTGAATTTGAGTGGTTTGATCCATTGAGCTAACATTGAATGTATCGCCATGTCCTCTCTAGACATACTAAAACTAAGTATGATTGTGCATGATAAATAGTACACATTCTTTTGTCATAGGTATCTCTTCTGTTTGAAGTTGAGAACCTTGCAATGGCCTCTCCAGCTACAGTGAGTCGCTGTGGAATGGTCTACAATGATTATACCGATCTGGGATGGAGGCCTTTTGTTCAGTCCTGGCTGGATAAGCGACACAAAGTACTATGGAATTTATAAAAAAGATATTTATTAGTGGAACATAAGTATACTATTATGAGTGATTTTAATTTTCTTATGTTCTGACTCTATGTTCTCTTTCATCTCTATGTTACTCTATTATTCCATAGGCTGAAGTGGAGCATTTGAAGGATCTGTTTGATAAATACATAGAGAGCACATTGAACTATAAGAGAAACAACTGTAAGGAGGTGATCTCCATCACTGAACTGAACGGCGTCACCTCTCTCTGCCGCCTCTATGACTCCCTGGCTACATCCAGCAATGGGGTATGACAAGTACAGTGAAATGTCTAATCTGTTTAAGTTGCTGAACTACTGATTCTTAATGGCATTTTGCTATAAGTGACTTAAGACTTGTGGTTGAAATTAAGCAATAAATGATTTAACTCCTCCTCCTTATGTTAGTACCTAAATCCCAAAATAAAGATAATGTATTGTAAAGCATTTACAGTGTGTAAAGTTTTGTTTCCTTTTTCCTCTTTCCTCAGGTGGATACATCAGACACAGAAAACCTGGGTAGGATGGTGGAACTCTGGTTCGTGTTCAGCCTCATCTGGTCCATCTGTGCATCTGTTGATGAAGATGGACGCAAGAAGATGGACAACTTCCTAAAGGAGACAGAGGGCACCTTCCCTGGCAAGGTCCTCTGGATAGCATATTTTTTTACACACTCATACATACAAAGTCTGTTACTAACTGACATTCCTTTCCCTCATTAACTTGAAGCCTTGACCAGTCTTCAGTGAACTTCAGGTTGCAGCTGGACTAGTTTTGCAAAAGAAGAAACAGTAATAATAAGACACGCAGAGCTACCAGAGCCCTTTATGTTTGAGTAGCTTTAGCAGCTTTACAGGCTATTCTGAATATACAAGAATACAAAGATAGAGAAGACTAGCATAGAAAAAGTTAGAAACATGTAACCATGTTCTATGAATTCCCGATCTCTGCTAGAGATCATCTCTTCATCACTTAGTTGGGTCTCACAGGTGACCTGACCTCCTGCAAATGCAAGTGATGCATATTCAAGTATTGCATACTCTCTCTGGAAGTCCGGAAGAAATAAATGGAATTAAGTAGGGATGCATGATTGAAAATTTTTGCTTAAATTTTGCTTTTACCTTATTTTGCCTGATAACCAATATTAATATATGCACATATTTTTTTTCTATTTAATTGCAGAGAACTTCAGGTCTCTCTTGTAGTGGAATTAACATAGTGTTACGTATATTTTTATCATTATGGCCCACTGGCAGGTGCAGACATAAAAGACAGTGCTTTTTAAATGTGTATGTTCACTAAGAAACATAAGTAAACTACTTGAACTTGCTTGTAAAATGTGCTATATTTATTTTTTATGTAGCATCTTTAAAGAAAGCTGTCAACTTGTAGCACAACAGGTGCCATCTGTATGTCAGTGTTCATTTGGGACTGAGGCCAAACCTTTATCGGCTCATTCTGATGGTGATCCAGATTTCACACACATCCCTGAAATGATTTACAGAAGTTTATATTGCAAATGTCGCTTGACACCTCGAAAACATCTCAATTACATGAGTGTTTAGAAAGTGAAAGTTTCAAAAAGCCTGTTTTGTGCCAAATCATACCCAAAGACAATCACAACATCTTTCTGCAACCATTATACTAGCTACATGACAATATTAATATGGCTGATAGATTGTTTTAGACCTGTAGGGCTGGTTTGGGTTGATGTAAGCATTTGAAGCACACTACAGGAATGATGCTAGTTAATTTATATACACTTTCCACAAACAAACTGTGTACATCTGTAGTAGCAGGCAGCAACATTCTCTGAACTTTTTCTATAACCTCTTTCAGGACACAGTTTATGAGTACTACGTGGACGAAAAAAACAAAACCTGGGCTCCTTTTGAAGACAAACTTCCAAAAGGCTGGCGCTACAATGCTACGTAAGTAACCAGGTGTTCTTCTGCACCCGACCTCAGTTGCTGGATGCAGATATACTCTTGGGAGTATACAATTCTTACCTATTTCAGTTGTGCATTAAGTCTATTCACTTTGCTTTTAAAACTGAATATGTCCTAGAAATATCCAAGTGTGAACTACATCTAATATCTACAGTTATCTTCATCTCTCCCTCTTCTCTCCTGCAGTGCTCCATTCTATAAGATTATGGTTCCAACAGTGGACACAGTTCGCTACAACTTACTGGTCAAGGCTCTGGTGTTGAATCAGTACCCAGTGCTGCTCACTGGGCCGGTGGGCACCGGTAAAACCTTAGTGGCCCAGAGTGTCCTTGAGGACTTGGATAGCAAATGGACTTCCCTCACTATCAATATGTCCTTACAGGTTGGTGCTTTCCATGTTTTGTGTGTATTTGTGCATGCCGTATGCATGTATTCCTGTTCTCCCATCCTTGCAAAAACTGCTTGCCCTCTAGAAACAGAAACATTGCACAAGATAGATCTTTTGCTGGTGTTTTTTTGAGTTACATTTTTGATCAACACAGGTGTTGAGGCAATTATAGTAACATAGTGAGCAGTGATTGTGAAGGGGTTTTGAGTGGTTTAATTAGGGCCCGAGCACTACAGTGCGTAGGACCCTATTGTTCCTCTAGTGTTTCTTTGGCGGTTCGGCGGTTTGGCGGTTTCTTTTTCTTACGCCACTTTAAACCTCAATTTGACCCCCTAAACATGCTCAAAAACTCCCCAAATTTGGGACACACATCAGGACTGGTGAAAAATTTGATATTTTGGGGGAATTACACATATGAATGGCAAAATGACTCAATAGCGCCACCTTGAAAATTGGGCTTTAGTGGAGTTAATACAGCTAGTTTCACGTAAACTCATGAAATTTGGTACACAGGTACAGTAGCCCGAGACAAAAAAATTCCTGCTTTTAAAATTTCAAAAAAGGCTCAACGGCGCCCCCTAGAGCACGTAGTGCGCAGGCATTGGAATTTATCGAACTCCTTCCAGGACTTTTGCCTGATCTTCACCAAATTCGCTGTGTGGCATGTAGACCCATCCAGGATGAAAAGTTATTAAAATCTCGTGGATACGTCACACGGTGTGGGTGTGGCATGGCGGCCATTTTGAACAAAAAAGCTCAACGGCGCCCCCAAGAAAACGCTGTGCGCAGGCATTGGAATTTAATAAACTCCTCCCAGGATTTTTGTCGTATCTTCACCAAATTGGCTGTGTGGCATCTAGACCCCTCCAGGATGAAAAGTTATTAAAATCTCGTGGCTGCGTCACAAGGTGTGGGCGTGGCATGGTGGCCATTTTGAACAAAAAAGCTCCATGGCGCCCAATAGAACACGTGGTGCGCAGGCATTGGAATTTAACGAACTCCTCCCAGGATTTTTGTCCCATCTTCACCAAATTCGCTGTGTGGCATCTAACCCCTCCAGGATGAAAAGTTATTAAAATCTTGAGGCTGCGCCACATGGTGGGGGTGTGGCATGGCGGCCGTTTTGAATCAAAAAGCTCAGCCGTGCCCCCTAGAAAACGTAGTGTGCAGGCATTGGAATTTATCGAACTCCTCCCAGGATTTTTGTCCCATCTTCACCAAATTGGCTGTGTGGCATGTAGACCCCTCCAGGATGAAAAGTTATTAAAATCTTGAGGCTGCGCCACATGGTGGGGGCATGACATGGCGGCCATTTTGAATCAAAAAGCTCAGCCGTGTCCCCTAGAAAACGTAGTGCGAAGGCATTGGAATTTATCGAACTCCTCCCAGGATTTTTGTCGTATCTTCACCAAATTGGCTGTGTGGCATCTGGACCCATCCAGGATGAAAAGTTATTAAAATCTTGTGGCTGGGTCACACGTTGTGGGCGTGGTATGGCGGCCATTTTGAACAAAATCGCCATATGGAATGAAACAGGTTTTGGAGGTGAAGGCATCCATGTAATATCACCAAATCCACACAAATCCTCATTAATCTCAAGAACTAATGTTTGATATACAATTCAGGAATGGGCGTGGTCAAACGGCTCCACAGCGCCCCCTACAAATATTCAAATACTCATATAAAATCACTGCTTTATTCTACAAACATGAAATTTGGTACACACGTACAGTATCCCAAGACCAACAGATTTGCACACTCCAAATTTCAAACAGCTCCACAGCGCCCCCTACAAATTTCAAAAATTCCTATAAAATCACTGGTTTGTCCTACAGACATGAAATTTGGTTCATGTGCAGAGCAGGATGAGACAAATACTATTGCGTGCTATAGACATTCCGATCGTATCCAAAGTGGCCGTGGGGGGGGAGCGAGGGCCCGTCCGACGCTGCTTGCAGCTTTAATTAATTCTTTCTAACTCTTGGCTTGTTCTCATTGAAGAGAAGGATAGGATATAAGACTGTGATATGGATGTGTATAATGAACATTAAAAGTCCATTAGACTGCAGCATGTCATAAAGCGACTATATAGTATAGTTTGTACTTGCAACACATGGAAAAAAATCACCTACATGCAATGGCTAGCGCACATATCTCACCTATATAACTTGATGGTGAACTACCCTCACTTACAGCAGAACAGTTGGAGAGATTTTTATGAAAAATGAAAAATAAAGGCCCTGTGATAGGCTGGCGACCTGTTCAGGGCTTCACCCTGAGTCGACTGGGATAGGCTCCAGTCCCCCTGCGACCCTACAGAGCGGTGTACAGATAATGGATGGATGGATGAAAAATAAAGGTTTACAGACAGGTCTTCTCAAATCAGAGTGTTCAAGGCCTTTCTGCAATGCTGCATTTAGGAACAGTGCATCATTTCTCATCTTTTTTGCACCTGTCCTCCTACTTGTGCTTCATTTGCTCTGTACTTTCGACCAAGATATCTCACAGATGCACCAAGCCAATTTCAAGGTCAGGAAATTACCATTCTGAGTGCTGCCCTTGTTGTTTAAAGCAAATTATTTTACCACATTGTAAATGGTTTTTCAAAAGACTTTTGCCACTGAAAAACATTTCTAACATTTCATCTTTGTTTTTGTGTCTTTCAATGTCTCCACCATTGTCCAGACCACCTCTAATAACATCCAGGCCATCGTAGAGAGACGAATACAGAAGAGAACCAAAGGAGTGTTTGTGCCAGCAGGGGGGAAGCGCCTGCTGTCTTTCCTGGATGACCTCAACATGCCAGCTCATGACCTCTTTGGCTCTCAGTCACCACTGGAGCTGCTACGCCTCTGGATTGACTATGGCTTCTGGTATGACCGCCAGAACCAGAACCTAAAATTTGTCAAGGTGAGAGAGGGACTTTTGAGGAATGAATGAGTGAAGTCTGTGTTAACAAAGGAGAGACTGACATATATATGAGTTTCTTCTCCTTAATCATTTCTAGATTGCGTGAATATGTGAAATGGAGTTTGTAAAGAACGTTAAACTGCAGTTTTCTGTGTGTGTATGTGTGTTAGGACATGTTCTTGCTGGCATCTATGGGGCCCCCTGGTGGAGGGAGGACTTGCATCTCTTCCCGCTTGCAGAGTCGATTTAACCTCATCAGTGTGACCTTTCCTAAAGTAGGTCCTGCTGAATATATCTCCTCTTCTTTCCTGTTCTCTCATGTCCTCATCTCAAGTACATAAGATATGCAAAATACCTAAGATTTGTAAAATGTGTCATTATATTTTTTTTCTCATTTAACTGAAAGGGACACTTTACATAAATCTGTATTTAGTTTTGTCTGTCTTATTCTGACTTCTGTTACCTAGCTACACTGTGCACTAGAACAAGGTTGACTGTGGTAATCATCCGCCTTTTAGGTATTTTGTCATCCTCTTTCGCCACCAACTCATCTTCATCTCACTATATGTATTGCCGTGAATATCACTCTAGTCATAATGATAATGATAGCCACTGTAAAAATTATCTTTTTCATATCCAACACCCACAGAATCATGAATAAAAATCTGCCTGCAAATGTCGCCCCCTTCTAGTTTACCCTCTCCTTTTTTTTAAGCCTCATTTTGTTGCATTTTGCACGTCTGTACTTTCCTTGCTCAGCCTCAGTCTATTTTTAGTATTTTTCCCTTATTTAGTAGATTGTCATCTCTGGCTTTGTCCTGTCAGACTTGAGATTTTCGGCATTTGTTTGTTGTGTCTCCACTCGTCTCTCCACCTTGTTTTCTATTGCTATGACAACAATTGACATTTGAGTTGCTTTGCCTTTTGTAAGTGCAAAGTGCACAACTTGAAAGGAAATCTTTGTACTTCTAAGAAAATTCCTCTTTTGTTTTTCTTTCTCTTGACCTCTTTAAAGTCTTTCTATGTTATTAACATGGCTGCATATACTGTTTACAAGATGTACCAAACTTCAACAGCTGTCCTGTCTGCATGCAGGAGTCCCAGATCAAGTGCATCTATGGTACCATGATCAAACAAAAGCTGCAGCAGTTCAGAGAGGAGGTGAAACCCATTGGAGAGGTTCTGACTCAGGCCACTTTGGACCTGTATTATGCTGTCGCTGCTTGTTTTCGTCCAACTCCAGCCAAGATACACTACTTCTTCAACCTCAGGGATATCTCCAAGGTACAATGTCTATAGAAGAATATAGATTGAGACAGTGATTCTACAGCACATACATGCATATATCCCTATGGTATCACACTTATTTTCTTGAGTTAAACTAAAGACTTATTTAACTGAACTTGTTTGGGTACAGTTGCCCTGAGGTTATTTAGAATTTTAATGAAATTATTAAATACTGGCAACTGAAACTGTTAGATGATTTGTATTTGTCATTTGTCCTGTAGGTGTTTCAGGGCCTGCTCAGAGCAGACCCAGACTTCCAGGACACCACAAACAGCCTCACTAGACTCTGGATCCACGAGTGCTTTAGGTAAACAGAGATTTTTCTGACATAATTTCTTACAGTCATCTAGGATATTTACCGCAGCTCTAGCTTTATTATGTGGATAATACCATGTTCTGTTCATTTCAGGGTTTTTTCTGATCGGCTTGTAAATCACGAGGACATGGATACCTTTGTTGCTCTGTTGGAAGAAAAACTGTGCTCAGTGTTTGACCTCACATTCCACAGCATCTGCCAAAACAAACAACCACCAGTATTTGGTACTAATGGTGTATTACTGTACACACTCATGCATACACACAGCATGTCTATGTCACACCAATGTGTGTAAAATACCCTGACAGATACAGCTTTACATTTGTAATTGACTGTGGTATTAGCATTATGTATACAATTATCGGGGGGGATTGGGGGGTTTGACACCGTAGTTGGCAGGTCCGCGTACTAGAACCACTGCGGCGTTCTAAAGTCTCAGTGATGCTCGGCAGCGCTCTGCAGTGTACTACAGCCTCGGCAACACTCAGCAGCGTTCAGCAACACTTGGTGGCGCTCAGCGGCGGCCGGCACAAATATTCGAATATCAAAATTATTATTCGAATACCACCACAACAAACTAATATTCTGATATTCGAATATTCGGGACCAGCCCTAGTTTATATGTGTTTATTTGTTGTGTGGGACAGGTGATTTCATGAATGAGTCTTCGGTGTATGAGGACCTAAGGGACATGAAGGGTCTCAAGAAGTTCATGGAAAGGCAGCTGGAGGACTACAACCTGACACCTGGCGTAGTGCCCATGAGCCTGGTGCTCTTTCGAGATGCCATCGAACACAGTATGTCTAAAATCACAACATATGCATCCACCCACAAAGCCTACCTTCAATCTCAATACCTCTCTGCTTGACAGTCAAAGGAATCCAAGACCTCAGAAAAAATATTGTGGGCTGCACAAGTCTAGTTCAGTATTTGAAGCAATTTCCAAATGCCGAAATGCTTCACATTTTTCTGAACAAACAATGCTACACAAGTATAAACACAATGGGATCAGTAGCCGTCTTACACCTGAAGACAGAGAAGCATTTCATGCAAACAAATGTATTTGTTTTGTGGAAAGTGCCAATCAATCCCAAAACAACAGCAAAAGATTCTGTGAAGATGCTTAAAGAAACAGATGCAAAAGTATCTAAAACCACTGTATAATATGTCCTATATGGACATAGCAACAACTGTTTAGCAAGGAGGAAGTCACTGTTCCAGATCCAGTATTAAACAAAAGCAAGACCACAGCTCAACTGTACATGGTGACAAAGATCTTATTTTTGGAGTAATGTCCCCTGGTTGGATGAGAGTGAGGCTTGTAAGCTGAAGAACATCATCCCATCTGTGAAACACGGTGGTGCAGCATCATGTTGTGGGGGGGCTTTGCTACAAGAGGGACTGGAGCACTTTACAATACTGGTAGCATTGTGATCAAGGGAATTTAAAGTCTTGATCTTTATTTGAATAATAATTGTGTAATTTGTAAGTAAAACTGAAAAAGTTATTAAATACTACACAAAGCATATCTAAACTTCTGCTCCACTTGGGAGGTGTTGAAAGACATAAAAGCTAAAATAAAACATATTAAATACATCACATAATTAAAATAAAGTAGTGTATTTGACTAAGGTGTGTGCAAACTTTAGGCTGCTACTGTCAGTTTCACCACACTGATTTTATAACAGAGAAAATAATGTTCTAGCATCAAAAGCCAGTATGAAGACAATTTATATGAATGTTTGTGAAAAAAGATGTGTTAATTGTACAGGCCACACACAGTTTAACTTTAGAAATACTACATATAAATGATTTGAGATGAAAGTTATGATGTGTGTAATATTTTTTTTTCCCACCCCAGTAACCCGCGTTGTACGGGTCATCAGCCAGCTCAGGGGCAACATGCTGCTGGTTGGGATTGGGGGTTCAGGCAGACAGAGCCTGTCGAAGATAGCCGCCTACATCTGTAAGTACCAGGTGTTCCAGGTGGAAGTCACCAGGCAGTACCGCAAACAGGAGTTTAGAGAAGGTGATTTTAAACACACAAGCATAACATTTACAGATGTTTGAGAATGGGAAAGAATGGCTATATTTACCACACTGTGCCCTGGAAGTAACCTGTTTGTCTGGAAATTAAAAGATAATAAGTAGGATAAGAAAAATAATGGGACTCACATGTATACTATAATGTTCAGTATAGTGAACATACAATCAGGCAAACTCCTGACTCGTTGCCTGATTTTGGTTGTTGATCTATTTCCTTTGTAAAATAAGTCATTCTTCCCTTCTTCAGTCAGCTACAGTATGTTCAGAATGAGTGATTTTTCTGCCCTTGCTTTCAGACATCAAGAAGCTGTACCATTTGACTGGAGTGGACAACAAGCACACAGTCTTCCTTTTTAATGACACCCAGATTGTAGAGGAATCGTTCCTAGAGGACATCAATAACATACTGAGCTCTGGAGAGGTGCCTAACCTCTACAAGCAGGATGAGTTTGTTGAGGTCTGTATTTTCTTCAAGTCTTTTAGACTTCTTGTCTGTGCGTCAGTCTGACTAAAGAATATGCCTGTATGTCCTGTCTATTTTCATGCCTTCTTGCATACTTGCAAATTTGTTAAGGCCAACACAAAACACACAAGTAGTTTAAATGAAATCAGTTTTAACCACGGGACAGTCTTAAGCCTGTAGTCTATTATAATTATTTCATCCGCCTCAGACAGTGGGTTGCTGAAAAAATTGACTGCTCTTCCATGTGTAATTTCGACAGCTGCAAGAGTTTTTCTTTTCATTAATTGCTGATTTAAATTGCACTTCATCATTTTGAGCCATTCCTTGGTGGATTTGCTCATGTGCAAGGATTATTATCCTGAAGCTCCACTTCTGGTTCAACTTTCAGACAAATGGCATCTCAGTATCTTCAAGCACTCGTTTATATGATGTAGATTTTATAGTGGAATCAATGAGTCCAAGCTACAACAGTTATTTCAAATTTTCGCCACCAGTAGATGATTTTTCTTACGATGAGATGATTTATCTTTTTCCACACTCCTGGGCATCCACAACCTTTTCTCTGAAGGCCTTAGAAGTCTCTTTAGGGGGCCGCTGTATAGCTCGCAGAGTTAAGGCGTTACCACATGGGCGCAGGTCGCCAGCAGCGGTCGTGAGCTCGAATCCGGCTCACGACCCTTTGCTGCATGTCTCTCTCCTCTCTACCCCATTTCACCCTGTCTCTCCATCTATAATAAAACTGGAAAAATCTCCCCCAAAAAATAATAAAAATACATTATCTTTAAAAAAAAAAAAAAAGAAAGAAAGAAGTTTCTTTAGGTCTTACCTAAAGAGTGGACTATACACACACTTCAGTAATGCCAGAGGCTTAAGATGGGTTCTAACTGTTTATAAATACGGAAGTTCTGATCTCTTGCATTTTATGGATTTTTTTTTCAATTTTTTAAATGATTAAAATTCACCACAAAATGTCAGTTTAATTGGTTGGTATACCACCAATCAAGTGTGGCAATCAAGTGTTCACTTCAAATGTGTTAGCAAAAATCAAAAGTTTCCATTGAATGTTCTTATTTTTAACTTTTCTGTCTGTCTGCCTGCAGGTATGCAATGCTTTGTCAGAGTCGGCCAAGAACGATAAGGTGGTGGAGATGCCTGACTCATTGTTTAGCTATCTGATCGAGCGAGTCAGGAACAACCTGCACGTTGTTCTCTGTATGAGCCCAGTGGGAGAAGCCTTCAGGTAGATTCCATGTCCTTTAATATATCTTGGTTGAAAATATGTTCCTACTTTCTATTTTTTTCTCCTGTCCTTGAGAATTCTGGTTACTCGGGATTTTGATACACACATTTTTGAAAATTAGCAAAATGTGAACAGAATTTACTCCTCACAGGCTGAAGAACTGAAAAACTTTAGGAGCAGGGGACTGCATAAAAACAAGGAATTCTCAGATTGTTTTATTGAAGTTTTATTCAGCCTACTTTTAAGTACTAGCATACACAGAAGCGTCCTTGTAGCATCTGTTGCTCAGTCTGTATTTTGATTTTTTTTGGGGGGGGGGGCATATTTGTTTTTGATAACCAGGCCTTCCCCTCTGTATTTTTATAAGACTGATTTTGATATTGTACAAATTTGGAGTCTGAGCGAGGGAATGTGCATGATTGTAGCTTTGTTTTTGATCCGTGCCAGCTGACACAACCAAAGCACGTCCATGTTCCAATTCCGAATGAGAGCAGCAATAACTTGAAGTATTAACAAAAGCTGAACGAGCTAAAGTTGAGTCAACTAGAACGATACAGGCACAGATCATGATCTGGACAGAACCCATAAACAGGGAGCTAATGAAGTACATGCAGACATGAACCAGCTAACAAGCAAACTCGGACTAGTAAGACTACTAAATACATAACTTAACTGCGGAACAGCAGAGAGTGGGGGCTTTTTTTTTTTAAAGGAAAAATCTTTATTTAATTTCAAGAACATACAAGGTATAATAATAAGAATAATATATACATAAACAATCAGACATTTCACGTTGAGGCTAATCAATATAGTAAATTAGGTGAGAAAGAAAATATAGACTAAACAACAAAGTTAAAGGAACAGATAATAATAAAAAAAACTGACACATAAATTAAAAGGCAATTTGCATAAAGTGGCAGGCAAACTCATTCAAGGTATTCTGAATAAAACTGAAGGGCTGATAAACCTTTCTTGTTATTTTCTATATATTTGAGAGACTCAAAATAAAATTTCAATTCAATTAAGAATAATGTAAATGACTGGGTTGCTTTTGACATTTTAGCTTTATGAATGTGAAATTTACCCATTAAAATAAAAAGGTTCACAATGTTATACTTATTGTTTTGAGGCAAAAAACCAAAAATGATATTTTTCTCATCAAATCGAAGCTCAATTGTAGTTTTGTTAAACAGAAATTTCTACAAGTCTTTCCAAAAAGTAACACAAGTTGAGCATCTATAAAATAAATGAATTATACTTTCAGTTTCAGTTTTGCAAAAAGAGCATTTATCATCATCATCTGAGAATCTGGAAATGTATATATTTGTTGGATAGAAGTTGTGTAAAAACGGTCTAATTTTGTTAGATAATAAGGATTTAAAGGGGATAAGCCATGCTCTATGCCACTTTATGTCTTTAATTTGAGAATTCCAATAAACCTTTCCTCGTGGAGTTATTTTCTGTTGTTATAAAAGCATTTCCTGATATGTTTATTGGTACATTTGTAACTCATAAATTGAATGCCATTTATGTAAAGTGTACATTGAGGGTTAAGAGTCCCGTTCTGTTTATTATATCCTTTCATTAGTTCTATCAAACCACTAGGAATAGAGTTGACCACAGATCTATATTCTTTGTGTTTGACAGGAAATGTTTCTTTCTGGAGAAACGCCTCATAGGATATTAACTGGCGGTCATTGTTGAAAAGGTGTTTTACGAGTATTAGGGAGAGACTTAGAGACTTGTTCCCCTTAGTAATGTTCTCATTGTTCCATATTATTGTTTTATGTGGAGAGAAATTATGTGAATAACACAACTTACATGCCAACAAGGCTTGTTGATAAAATTTAGACGGACATAAAGGGAGTTTAGAGACATTATAATTACATATTTATTTATTTTATTTTATTTATGTATTTATTTGAACAAGGACAGTGTACAATATACATTAACCTCAGAAAGAAGAGATGCATTGTACCAGGTTATAGCACTGGTGCTAATTTCCACCTGTAGTCCCTGGGCAAGCTGATGTTAACAAACATAAATGAAAAAAGCGAAGAAACCCCCCCCCCAAAAAAAAAACGATCTATAAACACTCTTTAGCAAATACACTCTCCCATGCACACAATTATATTACATTGTGGGAGCAGCTTTGATTTAAAAGAAGCCATTGCTTGGCCTTACGTGAAAAAGTGTGATAATTTGTACATGTGATCAGCTCTGTTGGTAACATATTCCACTGTTTGATGGCCACACATGAGAACGCTGGGCTGCCAAATGTTGTCCTGCATTTAGGAATCCTGCACTTGCCCCGAACAGTTGACCGGGTGGCTCGGGATGTTGTTTCAGAGCTCAAAGAAATAAACTTTTTCAAAGGAGCAGTAAGATCATGAATTATCTTAAACAACAGGCAGAGGTTAGAATACTTGATCAGGTTTTCAAAACTTAAAATATTATGTTTTGTAAGAATATGACAGTGGTGAAATCGACGAGACTTTCCGTCATGAACCTTGAGAGAACTTTTGTATAATGATTCTACGGGCCTTAAGGCAGATTTACATGCCTGTGACCAACTTGTCATGCAGTAACGAAAATGAGGAATTATCATTGCATTAGGATAAGTGTTTGAGGCTTCAACAGTCAGTGAGTTTCGGACGTATCTAAAGTTTGCTATGTTAAATTTTAGTGTATTTGTTAACCTTTTTATGTGTTTTTTAAAACATAAATGCGGGTCAAGTATGACTCCTAAATATTTGATATGGTCAACATTTAAGATTTCCTGACCTTCGATTGTAATACCAGGTTCCCTTTTAGACTGCAAAGGTTTACGGCGATTTGTGAAATACATAGAAACCGTTTTGTCAATATTTAAGGTTAAATGAGAGTTTCTCAACCAAATGGAAACCTTCTTCAATTCTTCTGTTAATTTTTGGGCAACACCCTCGACAGTTTTACCTTATAAGTACATCACAGTGTCATCAGCATACATAATCATTTTAGCATTACAAACAGATGGAAACACAGCAGTGGTCCTAATATAGAGCCCTGCGGCACACCCATGCTGCATGCTCATAAAGGAGATGTTACTTTGTTCACTAAAACACACTGCTGCCTGTCACTGAGATACGGTTTTATCCAACTGATTGTACTCATGCTAATAGAGAAATTTGTTAATTTATCTATTAGCAACTCATGGTTAACTGTATCGAAGGCCTTACGCAAGTCAAAGAAAACTGCCCCTACTACTCCACCACCATCCAGACTGGATTTTATATCTTCTAGTAAGTAGCAGCATGCGGTCTCAGTTGAGTATCGTTTTCTGAAACCAAACTGGAGGGGATGTAGTGCTGCAGTGGAATCAAGATGTTTCACAAGTTGCTTTGCTACTACTTTTTCAAAGACTTTGGAGATGGTTGGGAGGATGCTAATAGGTCGATAGTTTGAGACCTGGAGCTTGTCTCCTGACTTGTGTATGGGCTTAACTATACAGTAGCTGTTTTCAAAGCTGAGTTAAAATATCTTTATACTCTTTTAAAAGCACAGTATCAATGTAAAAAATATCTTTAGATTTGCTGTTATTTAGGTGTGACATTAACTTCAGAACTGTAGCTTCATCTACATTATGCAGTTTAAGAGATGACTTGTCAGATTCAGAATTAGGCACACAGTTCAGTTTAGGGAATGCATTTGCCAAGTTGAGAACAGAATCTAAGAAATAATTATTGAAATGGATAGCCATCTCTGTATTATCATTTATTTTAAGTTGTACAAGATGACAGTTTGTTTTTTCCCTTTCCAATAATTTGTCCATACTTCTCTACAGAAGTTTACTGTTTCCTTTTGTTTCTTTAATCATGTTTAAGTAAAAATTTGCCTTGGCTTTTCTAAGCTGCATAGTTACTTTGTTCCTCAGACTTTTATAAATGTAATGATCGGTGATTAATTTTGATTTAAGAAATGTTTTGAGTGCCAAGTCCCTCTGCTTCATTATATCCCAAAGATCGCCATTAAACCATGGCAGTCTCTTTTTATTTGATTTTCTTTGCTTGAATTGTGTATATTTGGCAACAGTCTCCTTCAAAGCAAAAATGATATTATTGCATGTATAGTCACAGCCTTTACTGTCTATTTTACACTCCCAATCAATTTCATTTAAATCACTTTTCAAAGCAGTTTGGTTCCTCTTGGGAATTTTGGGGATTTTATATTGATTATCTGTTTGTGGTTTGTTCCTGTACCTTGATTTATTTAATTTTCTAGCAGCTAAAGTGAGATTATGATCTGACAAACCTGTTTTTAAGTTGTATGTTTTGGTTACTCTATCTGGTTTATTTGTAAAAACTAGGTCAATCAAAGTTTGGGAATTTTTTGTTAATCTGGTTGGCTTATTTATCATTTGGGTCATTTGTACTGAATTTGTGATATCTTTAAGCCTTTTCCTTCGTAATAACAAAAAAATGTAGACCTCCCACTTCTTTGAATATATTGTGAGGGATGAAATACCATGAAGAGTTGGGTGCTTTCAACCATTTCACTTTAAATGTATAATTCAAGTCTTTAAAGTCCAAGAGTTCAAATCCACCTTCCACTTTGGGTCCAGACAAAACCTCCTTCTGCAGGTGATGATGTTTTTTTTTCCACACAAAGTTAATAAAAATGTTATTAATGTGTTTGCAAGTTGAGTACGGAAGACTAAGAGAGAGAGCAGGGTAGACAAAGCGTGACACTCCTTCTGCTTCAGAGAGTGGGGGCTAGGTGGCTAGGCAGGCGGAGCATGGCGTGTGGCGACGTGGCAGGCCGATGGTGGTTGGCAGGTGAACGCTGACAGAGGGTAACGAGCTGGAGCCAGAGGTCCTGAGGAAACCCTCTGAGGTAGGTGGGGTGGAGTCCAAGGAGGTTCGCCAAAGGGTTTGGGGGAAGTTGGTCAGCTGATTGCTCATCTCGTTCACCTGCCGCCAGCCAGCCGCCACACAGCGCTCCTGCCCACCTAGAGGAGGAGACAAAGGGGAGGGGGAAGGAGAAAGCTGCGCTACCCGGACCCAGAGTCAGAGGGCGTGACAGATTGTGCATCAAGGACCCAAGGCTTGCTGTAACAACAAACAGTGTGGATGCTGTGACAGAACCCTAACCCTAACCATAGCCCTCTACAGAGAGATTACAGTAACTTTTAAGGCATATGTCAGAAATTTTCTGCCAAACATATTTGCACCTATTTACAGACCTTGTGTCCACAGGACTATAACAGTTATCTACAAATGATATCTGTATATAATCCATACATATCTGCTTGCCAACAGGAAGCGCATCCTCCACTACCCAGCATTTGTCAGCTGTACCACTATTGACTGGTTCTGTGACTGGCCTAAAGATGCCCTGCTGGAGGTAGCTGAGAGGTATTTGGACGGACTGGACCTGGGCTCCTTAGAGGGGGTGAGCCATGCAGAGGTGTACGCACACACATGCCTTTTTACATGTTGGCATTTGATTTCACACTGTTGAATCTGTAAGGTGAAACTCATGTGGTTGTCATGCCAGCCTTTCAACTGAAAATAAACAGGGCAGAGGATGGCTGATGAGATGCAATCTGACATCTTAACATAACTGAACACAGACAGATTTCTCAATATCGGTCGGTGTAATTAGGGCCCGAGCACTACAGTGCGTAGGACCCTATTGTTCTTCTAGTGTTTCTTTGGCGGTTTGGCGGTTTGGCGGTTTGGCGGTTTGGCGGTTGGTTTATTAGGGCCCGAAGCACTACAGTGCGTAGGACCCTATTGTTCCTCCTGTGTTTCTTTGGCGGTTTCTTTTTCTTATGCCACTTTGAACCTCAATTTGACCCCCTAAACATGCTCAAAAACTCCCCAAATTTGGCACACACATCAGGACTGGTGAAAAATCTAATATTTTGGGGGAATTACACATATGAATGGCAAATTGACTCAATAGCGCCACCTTGAAAATTGGGCTTTAGTGGAGTTAATACAGCTAGTTTCACGTAAACTCATGAAATTTGGTACACATGTACACTAGCCCAAGACAAAAACATTCCTGCTGTTGAAATTTTAAAAAAAGCTCAACAGTGCCCCCTACAGCATGTGGTGTGCAGGCATTGGAATTTAACGAACTCCTCCCAGGATTTTTATCCGATCTTCACCAAATTCGCTGTGTGGCATCTAGACCCCTCCAGGATGAAAAGTTATTAAAATCTTGTGGCTGCGTCACACGGTGTGGGCGTGGCATGGCGGCCATTTCGAACAAAAAAGCTCAACGGCGCCCCCAAGAAAACGCTGTGCGCAGGCATTGGAATTTAATAAACTCCTCCCACGATTTTTCTCCGATTTTCACCAAATTCGCTGTGTGGCATCTAGACCCCTCCAGGATGAAAAGTATCTTGTGGCTGCGTCACACGGTGTGGGCGTGGCATGGCGGCCATTTTGAACAAAAAAGCTTAACATTGTACAATGGAACACGTTGTGCGCAGGCATTGGAATTTAACGAACTCCTCTCAGGATTTTTTTTCCAAACTTCACCAATTTCGCTGTGTGGCATCTAGACCCCTCCAGGATGAAAAGTTATTAAAATCTAGTGGCTACGTCACACGGTGTGGGCGTGGCATGGCGGCCATTTTGAACAAAATCGCCATGTGGAACGAAATGGGTTTTGGAGGTGAAGGGATCCATGTAAAATCACCAAATCCACACAAATCCTCATTTATCTCAAGACCTAATTTTTAATATACAATTCAGGAATGGGCGTAGTCGAACGGCTCCACAGCACCCCCTACAAATATTCAAATACTTATATAAAATCACTGCTTTATCCTGCAAACATGAAATTTGGTACATACATATAGTATCCCCAGACCAACAAATTTGCACAGTCGAAATTCTAATCGGCTCTACGGCGCCCCCTAGACAAGGTCGTGCGGAGAAGAGTATGATGAGGAGCGAGGGCCCGTCCGACGCTGCTTGCAGCTTTAATTTAACATTCAGATTACAACAGCTAGTTTTAAATGATTATGTAGCAAGTTTTTTAGAAAGGTTCTCGTGAAAATTTACAAGTTTAGAAAAATCAAAAACTATGATTTAAACTGCAAACAGACCTGAACACTACTGTGACACTTATCAGTCCCCTCATCAAAAAACTAATGTGGAATAGTTTGACTTATTGTCTTAATGTCAGGGTGACATTTTTACATCTGCTGCATGGTGTTGTAGATCCAGACAAAGGTTGCCAGTATCTTTGTGACCACACACCTCTCAGTGGAGCAAGCCTCCCAAAGAATGAAGTTGGAGCTGAGGAGACATAATTATGTGACATCCATCAACTACCTGGAGCTGGTGTCTGGATACAGGAAGTAAGCACCCTGTAATCTCTACTTCACCTATTCTTTTTTTTTTGTTTTGCTTTTGTCCACCACCTTCAAATGCTTAATGTGTGTTTTAGAGTCACATAGATAAAAATAGACTTGGCTGATTCTGTGTGCACACTGTATACATATAACATAAACATTTATGTCATTGAAAAAGAGACGAACTAGAACCAGGATGATCATAATTATCCCCTCTCTGTTACAATCAGCTTGTCAGTCATTTGATTGCAATAATGTTTGTGTCCATTCAGGCTGTTGGCAGAGAAACGCAGTGAGTTGGGGGAGCAGGTGAGCAAGCTGCGTAACAGCCTTTTCAAAATCAGTGACACTCAGGAGAAAGTGGAGGCCATGTCTGTAGAGCTCGAGGACGCCAAAAAGCAGGTGGCTGAGTTCACGAAGCAGTGTGACGAATACTTGTCCGTTGTTGTACAACAAAAGATGGCGGCCTACCATCAACAGAGAGTAAGTGCCTTCAATATGTACATGCACAGAAATGACTAAATGGTAATTTGTATGGTTTACATCCACCTGACACCTGGTAGCTGACTGACAGAAAAGAGAAATAATAGTCAGTGACAGATTGGTGCATATTTGTCTGTTCTCAGACGGTGAGCGATAATAGTGACAAAATTAAGGCAGAAGAGTTACTGTGTAAAACTATGGCTGACAGTACACAGAGAGAGCTAGATGAGTGTCTACCTGCCCTGGAAGAGGCCATCAAGGTAGGTTTTTTTCTTCTAACTGTTCTCACTGTAAACCTCTTTGAATTGTCTTAATTGAGTTATACATGACTCACACATTCTCTATTCCTACTTTTTTTGCACATAGGCTTTGGAGTCTCTGAATAAGAAGGACATGGCAGAGATCAAGTCGTACGGCCGTCCTCCAGCTCTGGTGGAGACAGTGATGCAGGCTGTTTTGACTCTTCAGGGCAAAGAGCCCACCTGGGAAGAGGCCAAAAGACAGCTGGGTGAGAGACAGCAACAATACACAATTAAGCAATGGATGGATGGAGTTTGGCAATGAAACAGAGTAAAGTATTCAGAAAATGGATAGAGTGAAACCAGACAAGGACAGATACAGTAGGCAATTGTAGATAATGCATTAGGATCAGCTGTGGCTGTGGCCCTAAACGTGCTTTGTAGAGTGGCTAAGATTAAAAACTACTATATAAATGCAGACCATTTACCATTACACTCTACTGCAATAATGCAACTGGTAAAATTCATCTGTTCTTTGAGATCTTTTTCCTTGTTTTGCCATTACAGTAACTGGCACATTTTGTAGGGTCATTTGATACAAAACAGGGAAAATGAAAACAAAGTAACGCAAGAATTTTATCACTATTGTCAGTTATACAATAACTGACAATAGTTATATTGTCTGGTAAAATTCATCTATTCTTTGTGATCTTTTTCCTTGTTTTGCCATTACAATAACTGGCACATTTTGTAGGGTCATTTGATACAAAACAGGGAAAATGAAAACAAAGTAACGCAAGAATTTTATCACTATTGTCAGTTATATAATGTTATCTTTAAACATATTTTTAACCACTTGGTTATGTAAAAGATACGCTTTTGATGGTGCATGTGGGTGTGAAATGAACAGATTCTTGAGTATCTGACCTTGACATGTTTCTGGCAGCTGAGTCCAACTTCATCAAAGCCTTGGTTAATTTTGACAAGGATAACATATCAGACAGTGTTTTGAGGAAGATCGGCAACTACTGCAACCAACAGGACTTCCAGCCTGAGATCATTGGCAAAGTATCCCTTGCTGCCAAGTCCCTCTGCATATGGGTCAGAGCCATGGAGGTAGGAGGATGTTTGCTGGCTTACAACACACAATTACATATAATTAAGGGGATTACTGCATACCAGCAGTAGGAAGCATTTGGTATTTGTTCAGTAATATATAAATACAAAAGAATGGGAAGCAAATTTAAATTCATGTATGCACATACTTTTTGTCCAGGTGTATGGCCGTATCTACAGAGTGGTAGAGCCAAAGCGAGCCCGACTGAATGCAGCCGTGGCCCAACTAGAGGAAAAACAGGCTGCACTGGCTGAGGAGCAGAACAAACTAAGAGAGGTATGAAGCTCAGTGCAGTGCAACCATAATATTATAGTGAGTCCAATTTGCATATAACAGTATGATAATACTTTGCTTACGTGTGTGCATGTTTGTGTGTGTGTGTGTGTCTGTGTCTGTGTGTGTGTGTGTGCGCGCACGTGTGTGTGTGTGTGTGAGCAGTTAGGGGAGAAACTAGACCAACTGAAAGAGCAGCATGGCAAGAAGCTGGCAATTAGGGCAAAACTGACAAAGAAATCAGATGAGATGGAGGTGAAACTGGACAGAGCTGACAAACTGGTGACTGGACTTGCTGGAGAGAGAGTCCGCTGGGAGGAGAGAGTTGCTGTAAGCTATACACATGCAGACACAAACACGCACGCGCGCACACACGCACACACACACACACACACACACACACACAAAGAGGAATGACTACTCAATATTAATATATATTCATGTAAAACATCATTATATATATCAATCCTATATATCAAAACCAACAAGACATTCCTCTTCTTTTGGCAAGCGTGACATGCAACCTGTGCATATAACATGTCATTCTAAATGTACCGCTTCCTTCTTCAGTACAGTCTTGTTAGAAACAACCAAAGAAGAAGACCAAATGACCACTCACAATTCATAGACTTTATTGAACAATACCAATTGTTGAGCCCTTATTATGCTTTTTGGGTTTTCTCTTTCTTTCACTGTGCTATACAGCTTTTTTTTTTTTTTTTTTCACTTAAATTTTTATTTAAATTTTATAAACACAAAAACAACATCAAAACCTTGCTTGGGTAACAACAATGCATTCACATTAATCAGTCGTTCTGCCGTTTCGTTTTTTATATTCAGTCCATTTGCTCCATTTTTTGTCCATTTGTGCTTCTTGGAGTCGCAGTTTGTGAGTTAGTTTTTCCATTGTGTAGATTCCTTCAACAATAGTCAACCATTGGTCCTTTGTTGGTGGTTCCTTCTTTCCCCAATTCCTGGTAATAGCTTTTTTAGAAGCCACTAAAAGTATCTTGACCAGGTATATATCGCTTCCCACTAGACTCTCATCAGAGAAATTACACAGATACAGTACATTGCAGCACATTGGAATCCCATAGCCCATCATCTGTAGTAATTCTTCACATACCATCTCCCAAAATACAGTGATTTTATGACATTTCCAAAAGACATGTGAGTGGTCTACATCAAATTCTCCACAATCCCTCCAACATTTCTGTTGTCTATTTAACTGTTTACTTTTCATCTTTGGTGTGATAAAAAAACGCACCAGATTTTTCCAGGAGAACTCCCTCCAGATCCGCGAACTAGTGGATGTTTGGTGTATCTTCCACATATTAAGCCAATCATCGTCTGTAATTTCCATGTTAAATTCCTTCTCCCACTTTCCTTTTATATAGTTGGTTGAGTTTTTATCATGTGAGTTTAACCCACGGTAAATTGCTGAAATTATTCTCGTGTTGCTTTCCTTATATGCTTTCTTTATGATTTGGATCACACTGTTCACTTCTCCAGAGGGGTCAGCCTGGATTTCTTTTCTGTAATAGTCACGTAACTGAAGGTATCTATAAAAGTCAAGTGTCCCCAGATCATGTTTTTCTTTCAAATTCTGGAAACTCTCCAGCTGCCCTTCTCTTTCTAAGACACACCAAGCTGTTACTCCTTTGGCTGCCCACTGTTTAAATCCTTGATCATATTGGGCTGGTTTGAAATTGCTATCATAGGCTAACCATTTTAAGCTTTTGGAATCGTTGTAACATTTATAGATTTTTAATATTTTAAACCATATTTCTAGAGTATGACCTGTTATTGGATCTATGTTCTTTCTAAGTTTCTTGTATAGCTCCTTGTCTCCTATAATATTTTGAATCGGCTGTTGGTTTACTTCCTTTTCTATTTCTTTCCATCTAGCCTCGTAATTAGGCTTGCACCAACAGTAGACAGGTCTTAGTTGGGCTGCATAGAAATATTCCTTTAATTTTGGTAAAGCCATTCCACCTTTATCTTTGGGCAGCCGGAGAGTTTCATACCTGATTCTTGGTCTTTTGCCCCCCCAAATGAACCTAGATATAATTTTATCCCACATAATGAATTGACTCTGAGGGACCTCTACAGGTAAAGATTGGAACAGGTATAGATATCTGGGCAGCAAATTCATCCTGACTATCTCAATTCTTGAATTAAAATCTAGTGGGAGTGTAGACCATCTTTCTATATCCTTTTGTATATTTTGGTTTAGTTTTTCATAATTTTCTTTGTAAAGTTCTGAGAGATCCTGTGTAACCGACACACCTAAATATTTAATAGACTTAAGACTCCAATTGAGCTTATAGTTTTCCCTAATTACTTTTGTTGGTTTATAGTTAATTGCGAGGATCTGGGTCTTGGAAATGTTTATTCTATATCCCGATAAATAGCCATATGAATCAAGAAGTTTCATCAGTATAGGAAACGTTGTGTTTGGTTGTCCGAGGAAAGCTATTACATCATCAGCAAAAAGTCCAATTTTATGTTCTAATCCTTTTATTGCAATTCCCTTTATTTCTTTATTTTGCCGAATTGCCTGAGCCAATGGCTCGATACAGATGGCAAAGAGGGTTGGTGAAAGGCAGCATCCCTGTCTGGTAGATCTTTGCAGTGGAATTTTATCAGTCAGATTTCCATTTATTTTTATTCTAGCCGTAGGTTCTTTGTATAATGATTTTATTAATTGTATTGATTTTTTATTAAATCCTAGCCGTTCTAATACTTTATAAAGAAAACTCCAATTGACACAATCAAACGCTTTTTCGGCATCTATGCTTACCAGGACAGTACTTTGCTTTTCTTTCTGTGCTTGTTCTATAATATGGAGTGTTCTCCGGATGTTGTCCTGGGTTTGGCGTCCTTTTATGAAGCCTGTTTGATCTTCGTCAATGAGTTCTGAGAGAAAGGTATTTAATCTTTTGGAGATAATAGATGTATATATTTTATAGTCTATATTCAATATCGAAATTGGTCTATAACTTGCACATTCTTCTTTATTTTTTCCTGGCTTTGGTATAACTGAGATTATTGCCTCTGCCCATGTTGGAGGAATTTTGTTTTCTTTAAGAGTCCAATTGAATGAGGCCTGGAGCACTGTTATCAGTTCCTCTTTAAACATCTTGTACCATTCTGCTGGATAACCATCGCTGCCTGGGGATTTATTGTTTTTTAACAAATTTATTGCCTCATTTATCTCTTCAAGGGTGATGTCAGCTGTTAAGATATCATTTTGGGAGGTACCTATCGATGGTAAATCCAACTGATTTAAGAAGGCTTCCATTTCACTCTCATCTGCAGCTGGTGGTTGTGTATATAGATTTTCATAGTATGTCTGGAATACTTTTTCTATATGTTCTGGGTCATAAGTGATCTTTTGGATGGTTGGATCTCTAATTTTATGTATAGTGTTTTCTGCCTGTTGCTTTTTTATACGTTTTGCTAGTAATTTTGTAGATCTGGGGCCCATTTCATAATAACTCTGCTTTAGGTATAGACATTTTTTTTCCGTTTCATCTAATAGTATATCATTAATTTTAGTTTTAGTTTCCAGGATTTGCTGGTACACTCTCTGTTCTTTTGTAATTTGATGTTGCTGCTCCAATTCTCTTAACCTTTCAGTTTGGTTCTTGTATGTTGTTAATCTTGCTTTTTTTAGTGCTGACGTTCTTGCTATAAGCTTTCCTCGGACGACTGCCTTCAGAGCATCCCAGACCATTGTTGGTTGGACTTCTCCATCGTTATTTTCATCTACATACTGTCTGATTTCCTTTTTCATGTCTTCGACTATCTCCTTGTTGTTTAGTATTCCTACATTAAGTCTCCATATAGTTTGTTTTTTCCTCGCATTTAGGTGGATTTGTAGATAAACTGCATTGTGGTCTGATAAATCCGCACTTTTGATTGTGCATTCTTCAACTCTATACCTGTCGCCCTTGTTTATAAGGAAATAGTCAATCCTTGAATAGACCCTATGTGTCACTGAGTAATGAGTGAAGTCTTTTTTGGTAGGATTAATGCTCCTCCATATATCAATCATTCCCATCTCTTCTAGGGACAGCTTTACAAATTTTGCCAACTGTCTTTTATTTTTCCTCGTGCTTGTTGTGTCTAAATTCTGATTTAACACGATGTTGAAATCCCCTCCGCAGATTAAAATACCTTCTGTTTCCACTGCTATTATATTAAACATAGATTTGAAAAATTGCTTGTCCGATTCTGGGGGGGCATATACATTTACCAGAGTAACAGCTTCATTTTCCAGTTTCCCCTTCACAATCACATATCTTCCCTCTTTATCTTGAATTTCTTTTTCACAGAGAAATTTAGTTGAGTTGGAAATTAATATAATGACTCCCCTTTTATGTCCTTGTTTATATGAACTGTAGTATGAATTCCTGAAGCCCATTTTTTTAAATTTTTCGTGTTCTGTTTGAGATAGGTGGGTCTCCTGTAGAAGTATAACCTGTACCTTCTCTTTTTTCAATTTTGTCAAGACTTTTCCTCTCTTTACCGGTGAATTCAAACCATTTATATTAAGCGACAATATTTTCAGACTGTTATATCCCATTATATCAAGTTATTACCTGTGTATGTTCACCCAAGCAACTCAGAACCAAGCGGATAGAAAACATTATATGAACATTAAGAACAAGATTGTACTTCCGTATGGGGGTACTCACCCTACTTCCCCCAGAGTCCCTGTTGGAGGGTGGACAGGGAGTCCTCATCTCGCATGAGGGCCCGTCCCTAGACACTGTAATATCTCCAATTTGTGGATCTCTCCCCTGTCTAGAAGTGTCCAACATTTTTTAAACTTGTCCTCCTCTCTGTCGGTTGGTAATGAATTAGAATAGTTATAGTAAAAGCCCCAGAGTGCTGGTAATCTCCCACTATGATGTATCGTTTCTATGCAAGTTGAACCTGTATAATAGCTAATGTTGCTCTCTGCTGTATCTCAGTCATATTTTAATAATTTCACGTTTATGTCATTTATTGAAATCTTACCCTAACCAGGTTTTTCAATAACAGCGTTTTTGTCCATTTCTCCCGATGCGTTGTGATCACTTCCTCTGGTATTCCTGTAGTTTCTCCCTCGCTCGATGTGCCGTGTCCCGGTTCGGTCCGCTGTCTCTCACTCGCTGCCAGGTTTGTGCTCCGAGGAGTCTCCCTTGACCTCGTTCCTCGGTGTCGTTCGGCATGTCCAGTGAGAATCCTCTTGCTCTCATATCCCGTGTGGCCTCTCTAGCGTTATCATAGCTTTTTACTCCATCATTCCAGTGGATTCGTATTTTGGTAAACGGGGTCTGGAAACGGATGTTCTTCTCCCTCAGTGCCGTCTTTATGCCCAGATATGATCGGCGTTTCTGAACAATTTCGGGTGGGTAGTCGTGGTCAAACCGGATTATCTTTTCTGCCACTTTCACCTTCTTCTGCCATACCTTTTTCAGAATCATTTCTTTGGTTTCAAACTGTAGGAGGTTGACTACTACTGATCTCGGAGGTGCACCTGCGCTCCGCTTTAGTGGCGGGGTTCTGTGGGCGCGCTGGATTTGCAGTTGTATTTCCTCGGGAAGCTCCAATTCTGTTCTCAATAGTTGATCTAAGTAGTCCGTCATTGAGCTTCCTTCGGTTTCTTCTGGTAGACCGAATATGCGGATATTATTTCTCCGTGACCTCACCTCCTGCTCCGTTAACTTGTCTTGCATATATCGGGTCTGGTTTAGTAGTTTCAGCAGCGCTTCGTTCGCATCGGCATTCCACTCCTCCAGCTCGGTTATGCGACCCTCGGCTTCGGCTAGCTTAGCCTTTTGCTCTTGTAGCTCTTTGTTGTTTTCTCGGAGTTTGTGGTCAATGTCTTCTCGAAGCGAAGTCAATTCTTGTTTCATTTCGCTCTTTATGTCGTTCTTAAATTGTCGCAGCTCCTCTCTGATGTTCTGGTGGAGGTCTTTTATGTCTCTGCTGATATTTGCTAGTCCCGCTCTGAGGGCCTCGGTGTGGTCTGGGTCGGCTTTCCCCCCCGTGTCATCTCCAGGTTCAGCCTCACTTCGATGTGGGAGCGTTGCCATCGCAGCCTGATCCTGTGTTGATTTCTTGGTTCTGCGGCTTTTACGTTGATTATCCCCACTCATTACAAGATATTAAACTTTTGTATGTCGAGTTACTTAGTTTTAAGTGGGATTTTTTTAACCGACTGGAGGAGCTCCAAACTATGCAGCTAGTCACGTCGCCATCTTGCCGGAAGTCGTGCTATACAGCTTTTATTTTCATGTAAAAGGTATGCAAGCTTAAAAACTTGCATAAAAAGCTCAAGATCCACGCCAAAGGGAGTTTTTTTCTCCTAAAGAAAATACTGCTCCTTTGCTGAAATGTCTGAGTTATTTGATATCCTGGCTTCTTCTGTTACTTAGTTGTGACAACACATAACACATTTGCATAATTCCTGCCTAGCAGCTGCCTCACAGTCCACCATTGAAGCAGTGGGCTGGAAGAGGTGCTGCAGCAATGTACCATATT
Source organism: Dascyllus trimaculatus (assembly GCA_024666655.1). Classification (NCBI taxonomy): domain Eukaryota; kingdom Metazoa; phylum Chordata; class Actinopteri; family Pomacentridae; genus Dascyllus; species Dascyllus trimaculatus. The sequence goes on along the minus strand of CM045467.1, from coordinate 25,187,196 downwards.
ATGAGAAAAAATGTTGTCTTTTTTAAACATTAAACATATAACCTTCTAGTAGACTCCTAAAAACAAAATATTAAACTCGAGCTGTGCATAATAGCGGATCTTTAAGCTCCAAAAATGAAATACGCTGCCACTTGATATAGAATTAAGAGCATAATAAAGCCTCACTATAGCAGACAAATCAAAGATGTACTGTGAATATGAACACCACAGTGCTTGCAGCCACAAACACATTAAAGCAAAAAGGAGAGTCTGGACAGCTTAGAGAGTGTGTCCTCTCTGACATGATCTTTTTTTCCCTCCAGTGGCTTCAGACACACCAACATCAACTTCTCTGCTATTCTGGCTTCCATCCTTTGTTTAGTTTTCTCACAGTTTACAATGGCTTCATCATGGAACTTTTTTCCCTCTTAACATGTAATGAAGTACAATATTTGACATAAAATGAATTTCAGTAACATAAAATTGAGAAATTTTTAAAAAACTGTGTCAAAAGACAAGAGTACAAAAGACCACTTGTTACTGCAGCACTAGTGAATGTAATCTGATGCTTTAGTAACAAACTTGCTGTACAGTGGCAGACTACCACAGATGTATACTTATGCAATTTGTGTGTGTTTGTTTCAGAGTCTTGAAGAAAACATGGAGTACCTGGTGGGAGACTGTGTGCTAGCAGCGTCCTTCCTCTCCTACATGGGACCCTTCCCTTCCAACTATAGAGACAAGCTGCTTTCCATCTGGACAAAGGAGGTCAGACACACAAAGACACACCACGTAAAAATATATAAATGCGCACTTCAGGGAAGAGCAATACACTTTCACTCCTATCATTTCTCGCAAGTCATCCGGGGAAATTATCCTCTTAAAATGTTCAACTTGAATGATAAAATCTGCAGTCTTATGGTTATATTTCCAAAAAACTCAATGTGTATTCTATTTGCTCTCTCCTCAGCTACTGGACTTAGAGATCCCATGTACACCAGGATTCAGTTTAGCAGTTTTTCTGCCAAAGCCGACTCTAGTGACAGATTGGAATATTCAGGGTTTGCCCTCTGATGCATTCTCTACTGAGAACGGAGTTATAGTGACCCATGGAAACCGGTCAGTACATGTAGACAGTTTGTTATTAAAGGGTTAATTAATTAATAAAAACTATACATTCTAAGTTAAAATGCTTTTGTGATTTTTAAAAATTTACTATTAAGTTTTTATTGGATTTGATTTGCTGTACAAAACATGTTTCAAACATGAAATACTAGTGGGCTTGATTTATTTCTGCTTCTTCCCTTTTCAAGATGGCCACTGATGGTGGACCCTCAAGGCCAAGCTTTGAAGTGGATCAAGAATATGGAAGTTACTAGGGTAAGGGCTAAGCTGTGGGGTGATTACATCAACAACAACTGAAAGTCTCATTCAATTGGATTAATTTAAACTTTCAACACATTTTAGAGATGTCTTCATGAATTTCTGAGGTTGTCTGCATGTGATTATGTGTAACATGTTGTGTTTTGTTCTGCCTTACCTGCCACACATACAGGGTCTGAAATTAATAGACTTTCAAATGCCGGACTACCTGCGGGTTCTAGAAAAATCCATCCAGTTTGGGAATCCTGTTTTGCTACAGAATGTCCTGGAGGACTTGGACCCCTCTCTCAACCCAATTCTCAACAAGTCTCTGACACGGATAGGTCTGACACATGCATGCATGCATTAACAACTTTAAATACCAGCTGTTCAAATTTTCTGAGTACGAGTGGGTTCCAGACTCAATATGGGTCTGCATTTGTGTCCAATTCTCCAGGCGGCAGGCTGCTGTTGAAGCTGGGCAATATGGAGGTGGAATATAGCCCAGAATTTCGGCTCTACATCACCACCAAGCTGTCAAATCCTTGCTACCCACCAGAGATTTCTTCTAAGACCAGTATAGTCAACTTTGCTGTCAAGGAGCAGGTATGCATGCTCCTCTCAACTTAATTACTGTGTATTCCTCTATGCTTAAGTGTGTGCACATACAGTCTGAGAGTATATGCTACTGCCTGAAATTGCAGAGTTGGAAGGGTCACTTTAATTACCTCTTCAACAATGTCATCAGTAACCGAATGAAAGTATCACAATACACAATAATATAAGCAATAAAGTAATTTGATTACTTGTTTTTACACTTGGATTGCCTCAGTACTAAATACTCAAATACGAGTAAAGAAATATAAGTATGTTAACTTTTAGTTAAGTCTATTCTGTAATTCATGCACCTCTGAGATTCTCAAAAGGTGGCAGGAGAGAATATAATGCCTGGACAGGTTGACAACATAATAATTGTCATAATTAATTGTTTCCTCTTATGTAACCTACACGACCTCTTCTGCTGCCACTTTTGAAGAGTCAGTTCACCCAAAATACTATTAAATGAAATCACTGTTAGATACGCATTCATTCATTCATTCTGTTCTACTTTTCTTTTCTTCAAATCCATATTATGAAAAGCTGTTCCACTCATTCTGTTACTCCCCAAGCCTGTTAAATTGCCTGTATAATTGTCAGTTTGTCTGTGGGATTTGTGTTTGTGCAGGGTCTGGAAGCCCAGCTACTGGGAATTGTGGTGCGTAACGAGCGTCCAGAACTAGAAGAACAGAAGGACTCTTTAGTGATCAGTATTGCTTCTGGCAAGAGAAGCTTGCAGGACTTGGAGGATGAGATCCTCAGGTTGTCTGATTGTTTCGAACAGTGTGATCTTTAATCTTTTTAAATGATATTTTCTTCATTGTGAACAAAATGTAGTTTAAGTGATTGATTCTGTTTTTATATTATTAGTAGTACTAACAGTATTAACAGCAACTGTAACAATGGTGATAGCAGTATCATTTTCTATCATCCTTGTAGTACTAATTATATTTCAAATCTTAGTAGTGATAGTAGCAAGAGCTAAAAACCAGTGATGAATGTGAGGCTTAATTAAAGGCCCTAAAGAGTTTTTAACAATCTTCTTTTAAATGACAATTACTGTTAGTTACTTAAATGTACCTTAGAAACAAGTACATCACAGAGGAGCCACCAGTGAACACCCTACACAGCATTAAATATCATCTACCATCTGTATGTTGAAGGCCTTAACTTGTACCTGACTACGTTTCTTAAGATAAACAGGCAAGAGCCAAATTTGAACAGCTCCTGATAATGAAAACCTCACAATTCTCACACAGAAGCAGGTTGTATTAAAAGTTTATCAACAACATAGTAACAGTACAACTGAGCTGATCATCACAGCTTCTATTTACATTTCAACAGTCAATGTTTGTCTTTTTAAGCTGATTGCATTCTTTTGTTAGGAAGTCCTCAGAGAATTTATTTTTTCAGGTGGTCCTTGGATGAAACCCAAGTTTATTTGAAGTCTCAAGGTTTTCTTTTTCTTTCAAATGTTAATATTTTAATGGAAAGAGCACATAACACCCATCCATCCATCCATCCATTATCTTCCGCTTATCTGGGGCCGGGTCGCGGAGGCAGCAGTCTAAGCAGAGAGGCCCAGACTTCCCTCGCCCCAGACACCTCCTCCAGTTCTTCCGGTGGGATCCCGAGGCATTCCCAGGCCAGCCGAGAGACATAGTCCCTCCAGCGTGTCCTAGGTCTACCCCGAGGCCCCCTGGTACATGCCCGGAACACCTCCCCAGGGAGGCGTCCCAAAGGCATCCGGAACAGATGTCCAAGCCACCTCAACTGACCCCTCTTGATGTGGAGGAGTAGCGGCTCTACTTCGAGCTCCTCCCTGGTGACCGAGCTCCTCACCCGATCTCGAAGGGTGCGCCCAGCCACCCTACAGAGGAAACTCATTTCAGCCGCTTGTATCCGGGACCTCGTTCTTTCGGTCATGACCCAAAGCTCATGACCATAGGTGAGAGTAGGAACGTAGATTGAGGAACGTAAATACAGAGCCTTGCCTTTTGGCTTAACTCCTTCTTCACCACGACGGACCGGTACAGCGACCGCATGACTGCAGACGCTGCACCGATCCGCCTGTCAATCTCACGCTCCATCCTCCCCTCACTCATGAACAAGACCCCGAGATACTTAAACTCCTCCACTTGGGGCAGGATCTCTCCACCGACCCGGAGAGGGCAAGCCACCTTTTTCCGGTCGAGAACCATGGCCTCGGATTTGGAGGTGCTAATCCTCATCCCAGTTGCTTCGCACTCGGTTGCAAACCGCCCCAGTGCACGCTGGAGGTCCAGGTTCGATGAAGCCAACAGGACCACATCATCTGCAAAAAGCAGAGACGAGATCCCGCGGTCCCCAAAGCGGACCCCCTCCGGCCCCTGGCTGCGCCTAGAAATTCTGTCCATAAAAGCTATGAACAGAACCGGTGACAAAGGGCAGCCCTGCCGGAGTCCAACACGCACCGGGAACAGGTCCGACTTACTGCTGGAGATACGAACCAGACTCCTGCTCCGGTCGTACAGGGACCGGACTGCCCTTAGCAAAGGGCCCCGGACTCCATACTCCTGGAGCACCCCCCACAGGATGCCACGAGGGACACGGTCGAATGCCTTCTCCCAATCCACAAAGCACATGTGGACTGGTTGGGCAAACTCCCATGAACCCTCGAGCACCCGATGGAGAGTGTAGAGCTGGTCCAGTGTTCCACGACCGGGACGAAAACCGCATTGTTCCTCCTGGATCCGAGGTTCGACTATCGGCCGGATCCTCCTCTCCAGTACCCTGGAATAAACTTTCCCGGGGAGGGTGAGGAGTGTGATCCCCCTGTAGTTGGAGCACACCCTCCGGTCCCCCTTCTTGAAAAGGGGGACCACCACCACGGTCTGCCAGTCCAGAGGCACTGTCCCCGACCGCCACGCGATGTTACAGAGACGTGTCAGCCATGACAGTCCCTGCACATCCAGAGACTTGAGGTACTCAGGGCGAATCTCATCCACCCCCGGAGCCCTGCCACCGAGAAGCTTGTCAACCACCTCGGTGACTTCAGCCCGGGTGATGGGCGAGTCCGCCTCTGAACACTCAGCCTCTGCTTCCTCAGTGGAAGACATGACGGCGGGATTGAGGAGATCCTCGAAGTATTCCTTCCACCGCCCGACGACATCCCCAGTCGAAGTCAACAGCTCCCCACCTCCACTGTAAACAGTGTTGGTGAAGCACTGCTTCCCCCTCCTGAGGCGCCGGACGGTTTGCCAGAATTTCCTTCTTCTTCTTGGAGTCCCTGGGAGGGGTGCTGGACAGTGCTCCGACTGGGGACTCCATTGTTCTACTGGGGGACTTCAACACTCACGTGGGCAATGACAGTGAGACCTGGAGGGGGGTGATTGGGAGGAACGGCCTCCCTGATCTGAACCCGAGTGGTGTTCTGTTATTGGACTTCTGTGCTCGTTACAGTTTGTCCATAACGAACACCATGTTCGAGCACAGGGGTGTCCACAAGTGCACGTGGCACCAGGACACCCTAGGTCGGAGGTCGATGATCGACTTTGTAGTTGTGTCATCTGATCTCCGGCTGCGTGTCTTGGACACTCGGGTGAAGAGAGGGGCTGAGCTGTCAACTGATCACCACCTGGTGGTGAGTTGGATGCGTTGGCGGGGGAGGAAGCCGGACAGACTCGGCAGGCCCAAACGTGTTGTGAGGGTCTGTTGGGAACGTCTGGCGGAGCCCTCTGTCAGTGCGCTCTTCAACTCCCACCTCCGGGAGAGCTTCTCTCAGATCCCGGGGGACGTTGGAGGCATGGAGTCCGAGTGGACCATGTTCTCCACTTCCATTGTCGAAGCTGCTGCTCGGAGCTGTGGTCGCAGGGTCTCTGGTGCCTGTCGTGGCGGCAACCCCCGAACCCGGTGGTGGACACCGGAAGTAAGGGATGCCGTCAAGCTGAAGAAGGAGTCCTATTGGGCGTTGCTAGCTCATGGGACTCCTGAGGCAGCTGACGGGTAACGGCAGGCCAGGCGTGCCGCAGCCCGGGCCGTTGTGGAGGCAAAAACTCGGGTCTGGGAGGAGTTCGGGGAGGCCATGGAGAAGGCCCCGAGCACATAACACTTTTTAAAAAAATATTTTCTTGAGAGTTTTTCCATTTTTATTGATAGAGGGAGAGACAGAGTGAAGGGGGGTATAGAGGAGAGAGAGACATGCAGCAAAGGGCCGTGAGCCGGACTCAAACTCATGATCACTGCTGGCAACCTTCACCCACATGGTAGCGCCTTAACTCAGCGAGCTATGTGGCACTTAACACTTTAACCCGTGATTGGCTGCAGATTTTTTCCCCCAAACATTCTAAAAATGTTTTTGAAAATATGATTTATTATTATTGTTTAATATATTAACAGACAGTTATACATTTTAATTTTGGATGTATGTTGAACAGTTATACTAAGTAGGCAGTGTGTTGTTGGATTTATCTATATGGAGTTTTTCTTGTTGGTTGTCTTCTCTACCAGACTGTTAAATGAGGCGACTGGCTCACTGCTGGGCGATGTGCAGCTGGTAGACACCCTGCAGACATCAAAAGTGACAGCCAATGAAGTGTCAGAGCAGCTGGAGAGCAGTGAACAGACCAAGCTCAAGATCGACTCTGCGAGAGAGGTAAGGTGGCGGGATGAAAGGGCAAATGAGATGTGCTGCATTTCACTGGGTCTTATGATACATGGAATCCATTTGAAATGGGCATTTTGGTTGAACAGGTTCACCCGCATCAAACTCTACTGGCTCAATATTATAAGAATGTTTTCCACTGAAATTTATAATTGTGATTCTGAGAAAGAAATAGCCTGCAACTTAAGGGGTTCAAATGTTCTCTCTTGAACAGGCGTACCGCTCATGTGCCCAACGAGCCTCCCTTCTCTTCTTCATTCTTAACGACATGAGCAACATTGACCCCATGTACCAGTTCTCTCTGGATTCCTACATTAACCTCTTTAACCACAGTATAAAAAAGAGCAAGCGCAGCCGTACCCTGGAGGAAAGGATTACTAACCTAAATGATTACCACACATATGCAGTGTACAGGTAAGCAAAGGTACACTAAGAGAGACCCTTTACCTAAACTTGTTCAGATAAACACAAGAGTTTGTGAGCATTTACTCTGCACTTTAAGTGTATCACTGAGATTTCAAAATGGAAGGTATAGTATATATCTACATATAAATAAAACTTATCAGAAAGTTATACTTTACTCACTTTACAAAGTTTTTGTAGCTATCTCAGCTTGTCTCCCTAACTTTGTGTTGTCTTTTGCAGGTACGCGTGTCGGGGTCTGTTTGAGGTTCACAAGCTGCTCTTCAGCTTCCTGATGTGTGCCAAAATCCTGGAGATGGCTGGCCAACTCAACATGGATGAGTACAACTTCTTCCTTAGAGGAGGACTTGTAAGAAATGCAGTACACAAACATCTTGTTTTTTACGTATTTAGTTTAAATTATTCCGGCAGGACAAAGCTTGGAACATTATCAATCATTGTGACCTTTCCACACAACGGACAGGTCTGATACTGTATGATAGAAGTGTGAGATGTTTGTTGTATGTGCTGATATACTTATAGAGAGGAAGTTTGACTCCTGACTAATGGGTGTTTTTCTAGGTACTTGATAAAGAGGGTCAGATGGCTAACCCGTGCACCAGCTGGTTGGCAGACTCTTGCTGGGACAACATCTCAGAGCTGAATAAGTTACCTAATTTCCGTGGCATCGTGGAGTCCTTTGAACAGCAATCTAAATTCTGGAACCTTTGGTTCGCCAGCTCAGAGCCAGAGAATGCCTTACTACCAGGTCTGTATGTGCTGTAGGAGGCACGTTTTTCTTTTTTCTTTGATACTGTATTACTAAAGGAGATTCCGCCCAAGAAGAACAATGAAACTGAAGTGTACTCTCTTGAGAGGCTGGGTGTATTGCTGTGCAAGAAAGGTGGCTTGTTCATACCGTTGTGAAGCGCAGTTTTTGTATTACATTGTGGCAGTATGAAACAATGTATCAGTACCTTTAAACACTCTTCTACAAATTCATCATCTGTGCAATGATGAATTTGTGTCCTCTGCTCCGCTGTTTCTAACTGAATTGTTAGTTGTTTGAAGAATTATTGTAAGAGATAGAGGAGACTTTGTATGTGTGTATCTGCATGTATTCCATAGTTAAATTTCATGAGTGGAAATTTACATCTGGTAATCTTACATCTCTCCTCATTTCCAAACAGCCCTCTGTTACCGTTGGATTTCCCGACCTTACCCTTCCTCTCTGTTTTTCTCTTCTAGGTGATTGGCAGAGGAACTGTAATACATTCCAGAAGATGCTGATTGTGCGCTCTCTGCGTCAGGACCGTGTTTCTATCTGCGTTACCTCCTTCATTGTTAACCACCTGGGTTATCGCTTTGTGGAGCCGCCTGTTCTCGACATGAAGGCTGTGAGTGTCAGCTGTTACCTGTTTAATCACTGTTGGTTCTTCCTTCTCGACTTTTAATTTTTTAAAGGTCCCATATTATACTCCTTTTCAGCAAGTTCACATAAGTCTCAGAGGTCCCAGAACAGGTTGAATTTTGTTGCCTAAAAACCCAGTTTGTTCCTGGACTTCAGCCAGCCTGTAACTCACTCTTGTGAGCTCCACTGAGAATATGCCGTTTCTGTGTCTGTGATAATGAGCTGTGCCTGTCTGTACCTCCTTCACGCCCCTCTCTGGAAGAGGTTGTCCAATTCCACGCACTAATGTTTACATAGAGTGCGTAGGTGTGGCCTGTAGAAGCGCTGTGGTTCAGCCATACCAATTTAATCCAGAGTCTCACCCAGAAGGAGAGGCTCCTGAAGAAATTCAAACACTGCGGCTGCAGCCGGACGTTTTTGAATGGGTAACTATGTTACCAACAGTAACTTACGTTAACTGCCACCTTAAGACCACATTCAACAGGCTATCATGCTGGGTAGGCCTATACAGTAAAGCAACATATAATGGTAAAACTTACAGCTCCCACGTTTGTAGTTGGGTCACAGACAGTTGGTACCAATCCATGCTTTATCTTCAGATTCTTAGCGAATCCTGCTTTGTACTGGCCCTGGATGAAAAAGCAGTCCGCAGTGAAATGGTGAGCACAGACATACAACATTTTAGGAGTTGTTGTGGGTACATTTCCATCGAAAATAAAATGAATCCACGGGGCCTTCTAAACCTCAGACAAAGAAGGAGATAAAAACAGACTTCTGTGCTCGTTTGTGAAGCCAACAACAGAGCAACTGCCGTGCGCTGCGGAGTGTTGAGGGCTGTTTTGAATGTGTATCACCCATGTGTATCAATGTTGATTTCTTCACACACAAAAAAGACTACAAATGGGATTTATATCTTGTTATTTGTGGTGATTAGCGTATACATGATAGTCTCTCAAATGTTCTCATGGAAACAAGTGAAACGGACTCCGAGCCTGTCTTTAGCTCCAGTCATAATGCTGCAGACTTCCGCTCTTGCAGACTTTACGTGGTGACAGTGAAGCCGTTACAGACGCCTGAAGTCTCAAGCTCAGTCTGCAAGTCAAGAGATTGGAGATTTGGATTCAGCTGAACATTTCTCTGGGACGGTGTCACCAACCTGGACGTGGTGTTATTGCCCTGCATGAGGTCATCTCCAATCAGCCTGTTTTGAGCACACATTTTCTGAAAGGTGAAGAAAGCAAGAGAGGGAGAGGATAGACTTTTCCCATTTCAGGGGGGTTTGTCAGTCCCTCTAGGAATTTGCGATGTTGCGATCGCAACAATGAACAAAAATTCAACCAATCTCCATGAATTCTGCGCGACCTTGCAATTTTGTCCAATCACTGTGACTTTTCCGCAATTTTGGCCAGCCTCCCGTGAGTTCCACCAATCATAGGAGTGTCCCAGCGCAAACATAATTCACTTCCTTGTTTGCAGACATGTGTGATAGTAATGTCTCTCACTTACAAACAAAAAATGTTGCTAGAGACAGTGCAAAACAATTCCCTGATGTTCTTTACGAAAGTGGAGGTAAACTGTTTTGCACCCTGTGCAATACTGTGGTGGAACACAAACGAAAATCATCGATTGACAAACACCTTTCTACCATGAACATATTAGGAGAATGGGTCAAATCACAAATCACTGTGATGGAAGCTGTTGCATTCAGGTCTGTCACGAGCACTGAAAGAATGAAGGTAAGTTTGATTAATTAATTGACGTGACAAGCTGTGAGCGTGTGTGTGTGTGTGTGTGTGTGTGAATATGTGTGTGCCAAGATATGAAATTAACTTTTTAAACCACTGACAGATATGTCCAAATATGATTAATTCAACAAGTCACCTTTGATTTTTAATGAATTATACAAAACAAAAAAAAAAGGGAACTTTTTAGCAATTTTCACTGTCTCCCGCAATTGCATTGCAACAAATACACTTAAAACATCACAACTTACATCGCAATGTTTTAGAAAAGCTGCCGCAAATTCAGGCATTTTAGGCCACAACAATCTTGAAAAAACGCCCATGTGACAAGGATGGAGGGACTGGTTTGTAGGCACACTGGGGGCGCATATTATCTTTAGAAAACCATTCTAAAGTGAATTTTGCATAATATGGGACCTTTCAGGCTTGAATTTTAATGACAGGAGACTTTTCTAGTATAATTAATGTAATTGTGTTTGATTCAAGCTCATTTGAAAACTCAGAATGTCACAAAATCCCATCACAGTGTCATTATTGTGTGTCAAGTGAGTTACCTTTATTTACTCTCTTTATCTGTGCTCCATCTGCCTTCTCCCCAGGTTGTAGAGGAATCCAACAGCAGTACTCCCCTGATCTTTGTTCTGTCTCCTGGAGTGGACCCTACAGGTGCCCTGTTGCAACTGGCTGAGGCCTCTGGCATGAGCAAGCACTTCTATGCTTTTTCTCTGGGCCAGGGACAGGCCAATATTGCCAAGAGCATGATAGAGGAGGGTCTCAAGAACGGTACCAAACCAACCGCTATGTCCTTTTTTTCCTGCTCTTTTATTTTAAATTTATTGTGTTGCTTAGCAGTGCTTTTCCTCCCATCGCTATTTATTTTAGCTTAAAAAGTCACGTGCTTGTATAATAAATCTCCTCCCTTTACTCCACAAATGTCTAATGTCTAAATGCTCAGGTACAACTGAACATCACATACAAAGTCTTAGCAAGTTATATCAGCTTATCTCAGTGCTTTTTTCTTCCCAGGTCATTGGGTGTTCCTTGCCAACTGCCACCTCTCTCTTTCATGGATGCCTGAGCTGGACAAGTTGATTAAGGAGCTACAGGTGCAGAAGCCCCACTCCAACTTCAGACTCTGGCTCAGCTCTTCACCACACCCTGAATTTCCCATTACCATCCTGCAGGCTGGTATCAACATGACCACTGAACCACCAAAGGTGCATGTGTAAAAAAACAACTCTTCTTTGTAGTTCTTCCTGTAAATTACATTTTTTTGCCAATTAATATTTTAGAGTCAGACGTCATCCTACATGTAACACCCTGCATAACTGCCCATCCTGTTGTCCTCAGGGAGTTAAAGCCAACATGAAGCATCTGTACCAGCTGGTGACTGAGACTCAGTTCAACCGCTGCTCAAGACCCGTATTGTACAGGAAGCTCCTCTTCTCCCTTTGCTTTTTTCACAGCATCCTGTTGGAGAGGAAGAAGTTTGTACAGATGGGTTGGAACACTGTCTATAGCTTCAATGATTCTGACTTTGAGGTCAGTGCCTCATCTGATACATACTGAAACAATGACAGCGTTCGAAAGACAGAGTAAAAGCAGAAAGACTAGTGTTTTTTGAACAATTTGTGAAGATGATCATTAAATATCATTGTATGCTAGAAATTATTTAGTAATTAATTTACATGTGGCTAATGTTTTCCTGAACTGTATTTTGCTTTAAATTACAGTCGGAAAGGCAACTTCATACCCTGTTATTTACTTATACTAATGAATCCTGACAACCTAGTTAGTTTGGTTTATTGTCCTAACAGCTTATTCCCCTTACTCCCTATTGCCCGAAAAAAATACCGTCACCAACAATCAACAGTCAAGTACAACAAAATAAAAGTGACACAGCTATCGTTTCACAAGTATAGTTCAAATGCATGAGGCTGAATCCCACTTTTTGCATTTGTTAACATTTTTTCCTCTCCATTCATTGCCGCTTCTGCTTTCTGCAGCACAGAATTTTCATTTGCCCTTGGTGTGTTGCCTTGCATTTCAAAGCCAGTCTTGCAAGATCCCCATCTTGATGCCTCCCTAGGTGAGCGAGAGTCTGCTGAGTTTGTACCTCAGTGAGTATGAGGAGATTCCCTGGGATGCATTGAAGTACCTCATCGTCGGGGTCAACTATGGTGGTCATGTGACAGATGACTGGGACAGACGTCTTCTAACAACATACTTCAATGACTACTTCTGTGATGCTGCCGTCAACAAACCTCTCTTCAAGTGAGACAATGACACACATTTTTTTGCTACATTGTAATGTACTACTACAGTGTAAGCACTCTAATGTTCAAGCATGCTTCTAATGATTTAGGTATTTTAGGTTTTTGTAAGAAAAAGCTTTTTTTGTGGGAATAAACGTGTCGGACATATAAATATTTTGGTTTCCAAATTCATGATGTCAACTTAAAGCCTTTTTTCTGTGGTGGAAACAATGTCTGGCTGCGGATTATTGCTTGCTAAAGAAAAAAAGCTCTTTTTTGGTCGCAGAGTGCCAGCACCACCAAGAGGACAGTCAGAATACACTGCTCTTAAAAAGAATTCAAAGGGGAATCTCTAGAGTTCAGGGAATAGGCTTTGTAGCACTGCATTATTCCAGGCAGTATGAGTTCCCAGGTGTAAAGGACAGTGCTGTACAATGACAGCACTACCACTTCATGCAGCTGCTTCCAACAGAACTTTCATTTTGGCATTGTCAGTATGCTTAAACTTGAGTGTATTTTGTCCTTTGTATTCTAACGGTTTTGTATTGCTGCACTTGCATCAATACACTGAATTACATTAGAAGAGATGAAAACAATCTGTAAAGAGAAACTGGGTCATGGGCCATTACATTGGCAGGGAATAAAATTGGGAGAATTATGACTATAATGCTGTATTCTGAAAGTCTTTAAAAGCTGTTTGCCATTAAAACAGTATACAGATGATAATAAAACAAATGCAATAATGCAGTGTATTTTCTGACAGCATCACAGGTTAGATTTTACTGTAGTAGCTTTGTATATTAGTAGGTATACACATGGGATAATACACAGTATTTTCAGAAACAAATCAAATTTGTTCTATTAACTAATCCTATTGTCTTTTAAATATGCAGATAAATACTGGCCAAAATATAATGTTCTAATTTGTTATTTACCTCCTTTGAGTGCTTTACTCTTACTGCACTTTTAAAAAATACCTTTATATATAACTCACTATTTGTTGTGTCTGCCCTTTTTATCTGTCAGGTTATCGTGCTTAACTTCCTATTACATCCCTCGTGATGGTCCCCAGTCCTCATACATGGACTATATCAACATGCTGCCACCCACAGAGCACCCTGAGGTGTTTGGGCAGCACACCAATGCCGACATTGCAAGTCAGACTGCTGAGACCAGGGCACTGTTTGAAACCCTGCTTTCCCTGCAGCCACAGGTCTGCAGCACCACCACCAGGGGGGCCAGGCCCAGTAGAGAAGATAAGGTGGGGAGGGATGACTGGTAATTTACTGTAATGTGATGAATACAACCATACATCATATGTTGAGCAGCATACTGGGCCCTATAGTCCATCCATCCATTATCTATACACCGCTTAATCATCTGTAGGGTCGCGGGGGGACTGGAGCCCATCCCAGTCGACTCAGGGCGAACGCAGGGGATACGCTGGACAGGTCGCCAGCCTGTCGCAGGGCTACACATAGAGACAGACAACCAAGCACACTGTCATTCACACCTACGGACAATTTAGAATGATCAGTTAACCTCAGCATGTTTTTGGACTTTGGGAGGAAGCCGGAGTACCCGGGGAAAACCCATGCATGCACAGGGAGAACATGCAAACTCCACACAGAAAGATCCCAGGCGTCCTAACTAGGGCGCAAACTGGGGATCTTCTAGCTGTGAGGCGACCCTGCTAACCACCGAGCCACTGTGCAGCCCAGTCCTATAGTCATCTCTATTATAGAGTATGTAAAGTTGAACTTGGGGGAGAAAGGTTTTATCTCCTAAAAATCATATTATCATCATTCTTTGTGAGCTTTTATTTAAGGCTGCAGTCTGCACCATGTTAGGAACATATGCTCAATAACAATAAACTCGGACTACAACATATATGCTGTAAAGTCCACCTCTGCCTCTGCACCATGTCTGCATGGTCTGTTAGGCATACCACTATATCAAGTATATATTTAGATTAATGTTGTAATTTTCTTTTTGAGAAAGGTTTTCATAGTTGATTTGATTAAAACCTTACAGACATCTAATGGCATTTTCTCTTTTCCTTTTAAAAGGCTCAAGGCTTGTAATCATCACAACATAGAACTAACACTGACATAATGGTCAGATTAAAAGCAATGAATTAGAAAAGAAATTAAAACAGGCTGCAGAAAGAACCACATGGTTTTATAGCTACATGTTGGTTTGTTTTATGGACTTCTGCATGACACTGTTTTGTTTTTGTCTGTTTGATTAGTCCTGACCTGTGGCAGTTGTGTTTGTTTTCAACACGCTCACCATTATGGGCAGTAGGAGTACTGATATATGATTCAGGAGCAGCTGCTGCAAAGTATCCTAGCACATGGATGAAGCTTCTCTCAGTTTAGGACTGGATGTTATTCATACAATTCTTTGGCACAGCACATGTAATTTTATATCACAACATTTCTATCACATGGTAATACATTTTCTGGAAAATCAATTAACAATATGTTTTACTGAGTTCTGCACTCATTTGGAACTAAAGGATTTTCATATTTGGAAAGGTTTGCTGTCAATGCAACTTGTCTTTCAAATATATACATACTGGAATCTGTTAGCATGAACATTTAGGGGAAACATGGTGACAGAAACAACCACCATCTCATTATGACCCACAAGTGCATTTGTCATCTTTCCAGTGCCCAGCAATTTGGTTTTCATCCTCCTTGTCTAGATGGGGCTTATGTGTGCCAAACATTTACTTTCACAACAACTTGGATCATATGTTGATCTTAATCTGTGATTGATAAATGCATTTGGCTTGGTCGATGTGATTTTAAAACCCTCCTCTGGCTGTGCTTTTGTGACTGACCAGTTAATAGTTACAGCTAAAAAAGGCTCTCTTAATGAAGCCAACCAGCCCTATCTGATAGATTTTTCCCCCAACAATGCTGAAACAACCACATGGTTACATAACACTGGCTAACAGTCAACAGTGTAATATAATACAGATCGAGGAATCTGTGTTTTATGGAGAACACTGCTCTGTAAAGTTTTAGGCCGTGCCTCAAAGGGTTCCTTTACATGTTTTTTAACTTCTTTTTGTTGCTGGTAGAAGTTTATACTGACTGTTGTAAATCAAAATGTACAATTAATTGTTGGTGCTCTGTTAGTGACAGACAAAGCTCAGAGCACTTATTTATATACTAAATTACATTTTTGTAACACAGCTCCCACATGCTGATCCCACTCAGGTATCATTGTAAAAATATTGACTGATATCATTATAGTCCATCACATATAAACAGAATATTGTGCACTCAGACTCAGATGAAGCTCATTATGAGGTAAAGCCAGATTTTTCTGTTTTGTTTTAAAACTTAACGGTGTATTATCTCTGACTTCTTAATGTAATAGTTTCTCTATGTGCTTTAAATTCTGTGATAGCATAATAATGCAGCTAAATATATGTAGTCTGTCCAATTGATAAGGTAACCTTGTTACCCAATTCCCTTTTATTATTTCTTGTGGCTTCTAGAGTAGAACAGTTTTTTCTAGAGTGTGTGCTTGTTTTACTGTTGAGAACAAAAGCCTGTGTGAGTCACATCTTTAATCTGTGGTTTTAGGTATTAGAGCTGTCGACAGATGTTCGTAAGAAGATCCCAGCACTGATTGACTACGAAGGCTCCAGGTCCCTCCTCCAGGAAAACCCCACACCTCTTAATGTAGTCCTGCTGCAAGAGATCCAGAGATACAACTCTTTGCTGGACACTATCATGTATGTACTCTGTCTGCAGAGCTGGCTGGTCCATTAGGCAATATAGGCAAATGCTAAGGGCACCATGGCCTTCAGGGGGCACCACAAAATTGGGAAAAAAAACTCACATTGATTCAAATGTTAAGCAATACCCAATTAATACTACTACAAAACAACGCTATTCGATTTCTTTTGTAAATGTATGTAAATTGCCGATGGAGGGGGACACCATATAAAATCTTGTCTAGGGTGCTAGATTGGGTAGGGCCAGCTCTGTCTGTGTGTGTCTGTCAGTATGTCCTCTGGCCATGTGTCTTGTTTGTAGGATACCTTTATGCGTGTAACTACTCTCAAATGTCTATCTCAAGTCTGCAAGTGTAATATGACATTAACAAATATCTGCCTAAGATGCAACAGATTTGCAGCAGAACAGTTACCATTTCTCAGCGAATAATTAGCAATTCAGGGTGGTGTTGCTCACCCAAGGGCTTTCTCTCCTGTTACTTATGTTGCAGCAGGTTGGGTACCAGCTTGAATGGAGATAATAACAGAGATTAACAGAGGAGGAAGGAAATGAAGTTCATTTTTAGCTGATTTGGATTTTGCACAGTCTGTATGCATAAAATGCATGCGT